>JAOTOM010004576.1:77500-343627 GCA_034440615.1 Ashinkailepas kermadecensis | reverse complement strand
TCAGAACATATGATACTGTTCATAAATGGATGCAGGAAGCAGTATAAAGTTATTACAGCAACGTAGCTGGGCCTCTTAACTGACGTCAGCGACATATTGGCGGTTTATACCCTCAGCTATGGAGAGTTCGAAGCCACGGCCATCACGGCTAACTCGGTTAGTGGATTTAAAGGGAGCGAGAACAGTTGCCTATATTTTCTGTCCGATACGCCGTTGAATACTAGCTGGAGCGAAACCGGATAAAAGAACTGCATACAAACTGTATATGTCAATTTATTCTATTTAATTTCTTATTTAATTTTATTACTTAAATATAATTATACTATTTATTTTACTTTAATTTCTTATATTTATGTATGCATGTTCTGGATTCATATTATTCAACATCGGCGCATATGTAATAGACAGGCGCCCCATGTGAATTTGGTCCCACTGGTGCAAGAGTGCGCGTAACCTACCAAGAAAACTGCCTGTATAGTCGAAGGCAATGTCCTGGACACTGTCCGTGTGTCCCTTCAGCGTTCGCTCGTAGTCACCCGTCTCGAAGTCCCACACCTTGATGGTGGCGTCCTCACTGGCCGACGCCAGTAGACTGTAGACGGGATGTAGCAGCACCTGGTCGGTGGAGGGAGGACGATCAGTGACACTGCATGGCTGTAGACGGAATGTAGCAGCACCTGGTGGGTGGGTGGAGGACCTGGACATCAGATGGCCGTGGGCAGGATCGGCGAACACAAACGGTCACCTGAAGAGACCTGGATATCAGATGGCCGTGGGTATGGGCAGGATCGGCAGATACAAACAGCCCCTGAATGGACCTGGATATCAGATGGCCGTTGGGTGGAAAGGATCGGCGGATACAAACGGCCACCTGAGTGGGCCCGGGTATCAGATGGCCGTGGGCAGGATCGGCGGGCTACACAATAAGCTGCGTATTGCCGATAGGGCGTCGGCAGCCATCACATTACCATCAATAGCGCGCTGTGAACAGGCGACACAACAGCCCGCCGCAACAGCTGTATTTTGCGACAGGCACGGATGACTTCACAATGCTGCTGGCGAATCCCCGAGCCTTCATTGGCTAGCATTGAGCGGAGGATGCAATAGATTACCAGGCACAATTGAAACCGAATATGCGAGACACATTTCAGAGCGAACTCGTTTGAAGCGTAGCACAATATCCTGCATGGCTCGTAGCGGCGTAGTCAATTATTTAAAGTTCATCCATTTCAGCCAACGATGTCATAAATACAGTATCAGCTTCATTTCCTCTCGAAATGTTTAGTCCCAAAACGGCATGACAACGTCGCCCTTTCGAAACAGTGAAGTTCTATCCAAACCCAGCCATTACTATTTGCTGGCTACAACTTACGAACTTCCATGCAGTTTGGCCTCGTAACCGGCTGCATTTCGAGGAAATTCCACCCTACAGTAGTTCAACAGGTCAACAAAACACAAAGGTTCTTTTCAATTGAACCCATAATTTAAAAAGCGGTTCTAAGGCGTCTATAATGTGTTAACGCGGCCAAGACGGTAATGATTCTGATCGGGATCACAGCGGGTGCACAGGGTATCAGATGGTCTGAAGCCAAAGCAGACAACTGGAATACACGTTGCAGTCAGCCGGCAATGATCGTAGCTCGAGTCCGAAAGCCATCGTCAGCAGACCCTCGGCACAGCTACCATGGCAGCCGCCGCGGTAGCAACACCACCACCACATCTCTCCCTTTCTGATAGGATCATCAGAGCAGCGACAACACACTCTATTGATGTCTTACTCTCTCTCTCTCTCTCTATCTCTATCTCTATCTCTATCTCTATCTCTATCTCTATCTCTATCTCTATCTCTATCTCTATCTCTATCTCTATCTCTATCTCTATCTCTATCTCTATCTCTATCTCTATCTCTATCTCTATCTCTATCTCTATCTCTATCTCTATCTCTATCTCTATCTCTATCTCTATCTCTATCTCTATCTCTCTCTCTCTCTCTCTCTCTCTCTCTCTCTCTCTCTCTCTCTCTCTCTCTCTCTCTCTCTCTCTCTCTCTCTCTCTCTCTCTCTCTCTCTCTCTCTCACATGTGTGGAATAGGCGGTCTGCCCCGCCGATGGCACACCAGGCCTGCCAGGTTTGACTGGCGTTGACACATCTCGTCTGAGCCGAGGGGTCCACACCGTCGGCGTCTTACCCTTCCCTCACCCACCCCAGCGGTGGTCACCGGTAGGCAGCTGGCCTTCACAGTCTCGCTCACCACGCGCAGTCGGCCCCGACGTCACGTCGCGTCACGCTCCGACACAGCCGGGATCGTGACCCCCCCTCCCACCCGTGTGGACAGAGCGCGGCAGTGTCGTGACGCGACACCAGGTGTGGTGCAACCACGGGAACAGCCGACACGGCCTCACAGAAGCAGCCGTCCGTCGCGATGTCACATTTACAGCCGGCTTTCAGGGCCATCCCGGGAGACTAGCGTCTACCGGGACCGGCCCAGGGGACCAGCGTCTGCCAGGGACGTCCCGTCTACCAGGGTCTACTAGCGTCTACCAGGGCCGCCCCGGATGACCAGCGTCTACCAGGGCCGTCCCGGGAAACCACCGTCTACCAGTACCGGTCCGGGAGAACACCATCTACCAGGGCCGGCCTGGGGGACCAGCGTCTACCAGGAGAACGTCCCGTCTACCAGGGCCGCCCCGGGTGACCATGGTCTACCAGGGCCGTCCCGGGAGACCACCGTCTGCCGGGACCGTCCCGGGAGACCACCGCCTACCAGGACCGTCCTGAGAGACCACCATCTGCCAGGGCCGTCTCGGGAGACCACCGTCTATCAGGGCCGTCTCTGGAGACCACCGGCTACCAGGGCCATCCAGGGAAACCATTGTCCCAAAGATCAGAGCTGGTTGAGATCGGACAGAGGATGGGCATCGGTTAATGTGGTCGGGTGCCCTGACCAGGACATGGCATGACACGGCACGACAGAGCGGCACAGCCATCCATCTCCCGCCACCGGACACCCGCTCCCAACCAATGTCCGCCCTGCCACGAGCTAGAGGATGCAGTACATCCTCGGTTGATTGGCTTGGGGTCGGGAGTACAGGAACTCGGACGAAGCTTCACTCTATCTCACACCAGGACATGACGCAGGCCAGTAAAGGTTCAAACCTTAACCTCGCATCATCCCTGACCTGGATATGGTCCAAACTTCTAAAACCATAGACCCACTTATACTACAGACCCAACCGCATGTCATGACAGACAATGCCCAGAATCAACCGTATGCCATTCCGGACCAGGGCATGGCAGACACAACCAGAAGCCATCCCAGGATAGAGAGTAACTGGGTCACATCAGACCGGGGTGTGACCCAAGACAGAAGCATGCACCGTCCCCAGTCAGGATATAGCAGCCACACATCAATACACCGCGACAGTCACCCACCAACACTACCAGGAAGTAGCAGAGACTATGCTGAAGTGGCCTATAACGGACCGGGAACACAGAAGTGACCTATAACGGACCGGGAACACACAGAAGTGACCTGTGGCAGACCGGAGCCATGTGGAAGTGAACTGTAACGGACCGAGACCACGCCGAAATGACCCGTTACGGACCGAGACCACGCCGAAGTGACCTATAACGGACCGAGACCATATAGAAGTGAACCGTACCGGGCCGAAATCATATAGAAGTGATCTGTGACGGACCGAGACCATGTGGAAGTGAACTGTAACGGGCCGAGATCACATGGAAGTGAACTGTAACGGACCGAGACCATGTGGAAGTGAGCTGCGCCCAGCGCTGCCTCAGAAGCGACCAGACGCCATTCCCGATCCAATCTGATCGACCCTTGAGTTGCAATCAATTTCTGGCCGGCGTCGGCAGTGGTGCCCGCGAGGATGGCAGAGGTGCATTACGGAGCGTGGCACGGCCGTTCATCACAAGCTCGAACGTCTGCCGGCCGGGTCATGACCGCCGCTGCCAGTGCCACTGCCCCGCCGATCGATAGCATGTCCGACCGTCGCTGATCCATGCCCGGCCCTGCTACATGCTGCCTTACCCACAGTCATGCAGACGATGCCACCGTGTTCATGTGCCGATATTCCTGCGCCGGTGTTTTCCGCTGCGTTCAATTTAGTTTCGCGTCGCCCCGCGATACAAATACGTTATTTCTACTGTGCGATTCATTACAACCGCTCACCCCCTGCACGTCGCATCACGTGAATGGAATGTTTTCGAAATCCACTGCATCCAGTCATCATTTACGGTATAAACATTCCTTGAAGGCGCTGGGTAGTACGCAGAAACATTTTTTGAGTTAATATTATCGGTCTCTACAGTACTGGCATGGGCAAATTCCAAACCTCCAGTGGTGTTTTCAATGTCAGACCGATGGATCGCATACAAAAGACCCCAGTTGGCACCTGGATACCGGCGCAATCGATCCGCTTCGGGAGACATTCACGAGAACATATAGGTGCATGAAAACGCACAGAACGCAGTTTTGTCCGGCAGATGGCAGGGACAGTGACACAAGAGTTGGGACCTGGACTTTCTCCAACATTACCACCACCCCATTCGTCCTTCGCTGGCCTCCGTGCATGACTGCTCGTGGCTGATTCTGGACGACAGATCAGATATCACACAATGCCCCAGTTAAATGGGCATGCAAGGCCAGGCATCACGGTGTCCTCAAGCTGCAGCCAGCGGACCTGGCAGGCCCTGGCTGTGGTCTGGAGCTGACCGACCGGCGCAGGCCGACAGTACACCCCAAGATAACCAGAGACAACGTACACCCCACGTGCGATCCGTGGGCCCTGGAGGCGCCGGCTATAGTCTGGAGCTGACCGACCGGCGCAGGCCGACAGTACACCCCAAGATAACCAGACAACGTACACCCCACGTGCGATCCGTGGGCCCTGGAGGCGCCGGCTATAGTCTGGAGCTGACCGACCGGCGCAGGCCGACAGTACACCCCAAGATAACCAGACAACGTACACCCCACGTGCGATCCGTGGGCCCTGGAGGCGCCGGCTATAGTCTGGAGCTGACCGACCGGCGCAGGCCGACAGTACACCCCAAGATAACCAGACAACGTACACCCCACGTGCGATCCGTGGGCCCTGGAGGCGCCGGCTATAGTCTGGAGCTGACCGACCGGCGCAGGCCGACAGTACACCCCAAGATAACCAGAGACAACGTACACCCCACGTGCGATCCGTGGGCCCTGGAGGCGCCGGCTATAGTCTGGAGCTGACCGACCGGCGCAGGCCGACAGTACACCCCAAGATAACCAGAGACAACGTACACCCCACGTGCGATCCGTGGGCCCTGGAGGCGCCGGCTATAGTCTGGAGCTGACCGACCGGCGCAGGCCGACAGTACACCCCAAGATTACTAGAGACAACGTACACCCCACGTGCGATCCGTGGGCCCTGGAGGCGCCGGCTATAGTCTGGAGCCGGCCGGCCGAAGACCACAGACGTGCCAGTATCCCTCAAGTGGTCAGTGGACCCTGGAGGCAGAGGTCGCAAATCCTGGTAACCTAGCTACGACGTTAGTGACAGCAGCTACTTTTCAGGAATATCGCTTGGAGAGCAAATCCTCTCCTCATATTATCGCAACAGCATGGCTGGCATCTTTCTAGCATGCATCTTGTGCAGAAAGCAGTAATTGTTCGTGTGCCACTATTTTTCTGGTTCTTATTTGCATTAGCTTGACATATGTTAAAATATGCTAGTAACTACTCCCATGAGCCTCAATGGCTGGCGGTGTTGGTCTAAGCTCAGGCGTGTCCCCCGCAAAGTTCATATCTTGGCAGTTACCGCCGGTTTGTAGACACTCTCTGGAGACACATGCTTTGGCAGTGACTTTCTCCAAAGCCAGGTTACCAACCGGACGATTCTGACGAGCCGAGCACGGTGAGTATGGCTAAGAGTGGACGGGCTGTATCTTGGCGGGATGAACAAATTATTTCGCAACCAGGGACGCTTCCACTGTACAAATCGCCAAACGGGATCTTATGGTTTGATGGCATGTCGAGGTGTTCACTTCTTGGCTTTTATACGTATTTTTCAATTTTCCAGCCATTATATATATTGATTAGCAAATGAAACCGTTCGATTCATGTACCAAAATTCGACGTGGTCAGCCTGACTTTCAATTATCGGATGAGAGAACAAATCTAAAAAGGCACCAGCAACGAAAACATTCTGGTTTAAAAATTGCTTTGTAAAAATAAGTCCTTTGGAGTAGGTGGCCAACCTGTGGTCTTCCTCAAGAGTCATGGGCCTCTGAAAGCAATAATAAATCATCATGTTGTTTTCTGGACAGTTTCAATGCAACTGTTGGCATCAGGCGTGCCATTTTATGAAAATTAGATTCCACAAGCAGTTATTATGTTAATCTTGTGAGCCTTTTCATATTTAAGAAGCAGTCTACATACTCATGTTTTGGGTGCGTGCCCACTTCTGAAAAATAATACATCAGGGAAGTCTACACCTGCACAGTAACATAGGCATGCACCTATCTAGGCGAACTATGTAGGTATTAGCAAGGGCGTCGCCACCGGGGGGGCAGAGGGGGCAGTCGCCCCATGCCGTGAGACTGGGGGGGCGACGCCCCCTCCCCCTGAAATTTGAAGAGGCCCCTATTCGGAAATGCACAGGAAAAAGTGCGCAAGGAGGCCGACCAGACATGAGAGGAGGCCACCAAGATGTGAGAGGAGACCCCTAATTTGAAGGAGTCACCTAGGGGAGGATAGGAGACCCCAGAAATCAAGAGAGTGCCAACAATTGGCACGGAGCCCCCAGGAATGCAAAGGAGGTCCCAGGATTGCAAAGGAGGCCTCCAGGATTACAAAGGAGGCCCCCAGGATTGAAAATGAGGCCCCCAGGATTGCAAAGGAGGCCCCCAGAATTGCAAAGGAGGCCCCCCAGGATTTTAAAGGAGGCCCCAGGATTGCAAAGGAGGACTCCAGGATTGCAAAGGAGGCCCTCAGGAATGCAAAGGAGGCCCCCAGGATTGCAAAGAAGTTTTCCAGGATTACAAAGGAGGCTCCCAGGATTGCAAAGGAGGCCCCCAGGATTGAAAATGAGACCCCAGGATTGCAAAGGAGGACCCCATGATTGCAAAGGAGGCCCCCAGGATTGCAAAGGAGGCCCCCCAGGATTGCAAAGGAAGCCCCCAGGATTGCAAAGGAGGCCCCCAGGAATGCAAAGGAGGCCCCAGGATTGCAAAGGAGGCCCCCAGGATTGCAAAGGAGGCCACCAGGATTGCAAAGGAGGCCCCCAGGATTGCAAAGGAGGCCCCCAGGTTTGCAAAGGAGGCCACCAGGATTACAAAGGAGGACTCCAGGATTGCAAAGGCGGCCCCCAGGAATGCAATGGAGGCCCCCAGGATTGCAATGGAGGCCCCCAGGATTGCAAAGGAGGCCCCTAGGATTACAAAGGAGGCCTCCAGGATTACAAAGGAGGCCCCATGATTGCAAAGGAGGCCCCAGGATTGCAAAAGAGACCCCCAAGATTGCAAAGGTGGCCCCAGGATTACAAAGGAGGCCCCCAGGATTACAAAGGAGGACTCCAGGATTGCAAAGGAGGCCCTCAGGATTGCAAAGGAGGCCCCCAGGATTGCAAAGGAGGCCACCAGGATTGCAAAGGAGGCCCCCAGGATTGCAAAGGAGGCCCTCAGGATTGCGAAGGAGGCCCCAAGTATTGCAAAGGAGGCCTCCAGGATTACAAAGGAGGCCCCAGGATTGCAAAGGAGGACTTCAGGATTGCAAAGGAGGCCCTCAGTATTGCAAAGGAGGCCCCCAGGATTGCAAAGGAGGCCCTCAGGATTGCGAAGGAGGCCCTCAGGATTGCAAAGGAGGCCCCCAGGATTGCAAAGGAGGCCCCCAGGATTGCAAAGGAGGCCCTCAGGATTGCGAAGGAGGCCCCCAGGATTGCAAAGTAGGCCCCCATGATTGCAAAGGAGGCCCAATACGGGAAGGGAGACCTCAGAAAATGAGAGGAGGCCCAAAGACGGAAGAGAAAGCCAGTGGATATGAGATGAGGTTTCGGAGACGCAAAAGCAGTCCCCAAAACGGGTAAGGTTCCACCAAGATAGAAAAGGATTATCCAGAAAAGTGGCAGGAAGCACCTAATTCGGAAGAGGACGATATAAGATTGGAAATAAGACCCTATGATGAACGAGGAAGCCCCTAAAATAGGAGAGAAGGGCAATTAGATAAGAGGGATGGCAACCAGGCGAGAAGGAATGCCTCAAGACGGGTAAGAAGGTCCCCAGGAAATGACAAGGTAACTGAGATAGGAAAGGTTGCTTGTAATTTGGAAGAGGAGGCACCTGAAAGGGAACAGGAGTCCACCAGGAGATAAGAGGCCACCCTTAAAATTGGCAAAAGATAGAATCAAAACGCAGAACAGGGGGCCCCGAAGACGTGAGAGGAGGCCCCTAATTTGAAAAAGAAAGCCTCTAGAAGAGAAAAAGAGGCCCCTGCCGGACTCGAGAGGAGCCCCTCGAGATGGAGTAGGAGGTCTCAAGGGCCGAATGAGGCCCCGACGACCGGAAGGAATTCTCAGGAAATGAGAGAAGCCCCTTAAGATGGGAGTGGTAGGTAGCAGGTATGGAAGGAGGCGAGGTTTCCAAAATTGAAGATCCCGTCAAGACGGGTAAGCTTTGCGAGGACAAAGGAGGAGGCCCACGAGGCGTGGCAGGAGGCCCCTAATTTGGCAGAGGATGCCCCTGGAACATGAGAGGAAGCCCCATGCCATGTTAAAGGGGCCCCAGGATGTGGGAGGAGGCCCTCCAAAACGGGAGAGGAGGACCATTGAATATGGAGGAGGGTAGGACGCACAAGAAGACGTCCAAAACCGGTAAAGAGGCTCCAGGAAATGAGACAAGACCCCTAAGACGCGAGAGGAGGTCTATAATTTGCAAGAAGCCCTTGAAATGGCAGGAATCGTGCTGGGTACTTGAAAATCACGATATGGGCCCAAAAACATCCGGCCGGGGCCCCTGAAAATCACGCTGAGCCTAGAGGTACCAAAAATTCACGCCCGGACCATGAAAATCACGCTAGGGGACGATAGGTCGTACCGTTCCCCAACAGTATCATTGGGACACAAATGAAGCCGGGGCAACGAAAAACAATCCGGACATGGATAATCACTCTGGTGCCCCAACAATGACACCAAAAGCATCCAAAACGTATTGGACACCCACAAAGTGTCGAGGTCGCTAAAACTCGCGCTTGGGATCCAAGCAAATGACGTCGGGACACAAAAGATTACATTGGACTAAAAAAAAGTCGCGTCGCAGCCCTTGGAAATCTCACTGGGGACCAAAAAGTTCGCGCCTGGACCCCAAAGGTTGCAGCTGCCCCAAAAATCAATTATCAACCGGAATGTCACTCTGCACCCCAAAACATCGGGTCAAAGTCCCCCAAAAACCCGTTGGGCACTGGAAAAAAACGTGTCTGGGCACCGAAAAAATCGCACCTGGAGACCGAAGAATCGTAACAAGACCCGCAAATATCACGTAAGGACCTATAAAAAATAGTACTCGATGTCCAAAAGTTCACACCGAGACTCGATCGAGTCGACCCCAGCACCGGAAAATTAAGAACAGGCCCGGAAAAAAATTGCCCGGAGGGCAATTTATACTCCGAAAGGTGCCATCGGCGGAAAAAAGAAGTCCTTCGGTGGCCGCAGTGACACATCAAAGGGGCAAATGCCCCCTCCCTCCTAAGAGGGATATGGTCCCAAGAATCGAGCCGAGGCCCCCAAAAGTTGCGCTGGAACCACAAACATTCGCGTCCGTCCACCAGAATTCGCGTTGGGGCTCCAAGTAAATACGGCGGGCCCCAGAAAATTCGCTCCGAGGCACGGAAATCTGCAACAGGAACCGCCAAGATCACGTTGGTGTCACAGCTAAGTACAACGCGCCCCGAAAACTCGAACCGGTCCCACCAAATTTCGCGCTCGGACCCACAATTCCCATCGGTAGTACCAAAAATTTGGTCTGGGCATAAAAAATTAACGTCGGGGCTGCCAACAATTGGCGTCTAGGGCCCCACATTGGCACCGTGTGACCCCCAAAGTCGCATCGGTATCCGAAAAATAAAGCCGGAGCCCTCCAAAATAAGGAGGGATTCCAAAAAAAAGTCCGGGTGAGGACAATGGTTCGGGAGCACCGAACATGTCATCAGATGCCTTGACAAATCGCGTACGGCATCGAAAAACATACAGGAGGTCGAAGAAAATCGAGGTGAGGTACAAAAACATGACGCCAGGGACTCTCGAAAAATCAGGCCGGGATTCGGAAATTAAAGAAAATTCAGAAGAGATACACAAAAATAGCGTTGAGCCCAGATAACTGGCGTTGGGTCCCGGAACCACGCGCCTGTGCGCGATAAGTCGCGCTAGGACCCAGCAAAATCGCACCGAAGCCCCAAAATCGTACTGGGGCCCCACAAATGTGCGTCAGAAGCCCCAAACAACACAGCGGGACCCTAAGAGCACAACGGGGACCGGAAATGCAACTCGCCCTCCAAAGCGCAGTCTCGCAAAAAGCGACAGGGCTCGACAACATGCGTTGTAGCCATAGCTATATATACCGGGAAATATAACAAAATGAAGAAAAAAAACACCGGATGCTCTCAAGGCATACAGGGGCCATACGACGGCACAAGGGCCTGAAAACGAGCAGGGGTTTCGAAAATGCGTTGGGCTTCTAACAAAAATGGATTGGAGCCCTAAGACACATCCGTAGACGAAGAAATACGAAACGGGTCCAAAGAAATACACCCAGGCAGGGCCTCGGTTCGGTAGCCAACCTGGAAGCATGTTTAATCAAAGATATGAGGTGCATCAAAGCTCAGCAGGTATCCGCATTTCTTCACCATAAAATATTGGAAGTAGGAAACTAATGATCGAATTTAATTGATCGAATTTTCGCAGCGAACGCCCATACGAAGCATTTTATCACGTCAGATATGGCGCAAGTCTATCATGTGGCAGCAATTAGCAAAGCGTAAGATGCCCAGCAGAATCCGTAGCATCGCGCGAAGTGTGGCGAATGCGCCGAATGCGCAAGATGGGTGTGCACGTGCACTAACGTTGGCGTCATGGCGACCGAGCACTATGGACTGGAATGTCTGAAATTGGGAAATTTTACATTTTAAAGTGATTTGTGTAGGTGTAATTTCAGCAGTGCGAGGTGACTTATCAAGGGATACCAAAAGAATACATTCGAACAGGGTGGGGGAGCTAGGGTTGAAATCCGACGAATCAGAAACGATAGTGGTATATTAGGCCCCTCCACAGGATAATTCAGTTGATCACTAATTATTTTACTTAAAAAGGTCCACTTTGACAAAATAGTGGTCGAAATCGGAAGACTCTATTGAGTAGTTGGACCCCCTCCAAATACGTTTGCCCCCCTCCCCTTAATGAAATGGGAGGAATGATGTTTTAAAATGTATTTACTTCCTACAAAGTTGTCTTCTGTGATTACAGCCTGCATGATTAGAGCTTCCCAGCTTCAATACCTTCTCAACGACATAATTTACAAAACGGTGCAGCTCAGCGATAACCATGGGCATGACGGCGTGCAATTAGAAGGTTTTGCATTATTTATGCATTGTCATTGTTACATTGTTGCATTGCCATTGATGCATTGTTGTTCAATGCTTGTTCTTGCCGTGAATATATTCGCGGAGGATTTGTTATTTTAGCTTCAGTGCCAAGTGCCTTGCAACCAGCACCAAATGTTATTTTTTTTTAATCCCTAAGATGACGATCAGAAAACCAATTCCATCCACTTCTCGTGTCACCTTCCCGAAATTGTCGTCCTAGGACTGAGAAATGATCGTTTAAGCTTGTTTATGAGATCAAGCTGGTGGGAATGACTAACAGTAGTGATGAACCTATCTATATTCAGTTAAACCTGGTGGACATAGAAGTGGGTTGATCAATGGGAGATATCTTTAAGATATGCTCAGCACGAGCCCCACCGGCTCGCTACAATCTAGAGGCCAGCGGGAAGATTCCTCTCGTCGATAAAGCATAAAGATATTGGTTTGTTTTGGCACTGACGTATTTATCAACATTTGCTTATTTATACCCTGGTATGGCTCAGTTCTTAGCGAAAAAAAAGATTCTTGCTATTGCGTTTTGCGTAAATGATGCACCATGCCAAGAACAAACAAGACATCAATGTGAAATCATGTTCACATTCGGGAACCATACTAAGAGCCTAAAAAGCAATAGGAGGCCCTAACACAGTGGAGGCCCCCTTTCGGGGAGCAGGAGGCCCCCTATCAACATTGCCCCCCCCCTGGAAGAATTTCGTGGCGACGCCACTGAGTATTAGGTAGGTAGGTATGTACCCATGATCCCATGCTATTGAGATTCAGGCTACTTTTTGAAGCCATGATAATTTTTACTCATTAAAAAATATGAATGTGTAGATGGCACTGACACTGGCCTATGTCATCACACTGCCACAGTCTGCCCAAATGTGGGTACATTTGTGCTTTAAGGCAATTTTCAATTATTACAATTCCTTTTCTCAATGCAATGTTTATGCATATAGTTACCATGATGTGACCACGCATTTCCTCTGCAAATGCTCACTTTTTAGTTGGAAAGCAAAATAACACCAAAATGGGGGCTCTCATTTCAGTAATACAGCATAAAAAGTACGTTAGAAAATAAAAGAATGTAGCATAACACAACCTAACCAAGCCTAACCTTTAATGACAGAAGAAAAACTTAAAGAAATATAATATTTTGAACAATTATTCTTTTTTTAATGTTTTCAAATGACAAAAAGCCAACCCAACCTAACCTAACCTGACCTGTTTTTAGGCAAAAAATCGACATTTTTATGAGATTTAGTAAAAATATTTTCCCAAATTAGTTATTGTAGTTGATGGGCGCATCGACTGCATAGGCCATATAGTGCCCATGACTCAGTCATTTAGACATAGAAGCAAGTGAAAGTCAGTTCAGGCAACAACTTTAAGTGACGATGTCGGATCATTCCCATGCTAAAACTAGTGCTAGCAACGCATTCATCAGCTTGCTAACGACGGGTGTAGATCACGAAAAATGTAATTTCCCAGAGGAATTTGAAAAGCTGTCCCGAGAGAATAATGTCTGACTCAACCCCTAATACTTGCCGAAGCGAGACAGAAGTACGTCCAAAGTGACGTCTCCGTTCGTGGGCAAACCGGGGAAAATTTCCCAAATTAAAAAGCCTAACCTAGCCGAACCTAACCACATTGTTCGCTCCATGGAAGTGAATTGTGCGCAAAACGTATCTCGTGAACATCTGAATGCACAATAAACCCAGAACCTTGGGTTCTTTTACGACGCATTCAACCGCTAGGTCATATAGCGTCGCCAACATCTCACGCCGGTTGGTCGCGGGTGGCCCCTTAACGAGCTATCGCGGCCCCTGCACAATGAACCCCCAAATGTGCTGTTAGTCATCTAGATGTAAATGAAATTATTTTTGTCCTGGGTAATTCATGATAGTGAATGGAAATGCTGGATGTTGATACTTAAATATAATAAATGGAAATACTTTAAATGTTATCCTAAACTGGAATATGCCCAAATTCAAATTTTCTGTATTCCTTGGAATTTGGAAGTTCTCAATTTAAAATTGCATTTACATCCTTTCCTCAATGCCTAAAATAAAGAAGTTGGGACACTGCATTGTCAGGACTTGTATGTGCAAAATTACGCAATAAAGCAGGATGGTACGCATAATGCCATAATTATTTCATCACAGAATTCCAGAAGCCTGTGCATATAGATATATGCATACATATGTAGGCGTTTCCAGGAGAATACAGGAGGTAGTCATGTATCCAATCACAAAATATGCATAAATATGGTGACTTCTGGGTTTTTGGAAATATCAGCTGAAATTATGGCTGAAAGCTTGATTCATATCATTGAGGTACGTGGCATGTTTCCCCATTGTTCTCTGGGTGTGGCAACAATGGCACCATAGTTTGTCGCCAATTGAAAAGCATGCATTTGCTACAGGCATCTATGGTTCCACCCTCTGGAACATATTGAGAAACGTGTTTCTACAAAAAAAAACAGAATTGTTTCGTGTGGCTGGAACATAGCAATTTTACCAACAGAGGGTAATATTCGTTGTTGAAACTTGCCAAGGATTGCAAGCTGGTTGCTTGTATATATTAGTCATTCAGCATGAGCTGAATATTTCATGGTGTTGCATTGCGGCCATTATACCTTCGCTAAGCAAATGATTGTTAAATTACTTACCAGTTAGCAACCATCATTTAACCTTAGAGCATGGAAAGCCTATTTGTAAGATCACTAAGTCAGTTTGAGTGCATGAGCACTAGGCTGGGTCATGGGTGGGTCGATGTTAAGTTTTCAAAAACGGCTAGTGAAATTATCATGACAAATAGCATTCTGAGCTCACATGATTTTTTCTGATTTTTAAAATCAATTCTAGGGGTTGCCCCCTCCCGTTTTTTAGGACCATGTTTGCCAAAATTAACACCAAATTACAATTTTGTGCATGATGGAATTTATCTAAGTGATTCAAACTTATATCATGGGTAGTACCGTGTGCCTTTTATCATATGTGCGAGTTTCTTAGTCCTGTCGCTTGTGGTTGTAGAGATATTCGTGTTATTAAGTCGAGTTTTGGCAACGCCATCTGTTGAGCGGGAGTAGAACTATGAGTGATAACATCCGTTCCCGACGGTTTAATCGAGCGCAAATGTGGGGAAACGACGAAAGGTAACAACATCACCTTCAAGCATGCTTCCCGTGTCTAACTGACACCTAGAGGCGACACCAGAAAACGCGAGTAGGGGGGGGGGTTTGGACTTCAATCGTCCCCGGCGACCGGCCCAGCTTGCATACCTACTTCCGCTACATCGACGTTCTGTATAGATTCATGGAAAAATCAAGTGGATCAGCCCCCCCCGTCTAGTTGCGAAGCTTACGGCTGGAGCCCCCTATGCCAATCCCTGATGACACCCCTGCCACTATTAAACGTTTTACCTTCCAAGTTCCACCAGACGTTTCAGGTGTCGGCGCTGCAGGTAGTCCGATCAACGTTGTTACCAGTTCACACTGAAAACACTGGTGACGCACATCCGCCTTTCTCGTTAGAATGGCTTTGGTATGGGCTGTGGCCTGTGAAATCGAACTTCAGCTAAAGCCGCACAGTGACTATCGCTAACAGGAAACGACATTTTCCAAGTCAAACATGGTTTATTCTTTCGCAAACAGGCCAGCGAACTTCGGACCACCAACACAAGTACACACCTGCACACAACTTGCTTTCATCCATTCCAGCCATCCTATCTGGTCATCTACAAAACGTCAAAATCGAAGTCCTGCTTGGACTGAAAGGATGGCACCGCTAGCCTATGGCTCATCTTCGCACAGATGAATCCATGCCGCGCAGCATCGCCCACAACGGCCGCAGATGCCTCCGTGACACATTTTACAGCCCTCTCTACCGCCTGGGTGTGCACCGGGTACATCGATACACGTTCCCCCGCTGCGTCCAGGTCTCGCTCACTTGTTGACAGCGTCAGGGGGGGCTCAGTTATGAGCTCCTGATCCCAGTTGATTAGCTCCGTGTACTTTGTTGCCGCAAACCTAATTTTTGGCAGTCCGTACGGTCTTACGTCATCTGCGTCTTCTGTTCTGTTCCGCCGGCACTCGATTATGATCCTGACCGCCCGCTCTCTGATCGTCACATCGCTGTCGCATAGCATGGCCAGCAGCAGTGATTCAGGGTGGGCCCAGTAGGCGTTTCTCTGAATGACCGGCTGGATTACCTTTTGCACGCGGTCCGGGAGATGTCTGAGCAGTTCTACACTGCGGTAGAGGTTTTTGGCCCCGTCTTTGCAGAACGGGTGTGATTTTATATAAAACCACATCGGGGCATAGTGATTCACGACAAAATGTACCAGGACTTCAAGATTGTTATCTGGTTTGGTCGTCGAAACGTACAAGCGCAAAATACGGGCAGCGAGAGTAAGCCACCTGGCCATATTCAGGGGACCGATCTTTCTGGTCGCTAACTCCCTCGGGATGCACCCACCTTGAACGGCGATAGCCAGCTGATGCAAAATAAGCTGATCGGTGCTGAGGTCTTTCACGATTTCCTCGGGTAGATCTTGGACCTGACCCGGCACAGGCTCATACGCTGTGACTGGCCTTTGTTGCAAGTCACCTGCCAGTTGCGTACCGATCGGTCCACTGAATGACCGCGGACCCGTTGTACCGCCGTCTAACTCATTGAAAATTGCTCGGAGATTTAGTTCATTTTGGTGCAACTGGCATATGAACCAATGGACGGCTTTCCCCTCAAATAATTCAAACATACGGCACACTCCACCATGCCGCCCAGTATTCACGGCCGGTCCGTCTGCCCCGATTACGACAATTCCACCACCATATTCGGCAGCGACGGCATGGAGCTCTCTAAAGATATCACACGCCTTTCCTGACGCTGGGGTGAAGTGAGTTAAATACTCGCTGCCGGGCTCGGCCACAACAGCAATGTGCTCTTCCTGCAGTTTTGTTTTTGATGGGCCGGCTTCGTCTCGTTCGATCATTACATACGACATATCCTTTCGACCGTCAAAATACAACCCTGTAACACCTGTATCAAACGCTCTAGATTTCCTCTTTTTGCCTCCTCGTTTCTCGCAGCTTTCCTGGCCCTTTCGACTTTTTATGGTCGACTACATGCGTCGTATCCCCAGGTACGATTCTCCCGATATCTAACTGAAAGCCGTTTACGACGGCTGCCGCTGCGCGGTTTGAAATCCCATATCTATCTGCGGCTAGTGCCATACTTCTTAGCTTATCTAGGTTTCGACAGCCGAGCTCCTCGCCTTCAGAGTCGTCCGTTGGTGATGCTCTGTCTTCCATGTCCCATGCAGACGGCATCTCTGGTTCAGCCGCCGCCTCCTGGTTCAGACGCCATCTCTGGTTCCCCGATATGCCCCCGAGCGACCTACCCGGTGATCACATTACGTGATCCGTGAAGCTGACGTCATACTAGCCCTAGGGACGGGGGCGTCTCTGATTACAATACGCCGTCGGAAGCGGTGCCAGTGCTGCTGTTTCCGAATGTTACGATAGTGCCAGATTTAGTTCAAAATAGTACGGAATCGCTTTCACAAACTGCACAGCGCACAGATGAGCCGACCGCGAACTTTTGTATGGCGGTAGTGTATCGCACACAATCGACTGGATTAATTGGTCTACGTATATATGGGGAACGGAGGTATCTAGAAGCCTGGAACATGTGATTTCGAAAGCAATATATCTGCTGTAGTCACCTTTTATCATTTCCCTGCATTCGCGCCTGAAGAAAGCGTTGGGAAGGATGTTTTCATTCATGGTTCTTATTGCGCTCAATAGATGGCGTTGCCAAAACCAGACTTAATAAAATGAATATCTCGACAACCGCATGCGATAGGACCACAAAACTTACACATATGATGAAATGCACCCAGAACTACCCACAACGGAAGTTTGAAGCACATGGAGAAATTCTATCCTCCTCAAAAAGGCGATTTGGTACAAATGTTGGCAAACATGGTGTAACAAAACGAGAGCGGGCCACCCCTAAAATTGAATTTAAAAAGCTGAAAAAAATTAATGTGAGTTCAGAATGATATTTGTCACGATAATTTCACTAGCCGTTTTCAGGAACCAAGTGATGACCCACCCTAATGAGCACTCATTAAGAAATGTAGTTATATCACTGGTCTGGACCTGTTCATTATGGAAGTAGAGGATTAATTTGTATGCACAAATTGTATTTGAATTGCTCGACAGTAGCATGAAATTGTCCAAGCTGATTAATATATTTTAGAAGGCCATTAAGATACTTAGTCACAGACCAAATTATGAATTTGGGAAGCTATTCTGAAGTCCACTATGTGCAGGTTCTAGTGATTGTGTATGGCAATTAGATTATGCTTATTCATGGATCACCCAATCGGAATCTTGATGTCCATTGTAGTTAGGAAATACGTCATATTTTTTAACCTCGTGCATGGGGATTGTTGGGAATAGGAGATACAAATGTGAAAACAACATAGTTTCCCATACACTTTGTATGTCCATTCATAACGAAAATAGAGTTAAATCACTGGACTGGGCCTGTTTATCATGGAAAAGTAGCTGATTAATTTGTGTGCACAAATTGTATTTGGCTTGCTTTACAGCAGCATGTAAATGTTCAAGCTGACTATGTATTTGAGAAGACCATTAAGGTATTGAATTACAGACCAAATTATGAAACTGAGAAGGTATTCTGAAGGCCACGCTATTTGTAAGTTCTAGTGATCGCGTACGGGAACTTAGATTGCGTTTATTGATGCATCGCCCATCAAAATCTTGATATACATTGGATTTATGAAAGTCACGTTACTTTTGTAACATTTTTCGCGTGAAAAAATATGGTGACGGTTTCCAGTTGACCAGAAACAAACACCGCTGTGCTTCTTTACAGCCAAGGAGTCAAAGTTGTCAACTTTTTGGAATGTTCCGCGTCGGAGACAAAATGAAGGTCTGGAGTCTTGGTTGGTGACACTTCAGCGACCTCTACCTCTGCCTGGAGGCCTTGAATATGGTCTAAAGCCAAACTCGATACCGGCCGGAGCCGCCGATATCGGGTCATGAGCAGACGTGGCAGTACCATTCAGGTGCGGTCTGTAGGCCCTGGAGGCCCTGGCTAGTGTGTGGTGGAGCCGACTGGCTGGCGCCGCCAATGCATGAGCAGACGTGGTAGTACTCTTCACCTACCGTCTGTAGGCCCCGGAGGCCCCGGCTAGTGTGTGGTGGAGCAGCCGATGCCGGGTCATGAGCAGACGTGGCAATAACCTTCACCTGCCGTCTGTAAGCCCCAGAGGCCCCGGCTAGTGTGTGGTGGAGCCGCCGATGTCGGGTCATGAGCAGACGTGGCAGTACCCTTCACCTGCAGTCTGTAGGCCCTGGAGGCCCCGGCTAGTGTATGGTGGAGCCGCCAATGTCGGGTCATGAGCAGACGTGGCAGTACCCTTCACCTGCCGTCTGTAGGCCCTGGAGGCCCCGGCTAGTGTATGGTGGAGCCGCCAATGTCGGTCATGAGCAGACGTGGCAGTACCCTTCAGGTGCGGTCTGTAGGCCCCGGAGGCCCCGGCTAGTGTGTGGTGGAGCCGACCGGCCGGCGCCGCCAATGTCGGGTCATGAGCAGACGCCATTGATCCCGCGGCCGTGTCAACATATCGATTGCGTCGCGGCGGCCGCCCGAGGATTTCGGTCCGCCAACGGCCGTCTACCATGGCAAGGAGGACCACGCCCGACCACATCCAACCACAGCAGAGACCACGCTCAAACACAGCTGACCACAGCAGAGACCACGCCCGAACATAACCAACCACAGCACAGACCACACCTGAACACAACCAACCACAGCAGAGACCACGCCCGAGCACAGCCGACCACATCAGAAACCACGCCCGACCACAGCAGAGACCACGCCCGAGCACAGCCAACCACAGCATAGAAAACGCCCGACCACAGCCGACCACAGCAGGAGCATCGCCCTAGCATCAGTTGCCGCTCACCATACTAGGGATTACGTCTGAACAATCAGTCACAGCCACCCACAGCAGAAATATGGCCCGAACAACAGTCACAGCTCACCATCACACATGAACAACGAGTCACGGCTACCCACAGCAGAGACCACAACCGAGCAATCAGTCACAAACGACCGCAGCAGGGCCTGGCCCAAACAATCAGTCACAACCAACCACAGCAGAGCCTGGCCCAAACAATCAGTCATAACCGACCACAGCAGGGCCTAGCCCGAACAATCTATTACAGCTGACCATGGCAGGGATCACGCCCGAACATCAGTCACAGATGGTCATAACACGGACGACGCCTGAACAATCAGTAGAAGGGGGCCATAACAGAGACAATAATTGATCACAAGCCAGCCAGATTACAAGAGGAAGTACCACTGGACCAAACGATAATTAGGTGGGCTCAAGGGAATGTCTGGAACGTATTACACGCCTCTCATCTGTTCTCCACAGCGCACTGGTTAGAGCATTGGAGCACCAAACGGCGGAGCAGCGTGCAACGCTTGGCACGGGGAGGCGTTAGCCATTTCAATACCCTGGACTTATGAGTTCTTTATTTGTGTATTTGTTTTATCTGTGTGCATCCACCATACTCATCTCAACTCTGCCTAGGTGGACAGGGTCAGACTGCACCACTAGCCAATAAGATCCCAAGAGAGAATGACTTACACGAACCACAGCAGGACGGGTCTGGACCGTCAGCTGGAAAAACTACGAGAGAATATTATCAACCCATCCTAGAGCTGATACACAAACTACCTAGTGCCCGCACCTAGTCCTACCTTAGAGTCAAGACACAGATGATCTATCGCTCCACATCTAATTCTATCCAGAGTCAAGACGCAGATGATATGGTGCTCTTTATCTAACTCCGCCCCAAACCTGAAACACAAATCACTTGGTACTCTGCATTTAACCTTACTCCAAAGCCAAGACACAGCTCACCTGGTGCTCCGCATCGAACAGAATGTTCTGAAATTGATGGGAAAGGAAGAATGCATGCACCTGGTCGTAGTTCGGGAACGTAAGTCCTTTCAATTAAGATTTACTAACTGTGCATGCCAAGACAGTGGCTAATAGCTTGTTCTCGACCGCTCACCATTTTTAGTCATGTAATTTCCCCACCTTGCAAAACACGTGAAACTCACATCACACATTGTTACTCTTTCACCTTCGGCTGCCTTCATTCCCCCTCAAAGCTTAAAATCCCTGGGCGCTGTATAACCTATGCAGTTGATGCGCCCCTAAACCCCAATAACAACAAAGCTTAAATCCCCCCCCCCCCACAAGAAGTCTTCTCTAGTGGAGAGACCATGCTAAAAGTCTTGTGAGATCATATCAGACAGGTACATAGATAACTGTGTGCCATACTGAACTACCACTAAATTACTGGTCAGCCATGAATACATTTACTTTACTATGAAGGTTTACTAACTATAGATATACTAACATGAAAAATATCACATAACTCCTAACTACTACAAGACACGCTCTATTTTCCTCCGGAGCAAGCGCCATAGCAACATGAACAGATATGCAGGCTTCATGGTACAAGATCTGAACGTGCAGTCAGAAGAAGCCAGACGAGCACGAAGCAATTAAAGGTAGCTACACTGGTCAGCGACCCGTCATTGTCAGAGCTCTTACGACAGCAGCAAATGCAACGATTAGATCACTACATTCAGCGGACATGCGAGTGCAGACCCATCTTGGTTGTTCTGGATCCATGGATGCATCTCGGTTGTTTCCCCGGATCCAGTCGTTCACCAGCGGTGTCCGATGGCTATCGATGGACTTACTGATAGAGATGTGCGCTGAGAATGGCCGCTTCAGACTGTACAGGGCCGACAGAAGACAACCACTACCTCCGAGTTTGCCCATGGATCGTTAGTCTACTTTTAATTCTGGCTTGGTACCATGAGTGATGGCCAATCAGCAGATGACAACACACTTCAGTGACCAATCAGCACGTGACAACACACTTCAGTGCAGTCGTCGGTCGATGCGTGGTGGATCGTGTTCGGGGTGAAGTCTGTAAGACAACTTCCCAGCAGACTATGGCGGATCGTGTGCGGGGTCAAGTCCGTGGGGTAACTTCCTAGCACACTACGGCGGATCGTGTGAGGGGTCAAGCCAGTGGGACAACTTCCCAGCACACTACGGATGATCGTGTTCAGGATCGAGTCCGGGAGACAACTTCTCAGCAGACCACAGCAGACCATGGCGGATCGTGTGCGGGGTCAAGTCCGTGGGGTAACTTCCCAGCACACTACGGCGGATCGTGTGAGGGGTCAAGCCAGTGGGACAACTTCCCAGCACACTACGGTTGATTGTGTTCAGGATCGAGTCCGGGAGACAACTTCTCAGCAGACCATGGCGGATCGTGTGCGGGGTCAAGTCCGTGGGTCAACTTCCCAGTAGACTATGGCGGATCGTGTGCGGGGTCAAGTCCGTGGGTCAACTTCCCAGTAGACTATGGCGGATCGTGTTCAGAATCAAGTCCAAGAGACAACTTCTCAGCAGACTGGTTGGTCATGGGTTTTACGATGCGTCGACCGTTGAGTCATATAGCGTCACCAACCTCTCACGCCGATCGGTCGCGGGCGAAGAGTAGCGACAGGTGAGACTCGAACCCACAATCTTTCGATTGTGAGACGAGCATCTTACCCCTAGGCCACTCTTCCCCTTCCTCAGCAGACTATGGCGGATCGTGTTCAGGCTCAAGTCCGGGAGACAACATCGCAGCAGACTGTGGCGGACCGTGTCCGGGGGTCAAGTCCGTGGGACAGCTTCTCAGCAGACATTGGCGGATCGTGTGCAGGGTCAAGTTCGTGATGAGACAACTGCCAGTCAGGCTGCCGAGAGGCAGGATTCACAGCCGCTATGCTACCTTTCTCAACAGTCTGTTCAAACATACGGCGCCAAACCCGAGGAACATAAAACTGCCTTTGGAGCGGAATTGATATTTTCTGGCTTCAACTCATAAAGTCATAAAGTCATAAAGTGTTAAGGCTTAATAAAAGCCACAGGGGCCCATCTGGGTTAAGCCTATCTGGAAAAGGTACTAGAAATGTACATACACTCACCCCAATCAATCCCTTATCTCAAGTTCCTAGGAAGTTATATATCGCAGCCTATCTAGCACCAATTCACCTGCTATTGCATAACACACTCCCATTGTGCTACCATAGACAATCTCATCAGTATCACATCCCGAAGGAAGGTGCTGAATCCACTACTAGGTACACCCTATATAAAGTTATAAAGCGTTTAGACTTAATAAGAGACTCACTTGCTATTGCATAACACACTCAACAATTACAAACTCCTCCCATCATACCCATTGTACCACCCTAGACAATCTCATCAGTATCACATCCCGAAGGAAGGTGCTGAATCCACTGCTAGGTACACCCTATATAAAGTTATAAAGCGTTTAGACTTAATAAGAGACCCAAGGGCCCATCCAGTTAAGTCTGTAAATGGAAGATAATATAAGCATTCAAGCACAATTGGTCCACTGGAAGTAAATGGGACTATATTGAGTGAGGATGGTGAGATGGTTGAGGAGCTGAGCAAGCAGTTTAAATCAGTGTTTACAGTGGAGGATGTGACAAATCTGCCAACCGTGAACCACAGTTCAGTGACAGGTGATCAGATACACGATGTTGATTTCATTGATAGTGATGTTGTTTTCAATTATATCAGAAAAATAAAGCCAAACAAGGCAGCAGGACCTGATGGAATTTATGCTAGGGTATTGCGGGAAGCTGAAAAGGAACTGGCAATTCCACTTAGTATAATATTTTTTAGATCAGTTTCACAAAATGAAATTCCAACAGATTGGAAAAGGGCAAATGTAGTTCCTATTTTCAAGAAAGGAGAAAGAGGGAAGTTGAAAATTATAGGCCAGTAAGCATCCCTAGTCTGCAAGGTACTCGAATCAATTATCAAGGATAGAATAGTTAGTTTTCTGGAAGGAAACAAATTGATTCAAGATACTCAACATGGGTTTAGAAAAGGGCGATCGTGTCTCACGAATCTCTTGGACTTTTTGAATTTTGCTACTGAACAATTTGATCAGGGAAATCAGGTTGATGTAGCATATCTTGACTTTAGTAAGGCCTTTGACAAGGTACCCCATAAACGGTTAATGATGCAGCTTCAGGTCCATGGCATTGCAGGTAGCATCCTAAAATGGATAGAGTTATGGCTTTCAGATAGACAGCAGAGAGTGATGCTAAATGGTACAAAGTCATCATGGCAAAATGTTCTTAGTGGAATCCCTCAGGGGTCGGTACTGGGGCCACTATTGTTCATTATATTTGTGATAAGCAGTAAGGTTTTGAAATTTGCGGATGATTTGAAGATCTTTAGGGCAATAACAGGGCACAATGAGCAGGTTTTGCTGCAGAACGACTTAGACGAGCTTGTGAAGTGGTCCGAAAAATGGCAAATGAAGTTTAAGTTTGATAAGTGCAAAGTCATGCATGTAGGTAGGCAGCATATGAAGGCGCCATACTTGACGGGTGGCCAAGTACTATCTGTGACTCAGCAGGAGAAGGACTTAGGTGTTATTTTGAACACAAAATTGGGGGCATCAGAACAGACCAAAGAAGCCAGGAAGAAGGCACTAAGAATGCTTGGGGCAATACAGAGGAATGTCATACAAAAGTGAGGAGGTCATCAGGAAGCTTTACTGTGCATATGTCAGGCCACATTTAGAATACTGTGTCCAAGCTTGGTCCCCTAGTTATAAGAAAGATTGTTGGCTTTTAGAGAGAGTACAAAAGAGGGCAACAAAAGTGGTTATTGGTATAGGCAACCTGGCATATGAGGAAAGATTGAATATGTTTTCACTTAGATATAGAAGGCTGAGAGGAGATCTCATCGAGGTTTTTAAATTTGTTCATGGTCAGGAACAGGGATATCTCAGGGAAATGTTTGAATTTAACAGAAATGATGCAATTAGAGGTCATCAATTCAAAATTAAAGTTAATCACCACAGGACAATGTTAAGACAGTCTTTCTTCACCAACAGGGTAGTCGAACACTGGAACCAGCTGCCAGGAACCATTGTCAGTAGCAACACACTGAACATCTTTAAAAACGGCATAGACAATCATTATAAGAATAGGGGGCTTGTTTTTCTGTATTCCAGGGAGGGCTGATAGACAGATTTGGTGGGCAACTGGTTCAGTGTCCAAAGTGCAACCAAGAAGGGCCCTTGTGGCTCATAGTTGCACTGATCTTTTATGTCTAAGCCTGGTAAAAAAGACCCTCCCCAACCATCCCACATCCCGAAGAACCAGTCCTCCAATATCCCACACACCTATCAATGCCTATCTACCCTAGCTTTCCAGCCCTATTCCCCTGATATCTCTTAACACATGTGGATTGAATGCCTTATCAATAATTTTCCAACTGCATCCATGCCTGCTTGAAGGGGTCTGTGCCGTGCACACTTACTTAACATACATCTCACCCCATCCATCACAAATTAGAACTCAAAAACAAGATTTTCCTGCCTAAAAAATGTATCCACCCTATTTTTAAATACATTCAATGAGGAACTCCCCACAACATCAGCAGGCAGCCCATTCCACTGATCAACAACCCTTTGACTGAAGACCTGTTGTCGCTTAACTGTCCTACACCTCAACTTGTCTAACCTGAATTGATGACCCCTATGTGATACTCTAAACTGAAGAGCGCCATTTAAATTGGCCTGATCTAGTCCTTTAGCAATTTTGTACATTTCAATCATGTCCCCCCTTAATCTCCTATACTTGAGTGAGTACATATCTAATGCCACAAGCCTTTCTCCATATTCTAAGTTACCTATTCCACTGATGAGTCTAGTTGCTTTGCGCTGCACTCTCTCTAACTTGTCTATATCTTTTTTTAGGTAGGGGCCCCAAGCTTGTACAGAATATTCCAAGTGGGGTCGCACGTATGCTAAGTACAGTTTTTTTATGACTTCCTTGCTCTTATAGATCACACTTCTATTAATGAGTCCCAGCATTCTGAGTGCCCTGTTCCTAGCTGAGCTACATTGCTTTCCTGCTTTAAGGTCTTTTGAAACCAACACACCTAAGTCCCTTTCCTCTTCAATAACATCCAGTTCCCTCCCTCCCATTGTATATCTGAAAGTCTCACCTCCAGACCCCAGATGCATAACCTTACACTTGTCATAGTTGAAAGACATCTGCCATTGATCAGCCCACTTCTTTAGGTCCTCCAAGTCTAGTTGAATATTTCTAGATTGATCACAACTGTTTGCCACTCCTACCAGCTTGATGTCATCAGCAAATTTGAACACTCTATTCCTCAGCCCTACCTCAATGTTATTCACAAAGATGATACAGAGAAGTGGCCCTAGAACAGAGCCCTGTGGTACTGCACTCAGAACATCCTTCCTCCAATCAGATTTACATCCATTTAACATTACCCTTTGTTTCCTTCCCCTCAACCATGCTTCAATCCAACCTAGAACATTTCCAACAATCCCATGCTGCTGTAGTTGATGAATTAGCCTCCCATGTGGAACTTTATCAAAAGCTTTGCCAAAGTCCAAGTACACAACATCTATCCTGCTTTGATTGTCTACTTCTTTAGTAACATACTCCATGAACTCCAAAAGGTTAGTTAAACAAGACCTTCGAGATCGAAATCCATGTTGAGTATCCCTTGAAAGATTGTGCCTATCAAGATGAATCTGAACATTCTGTTTAACCAGATTTTCTAGTACCTTGCAAACTATTGAGGTCAAACTGACTGGCCTGTAGTCCCCTACACACTTCATACTTCCCTTTTTGAAAATCGGTACTACATTTGCATTTCTCCAATCTTCAGGCACTTCAGAATATTCCATAGACCGCCTGAAAATTATACCTAGGGGAACTGCTAAAGCTTTAGCACACTCTACTAAAACCCTAGCATATATATCATCTGGTCCAGAAGCTTTATTAGGTTTTATATTCTGCAACAGCTTTTCTACAGCTTCTGTAGTTATTGTATGATACTCCAACCTATCACCTGTCATGGCATACGATTCAATTGTTTCTATTCTACCAGAATTATCTTTAGTAAAGACTGATGAGAATTGCTTGCTTAGGGATTCCACAATATCACAATCATCAACCACTAATTCCCCCATCTACCTCAATCCAACTCATCCGCAGCACTGACTGCAGATAATGGTCCCATATGCATGTGGGAAACAAACTATGTTATCACATTCTGAATGCGGCGAGTATAAACGCTTCGCCAAGTAATAGAAACTTGGGGTGCGCAAAGTTCAAAGTTTCTGAAGGGAAATGGAAGGAAACGCAAAAAAGCAGACGAAGTGCAGAATACAAATACGACATAGTGAATCGGCCAGGAGTCGCAGCGCGCGCTGTACTGCACAGATGACCATGCACGCCAGCTTCGCGTGCACTTCCCCTCCGACAGTCAGAGGGGTCAGAATGCATCGGTCACTAAGGCACTGCTCAACTCACGTATGACTCGCACTTGCCACTTACTCTCGACTGAATTGCTGCCTGCCTGTTTATCCCGCCGACTCACCCTCCCTCCCTCCCTCCCTCCCTCCCTCCCTCCCTCCCTCCCTCCCTCCCTCCCTCCCTCCCTCCCCCTCCCTCCCTCCCCCCCCTCCCTCCCTCCCTCCCTCCCTCCCTCCCTCCCTCCCTCCCTCCCTCCCTCCCTCCCTCCCTCCCTCCCTCCCTCCCTCCCTCCCTCCCTCCCTCCCCCTCCCTCCCTCCCTCCCCTCCCTCCCTCCCTCCCTCCCTCCCTCCCTCCCCTCCCTCCCCCTCCCTCCCCCCCTCCCTGCCTACATCGTAGGTAGAGCCGGAACTCTCCACAAGCCAGTTTGAGTTGAACATAACACACTTAATTGCATCCGCCAGTCACCAAGGCCGATCTAAGTCATACAACACACATGACACTCGTCGAAATATGGGACTGTGAAATCTCAATGAAAGGCGTTTGCATCACACGGACACTAAAAATAACATTTGACAGCTGATGACCATTGGGACGTCAGCGCACTGCCAGCTACATTTGGCAGCTGATGATCATTGGGACGTCAGCGCGCTGCCAGCTACATTTGGCAGATGATGACCATTGGGACGTCAGCGCACTGCCAGCTACATTTGGCAGATGATGACCATTGGGACGTCAGCGCACTACCAGCTACATCTGGCAGCTGATGATCACTGGGACGTCAGCGCGCTGCCAGCTACATTTGGCAGCTGATGACCATTGGGACGTCAGCGCGCTGCCAGCTACATTTGGCAGCTGATGACCATTGGGACGTCAGCGCGCTGCCAGCTACATTTGGCAGATGATGACCATTGGGACGTCAGCGCACTACCAGCTACATCTGGCAGCTGATGATCATTGGGACGTCAGCGCGCTGCCAGCTACATTTGGCAGCTGATGACCATTGGGACGTCAGCGCGCTGCCAGCTACATTTGGCAGCTGATGATCACTGGGACGTCAGCGCGCTGCCAGCTACATTTGGCAGCTGATGACCATTGGGACGTCAGCGCGCTGCCAGCTACATTTGGCAGATGATGACCAGTGGGACGTCAGCGTATCGCCAGCTACATTTGGCAGATGATGACCAGTGGGACGGGACGTCAGCATATCGCCAGCTACATTTGGCAGATGATGACCAGTGGGACGGGACGTCAGCGTATCGCCAGCTACATTTGGCAGCTGATGACCATTGGGACGTCAGCGCGCTGCCAGCAACATTTGGCAGTTGATGGCCAGTGGGATGCAAGCTATCCAGCGCCCCACCTTCGCAGCTGGGGGGCCATGGCGAGTGGAACTGCGCTAGCCTTCTGGTGTTAAACATGAGTGCTGGATGGCACGAAAACGCACCAGCCTGGAATAGAGCTGTGGGGGTGTTGTGACAAACGGTCCCGCGATGCCTTGTAATACAGGGCTGTGGGGAGCGGTCTGCTACCAGACAGAGCTGCAAGGAGCGGTGCGCCACTGTTGGTTGGTTATTTGGGCTTAAGGGCGCATCGACTGCGTTGGTCATACAGCGCCCAACGCCACTGGACAGATCTGTGAGGAGCGGTCCGTCACTGGACAGATCTGTGAGGAGCGGTCCGTTACTGGGCGGATCTGAGGAGCGGTCCGTTACTGGGCGGATCAGAGGAGCGGTCCGTCACTGGACAGATCTGTGAGGAGCGGTCCGTTACTGGGCGGATCTGTGAGGAGCGGTCCGTTACTGGACAGATCTGTGAGGAGCGATGATGATTATTGGGGTTTTTAGGGTGCGTCAACCCATGCGGGTTATATTGCACCCATAACAAACTTGCTTAGACACGCGTCAGATTGTCACGTTCGAATTAAATTATGTCTGGGGAGTGAGTTGTCACCTAGGCAGAAGCATATATTACTTGAAATCGTATCTCCGCGAGGAAGACCAAAACTGCTCTGTTATATATAAATCGGGAATCGTTTCCAAGTAAATCCACTAGTCCCAAAGTATGCGCTTCATATCCGAAGTGCCTCCTGCGTTCTTCTGCATATGCTGTGCACGCCACCAGCACATGGTGCACAGTCAGCGCGGCATTACACTTCACACATTCCGGTCTGTCGTCCCCGCACAGTAAGTATCTATGTGTTGCTAGAGTGTGACCAATTCTGAGGCGACAAATGGCCACTTCGTCCCTTCTAGTTCGACTGAATGACGAGGGCCACAGCTCCAAGTGTGGTTTGATTCGCTTTAATTTGTTTAGGTATATTCGGGCCCAGCTTTCCTGCCACTGCCTGAATAGAAATGATGATATAGTAGGGTAGTAGTCACTAGCAGGAAGTGGAAGCGCACGGCGACATGGGGCGTGTGCCGCACGCCCTGCAGCCTGATCTGCCAGCTCATGTCCACGGATTCCTACATGTGCTGGAATCCAGCAAAGTGAGACCTGCTTTCCCATACGATGGAGCGAAGTGAGTTGCAATAAAATGTCTCGTACAATGACGTTTTGGGGATAAAAACTACGCAGTGCCTCGAGACTACTGACAGAGTCAGTCAGGATAACATGTAAGACCTCGTCATCAACTTCGATGAACGCTAGTGCTTTGTTGATGGCGATCAACTCGGCAGTGAAGACCGTGGCGTGTGACGGTAGGGAGAATGATCTTGTGACGGATCCTCTCACGAAGGCACTACCCACTCCGGTGTTTATCTTCGAGCCATCCGTGTAGGTGATGGTCCGTCACTGGACAGATCTGTGAGGAGCGGTGCGCCACTGGACAGAGCTGTGCGGATCTGTGAGGATCAGCCGTCGCCACACCGACCAGCCTAGCGGCGGCCGGCCCGCAGCATCGATCCAGTACTGGTCACCACTCATTAACGCCACCCCACGGGAGACGAGGCAGGCCGCGCCAGAGATGCCGCCACCGCCGCCACAGACGAGACCATCAACGCCAGGCATGCGCCATATCACGATGGAGAAGCAATAACCGCGGCCTATATATGGACCACGGGTCGGCTTCCAACCCGCGATTGTGGGACCAGCTTCGCTTCCGTTAAACATATATACGATACGATGCTGATGCAATGCGATATGTAGAACAGCAGAAGACGTGGTCGATATGTGGCAGACCAGCAGAAGACGTGGCCGATATGTGGCAGACCAGCAGAAGACGTGGCCGATATGTGGCAGACCAGCAGAAGACGTGGCCGATATGTGGCAGACCAGCAGAAGACGTGGCCGATATGTGGCAGACCAGCAGAAGACCTGGCCGATATGTGGCAGACCCGCAGAAGACGTGGCCGATATGTGGCAGAGCAGCAGGAGACGTGGCCGATATGTGGCAGACCGGCAGAAGACGTGGCCGATATGTGTTAGACCAGCAGAAGACGTCGCCGATATGTGGCAGAGCAGCAGGAGACGTGGCCGATATGTGGCAGACCAGCAGGAGACGCGTCCAATATGTGGCAGACCAGCAAAAGACGTGGCCGGTATGTGGTAGATATCAGCAGATACCGACAGCTTACGTCGAAACGTGCCGACATTTACTTCGGAACGTGCCACGGTGACATTGATACCACGCAGGCCCGTGTTGGTAGTCACCGCAACCACTTAACCCTTCACACGAACCACTGCCAGTGCTGAAGACAAACCCTTCTAGGCGAGCCCTTATCATAAATAATGCAGATATGCTGGCCTGGCCAACAGTCCCAGGAAGCCCGTCGCACCAGACCATGGCAAGACACAGCATCACCAGACTCCGTCAACGCCCTGCTAAGCACGAAGACATGGTGCCCGGAGCTCGATACTGGTTGGACACCTGAACATCCCGTTGATGAAGCCTATGCTGCCAGAATTGCGACCAGAGATAGGTGACGTGTACGGATTTGACAAGCCTGTTCCAATGAGATTACCCCGTGTAAACACATATGGACGGGTGTTCAGGTTATGAAATATTTCAGGAAGCATGAAGCTCGTCAACATTTACAGAGTAAGTGGTACCAGCATACAAATCTTCCAAAAATTAGTTTGTGATTAGGCGACGCGTTGCTGAAGGTAGTTGGTTGGTTGTTTGGTTATTGGTTTTACGACACGTCGACCGTTGAGTCATATAGCGTCGCCAATCTCTCACGCCGATTGGTCGCGGGCGAAGAGTAGCGACAGGTGAGGTTCGAACCCACAATCTTTCGATTGCGAGACGAGCATCTTACCCCTAGACCACTCGTCCCCTTGCTGAAGGTAGTTAATGGAAGCTTACTTAGCGGAGTAGTGCCGCAGTGCCAGCACGCAATTAATGTACCTAAGTGTGCCACTGCCTAAATGTGCCAATGCAAAATCACCAGCTGATCACCGCCCACTATCGATCTCCCGGGAATGACAAAGACCATCACCGCCCACTATCGATCTCCCGGGAATGACAAAGACCATCACCGCCCACTATCGATCTCCCGGGAATGACAAAGACCATCACCGCCCACTATCGATCTCCCGGGAATGACAAAGACCATCGAATGCGTCGTTCGCCAACATCTCATGTCTTATATCAACATCAACCGCCTATTTTATCTAGTCCACGTGGGTGCAGAACGGATAATTATACTGAAACTGCATGAACTCTAATAGCCGAGCGTTTGCATATGGGTATTGACGGGGGAATATCTGCATTCTAAAGTTGTTGCATTTATCCAAATGTTTTCATGCTGTTGACCACCTCATAAAGCTCAGAATGTATGGAGCATTGGAGCATATGTGAAATGGTTTCCAAGCTACCTTGAGGGTCATCCACAAGTTAGGGTGATTGGGGGACGACGGCGTGCCCATTGTATAAGTAGCCAGGCAAACAATATTACATTGTTTCTGGTCAGTTCACAGAGGTAGCAAAATTACTGATGTCACACAACTGGTAATCACACAACTTGCCGGCGATGCTACGTACATTTGCTCGCCCGTCGACATATTCTGTACGAATAAACTCACAATTAAAGCGAACAAAACGCGAACGATTGAGCTTGGCAGCAGAGCAGTTCTAAGGGACACCCCAAGTTTACTGCCACCTTCTACGGACCGATTATACAGGAGCTACAGATAGCGAAAAACCTGGGGTATACACGGATAAACATATCACCCTCATTGACCATCCAAATAAAGTGACCGGCAGGTGCCGTGACCGGCTGATTTAACTGAACCAGGCTGGGCATTCACTTCCACGCGGTCCATTCAACTTGTCATTAATGCACTAGTCATGTCCACCGTTAGGTATTGCATTTCGGTTCACGGTGCACAGCGAGCAAAACACAGATACGCAGTATTCAAAAGATCATCAATTTCGCAGCACGTGTGATCGGTGGAAGAAGAAAGCACGATCACATGTCAGATGTCATAGGTGATTTGCATTGGCTAGGTGCAAAGCAACTAATGGTCTACTACCGAATACGCCTAATGCATCAAGTGATCACGAAAAGAGAACAAGAAATACTTTATCAAGAATGAGCAATCACCAACAACCATAATTACTACAAGAGAAGATCTGTCCAACTACGTCTACCGCCCACCAAAACTGAGAAAGGTAGGAGATTAGCATATAATGGCATGGGCGAATAGAACAAGAACGAAACACATACACTGACCCTCTACCGACGCCTAAAGAATCCAAGAACGGTGTCATCATGTGTGTTTTAGCGTGTTATTAGTAACGGATTTGCGTGAAATTGTACCACCACTTCCACCTGTCCGCATGCAGTCACATGTGATTGGCTACGGTACCAAACTCTGTCTTAGTTTTACTTGAAAACGTACATCGGTGAAAACACGAACGTATATGACACCATGTGAAATATGCCAACGAACCAACGGACAAAGACACAGGGAGGTCACACTCTGGTCAGCGGCTGACCGCTCTGGTCAGCGGCTGACCGCCACAGCATGTCGACAAAACGCCATCACACGTGCTCCTGGAGCTGCTGCGGCAACTGGACCGCCCTACAGATGCTGTAGTGTCGACCACAGTTCAGATAGCACACGACGGAGGGAAGTGCCACGTCTGACATGAAGAGGAGACTCGGTGGGCGGCGCCAGTTGCATCCTCCGCAGAGTCAAGTGCAAATACTGGTCGGCTAACGAGCGCACCATTATAATGTCAATTATTAACACCAGAGGTAGCGCCTTACGACTGAATGCCTAGTGAAGAAAGAAAAGCCGAAATATCGAGAGCAAGTACAATGGGGGCGGTAAAACGAGCCCGTTGATTTACGGTGATGCCAGCGGTACTGGTTTAGAGGGGATTTGTGATTTAACCGAGTGGGGATGAAGATAGACTGAACTGGCTTCCGTTGCTAAAATCATATGTTACCGTCTATGCCTGATGCCAGCTAGCTTAACTTGTACCACTGTGTGGGGCTTCAGCAGACTGCAGGCCCCGGGACACCGTGCCCTTTGTGGTGCATCAAACGCTCCCGGCGGTTCCTTTTGTTTCTCCCAGATCAAAATGCTCACATTCAGCACTGCCACAACCTTTGTAATAAATAACTCGCTTTAGAGTTGTTAGTTGGATTTACGGGCGCTTCGACCATCGCCTTAGAGGTGCAGTTGAGTCAATTGTTTTCTTAGCGATCAGCAAATCGGCTGGCTACAACTAATACTAGCTACCTATTTACTGGCTGCTGCAAATTGTATTTACATACTTGGTTGCGAGGGGAAAGACGAACTGGCACTAGGCGTCACGTTAAATGTCATTGCACATGTATGGTTCGTCAGGCAGGAAATAAATTCCCTCGGTTAGAAACGCTTGCGTTCCATTTAACTTGCATACAGTAATTTCGAGACACTCCACTCTTGGTATACTAGCACGACATAGGTGTTCATCTGACTTGAACTTGACAGTCATTATCACATTGCAGGACCTGCTGGCTTTCAAACGCACACTATATCTCTGAAGCATGCATTTAAACGAATATCACGGCGTACATAAAAAAAAATAACATGAAGTTCAAAATTTTATATTTCGACAGCGTATGAAGCTGTGCCAAAATGTAGCATCCATTCGATCATTGTGTGCTAGTTTTACCTGCTAAAACCAGTCGTTAGTTATTTGGGCTTTAGGACGCTTCGGCTAAAACCAGTCATAGCTGCTACGATCAATATCATCCGGCTCCGTGACCGCCCTGGTTTACATAGCTGCCGCCGCCATGACCCGCATCCTCTTCGAATAATTGATTGATTATATCGAGGACAGTGACTCTGGAGCTGCCTTACCTTACGGTAATGCTGTGATAACTTTGCGGAAATTTTGTCCAACTTAAATCATTGCAGATAGCTTAAATCTTGTCATGCCAATTGTAGGCGATAGTTGTACTGAAGCGGTATGCGGTTTCAATGTTTTTTTATCGAGGCTTATTGTTATATTTCACTAAAGAATAGGATATGGTTTGAATAGCACAGAGAGGCATAAACCAATAATGGCGAGCAAAGTGAAAATGATGCCCCAATATATTTGTCTTCATATTAATATGAAGCATTAAAATACAGGACACCAATGATCCGAACCCAACCAACATGCTCTTAGAATCTGAGGGACAAAGGAAGTAACTACTACGATTGTACAGATGCCCGTCGAACAATATCGACACTTTTTACACCGCATGCATTCTTCACCATATTTGACCGCTGACCAGAAATGGATTTGGCACGACCTGCCTTCACACGTGGATGGCACGTCCGCAGCCTCAGCCCCATCCCCAGCCTCAGCCTCAGCGGCGGTGCTGACCTTGGTGACGGGGGCGCGATGTCCCACCAGCGAATACTTCTCGGGCGGACGCGGTATCCACTCAGCTGGAGACCGCTTCTCCTTGGTGGGACCACCGATCCGCTGCTCCTCTTCTATGGCGGCGATCTTCGCTTCCAGCTCGTTGTTCTGCGGGCAGCGCCAGACCAGACTTACCAGCGGGCCAGTGGAGGTGAGCGCGGGATCCCAGCACACGGCGGACATCCGACACACGACCACAGGTTACCACATACCAGCACGCCAGCACTAGTCCGGTGGTGGGGAGCATCGACTACGTGCTGAACACAGATCACATCCGACACACGACCACAGGGTACCACATACCAGCACGCCAGCACTAGTCAGGTGGTGAGGAGCATCGACTACGTGCTCAACACAGATCACATCCATCTCGTTAGTTAGTCATTTGAGATTTAGGACGCTCCGACCAGTTCGACCAGACATCCATCTCACAGCATTCGGTCACAGCGGCTCCAGCCCCACATCCACTAGAAATAAACACCACGTTCACGATGGAAAGCAGAGAACAACGCACCCAAAATACGTCTGAAAGCCATAGAATGATTCTGAAAATATATGACCAATATAAACATACTTCAGGTTACTTGATTTGACTTGCCTTCTTTTGAAGCCTTAATATAGCAGTCCATTTCTTTTCTAGATACCCATTCTTCTTTTCCACCTCTCCTGGCATATCAGTCTCCCTTTTAAACGCTTCAAGGGAATCCGTGTAGCCATTACTGCTGAGGTAGTCAGCAATCGCCTTGTTCCTGAAAAAGAAACACATAGCAAACTTACTCATGTTGAAGTAATGAGCTAACAGATACTTAATGTAAATAAAGACAGTGAAACATAAATTAGGCCTAATTATGGCTACTTAATTATATTTTGGGTTCATCGATGAGGTGCAATGCACAAGCTGGTGCAAGTCCAAGTGCAAATAATAACTGAATGCATACTTACAGCTCTTCGCGTTGCCTCTGGGAAAGCACCATTTTCATCTTTGAGATGATTTACTCCTTCATTCTGAAACAAAAGCAGATAAGCTGTACCAACCTACTATGTAAACTGGTGTCAAGTGAAGCTCTGTGACTGCACAACCAAACAAGCTGATGATCTTGTTGGACATGATAGGGTTTTCACATTCACACTGATGCATTTCTTTAAATTCGCATTTGTTATATTCTTCTCCCATCCACCAGATCAGCTATGACGGAGAAAAAATATATATATTGCCATTGCACAATGGCAAGACCACAATGAACTTGTCAATTTAGAACTAACTTCCATTGCAGTTAGTGAATGAAATAAATGGAAAGCCACCATTGATATCCTGAAGAATATGTGGGCAGTTGGAAAAATGGGCTGTTCCTGGATTTTTGGCATAGACAGCATTATCCTCTCCAGGAAATTATTATCTAATTTTTCTTATTTGGACATTGAATGGTGCTGGCTGACAATGAACTGCTCATTTACGATTCACTGGAAAGCACAAGCTGTGATTCTGATGCGACTGATGAATCTGATGAAGAAAACCACACTCCCCATATTTGATTACCCCCAAATTTACCTATTCACATACAGGATTACAAAGCACAAATCCAACCATGTATATGGGTGCAGTGTATTGTGCTCCCCCCCCCCCCCTTCAATCGCCCATGCATGATATTTTGGCACTTTCCCCTATTTAGGGGATACACCTCCTATTGTTTGCAAACTGAATGTATCATCGAAATGAAGCAAAGAAACACCCATATTTCTTGTCACGAGATATGGTAATTCACAACCAATTTTACACCGAGAACCATTGGTTGACCTTTCGTGTAACATGAAAGGTCTGATTTTAACAAACATCTAAAAGTTACAATCCATTGCTGATGTAACCAAAACATAAGGGATAATTTTTCAAACGTGTATGAGAACATTCATGGATGTTTTACAGGTTCACAAACCAAGGGCTCATATTGCATAAGGTTCGCACGCAAAGTTTCGTAATGGTGACATTGTCCAATGGCCCCTAAATAACGTCAATGTCTCTCCTAATTGAGATTACCCCTCTCATTAATTACAGCCTAAGGACGACCAATTTCCAAATTTAGAGGACACCCCAAATTTAGATCCCTCTCAATTCATTCGGTCCTCTTCAACTGTGGATGCTCCCTCCGATTATAATATAATCCGCACATCAGAATAGATGTCGATTCCGGAATTGAATAGGTCCTTGTCGACTTCCGATGGCTCAATGACCTGAATAAATGATTATATCATACCGAAAATTCCAGTTTGCTGCAGCTGTTCTTTCTCTTCTCTTGCATATCACTGAAAATATGAACTGCGTGCTCATTCCCTCCTGTACACTACCGTGAGCTAAATCCACTCTATTGCAATCTCTGTGCTCCAAAAAGACAACAAAATAGAGAAATTGAATGTAGCCTTTCTGTCACTAACTTAGCGCCATAAATCAAAACCCTGGTGATGCCCCTGGATGACAGGCTTCCTACTTTAAATTCCCATCATCTGAAAACGTCAATTTTTGGAACTGATGAAGTGACTTGAACTCGTTCAACTAGAAGATCCGGGGTCACCAGAAAACATCGTGCCAAGAAAATATCTACTATTTCATTGTGATGAGGAATGCAAAGCTTGTGAATGAAATAATTATAAACATTAGGGGGTTATCCCAGAAAAGTATCTGCATGGTGGCAATACTTGCTCCCTCTTTAGCAGTTCTAGGGTTACAGATGCTTCTACATCTATGGATGGTACTTTCCTAACGGTCTGAGAAGCTCGAATATTACCAAGTGAAGAAGGCCTTTTTAGATTCAAGTAAAGCCCAAGGCCCACCCAGTGATATTTCTTTTCGATGTCAATGGGGTGATGGTGAGGGTGCTGTAAACATAGGACAATACTTCCAAATCAAGATGCCCTCCTTTTAGGAGCATTTTCACTGATTCTGTAATCTAGGCATATTGACATAGGTCATAACATGGTATTATAATTAAATTATAATTGCATTGTGTGTAAATGCATGTCAATCATTAAGCTGAGGTAGAATTGTGGGTGACCGGTTTATTGTGGGTGCTCAGCACAGACAGACAAATAGAAAGTTCCATCACAGCTATATTAGATGAGCTATGGTGTTGGGACATGAGAGGATATCACTCAATGTAAGGTACTGATACAAGATAAACAAGATACATCTTTTAAGCATCATGCCATCATCACATAAATTGATGTTGATATTTTATAGATTGTCATTCATTGAAATGCTTGCAATATATGTCATAATAGTTAAATTTGCTATTTACAAGCTAAATGAATAGACCCTCTGCCAACACATATGTTAATTCTGGCCTACAATACCTACTGATATGTGCATACTACATTTGTATATTACATACCCTGATAAAGAAGGGGAACACGTTTTCAGAATCATGCTAAACAGTGACCTTCCCTGTGCATGCTGATCCTGATCCAGAAGGGAAACTTGCTTCCCAGACATATGTTCACTTTGTCAGATGCAGCAGAAAATATGAACTAAATGCATGCACTAAATAGCAGATCCAATGGTTTGGTTGGTTGTTGGTTTTACGACACGTCGACCCTTGAGTCATGTAGCGTCGCCAATCTCTCACGCCGATTGGTCGCGGGCGAAGAGTAGCGACAGGTGAGACTCGAACCCACAACCTTTCGATTGTGAGACGAGCAGCTTACCCCTAGACCACTCGTCCCCGCAGATCCAATGGGCAATTGAGTCATTATCTATTTTATGTTCTACAAAACATTGAAATTCATGGAACCCTATATTTATACTAAAACAGTGTGGCCTTTTTCCTATGCACCCATGAATTATGTAAGCTAGGTCACACCATGAATAGGTGGGCTAAAGAACCTATTCCAGAAAAGAACAATGTTTATGTTCTATATATTTTACATTCATGTTTACTTGTCCTAGATATATTATATAGAGGAATTGTACCCTGATAAGCAGTCATGGAGATAAAACTTTGAGTGAGTAAAAGCAGCAGAAGACAATTGCCTTACCTTTAGCTCAACAATATATAATTTAACCTAACCTAACCTCAAATATGCATATTGGATCACCTACACCTATAAATGTTGGATTGCCTACAATGCATGGATGTTTGATCACAGAAACCTGTTGCTGTTCAATCAGATACAAATCTAAGGATGCTCAGATGCAGCATTAGACTAACAGTTTTTCATGAAGTGCGAGATGTCAAAACAAGCATAGTAGAATGTCAAAATTTGCCATGGAAACGATATTGCTGAACATATTCTTCCAACACAATTTTGATTCAACAGCTACTCATACACATTATTTTGCTTGTTGCCAGATACAGGATATAGGGATAATTATGTTAATGACAAGGATACAAAATGCCTAGGCTTACCAACTGAAAATGTATGACAAACCACAGCATAGGTAATCATCTTACCTGGAATTGTGTTACTAGATTTTTGCATAGCATGACCTACAATGGTGAACATAAGCATGATAATTATCAATGAGATGTTGCTAGAAATTAGATATGAAGACATAAAGACTCATCAAGAAGCATGCCAATGCTTCTTTGGAAGGAATGTTGATTCAGTGTTCAGAAAGTAGTACATTCCACCCTATTTCACAAATAATTTATCACTGTTCAATTGGGTTGCACCATGTTGCATTGTTAGAAACCCACAGATGTTCAATCTAGTACACCTATAGATGTTGGATCACATAAAACCCAAGTATGTTGAATCTCATAAATAGCACCACCTAAATATGCCATAAGGACTGGGCTTCAAATGCAAAGGAATCATCCTGTTACTATTGTACCATATGGAGTACAAATACAACCAGCCATTCTGAAGTGCACAAGCATGACACACATCTGCCATGCAGACTTGTGCTCGACTCGAGCTGAATCGAGAATCGACTCGTGAATCAATCGTTTTTGGATGAGTCGTGAGTTGAATCGATTCTTTTCCCAAACACATATCTTGAGTCGCGAGTTGAATCACATCTTTCTTTCTTTTTAAATGAGTTGAATCACAAGTCAATCATTTGAATCACAATGAGTCATTTGAGTCTTGCGACTCAAATGCAAGTTATGAACAAATGATATAAAGAAGGTATCTTTGTAAATAGTATGCCATGACACAAGGTAGGGAGTAAAAACACAGTATAATTATTAATGATTAACATTACAATTGTCAACTTATCAGCTGCCAGTGAGTGAAGAATGAGGTGTACTTAAGTTATTTACCAAAAACGGATAACAATAACTACAAAAAAAAGTATTAATGCTAAGCTTGGTATTCACAATCAGTATCATGCATGAGTCAATTCTAGTGCCAGAAACACAACAAAGAAATGGGATGTGATTGTGAAAAATAATAGGGAACTGAAACGACCATGCACTTTTTTTTGGAACAGGCATTTGCACTGAATAAATTGTGTCGGTTTGTATGACAAATAACAAACTCAAGTTACCTTTACAAGAAGGTAGATAAAAAATTTCCTTCAAGCCCGCATGACGTCATTCGAAGTTTAAAAAAAATATGGTAGAAATTTGGTTGCAGAACTTTTCCCAAATCATACGCAATGGTCACTTTAATTTGCTTCCTTGCAAATATATTTGTATTCCGCTCACCAGGTGAGTTATAATCTTTTCCCATTCTTTCCCATTCAACTACCCAGCACTACCCGTGATGCATTGGTTATATTCCTGCTTGGATAAACTAGTTCATTTAGGATATTATAACATTTCAACGTAACTTTCAGCATAACTATATGCAATTTATAAACTACTTGCATAAAACAAGCTAAAATTAACCTCTGGCTGAACAGCACAGACAGTACTTTTCCCCGTTAGTGTGTTCAAGTTAAAGTGGTTATATAAAAATGTTTAGAAAACATTTCAACATAGTTTTCAACTTAATTATATACAATATATAAACTACTTGCATGAAACAAGCCAAAATCGACCTCCAGCTAAGCAGCACAGTACTTTTACCCGTTCGTGCGCAATTGTTTTGAACATCATCCAATAGCTGTGGATATCCTCGTGGACAATTATAAAACAACCAAACCGCCAAATCTCCACGTCGGGAACGGTGAAACTTCCGCCATTGTTTGACTCAAGGCAATATATACGTTTGACTGGAGCAGGGCCATCAGGCAGTAGCACGGACTAGGTAGCAGATAGAAGTTGTTCAAGCAATTAAAGAAACTTAATCATATCCTTTATGCCCCTAGATTAGCCTTAGATATAAATTATTGAATTGCTTAAATGCATGGACAAATCCTATATGCTACTCTGACTCCGTACTCGTGCTCCGTGCTACCTGTGCTCGTGCTACCTGTGCTCCGTGCTACCTGTGCTCGTGCTACCTGTGCTCCGTGCTACCTGTGCTCCGTGCTACCTGTTCTCCGTGCTAATTCTAGTGCCAGAAACACAACAAAGAAATGGGATGTGATTGTGAAAAATAATAGGGAACTGAAACGACCATGCACTTTTTTTTGGAACAGGCATTTGCACTGAATAAATTGTGTCGGTTTGTATGACAAATAACAAACTCAAGTTACCTTTACAAGAAGGTAGATAAAAAATTTCCTTCAAGCCCGCATGACGTCATTCGAAGTTTAAAAAAAATATGGTAGAAATTTGGTTGCAGAACTTTTCCCAAATCATACGCAATGGTCACTTTAATTTGCTTCCTTGCAAATATATTTGTATTCCGCTCACCAGGTGAGTTATAATCTTTTCCCATTCTTTCCAGTGAGTATTTGTTCTGACACATTTTATTCTCATGCATAGACAAGGTCGGATTTGTGCATTGTAACCCGGCGTTTGGAGAGGAATATTTTGTAGTCATCCAGTATGGAGAATATTTTTATTCAAACCTTATGCATGGTAACTCAACTTGCACCCATTTCAGTGAATTTTGAGCACTTTTCCTTGATCACAGCAGTTCGTTGTCAAAAGTTAACAACTTAGGAACTTCAACTTCCAGATGAAAAAACAACAAATAATTTTCTGGGAAGGATAATGTTCAGGATCCCCAAAATCTAGGATCAGCCTATTTTTCCAAACATTTACCTACCTACCTACATTGACATACAGCAGTTGTTGAAAACAGTTTTTCCAGGCCAGCTAGACCCAGGACATGATGCATTCTTCCTTGGTGAATCTTGCATGGATTGTTGATGATACATGCATAATTGAACATTTGTGTACAACACCATTGTGATCTAGGAATGCCCTCCTGAAACTTGCAACTCAACTGAAACTCTCCTGCCAATGGGGAGAAGAAGCCATGGAGCACTTAGCGCCCCCTTGACTGTCCTTTCTTCCGCTCTTGAACGAGGGTGACAACTTGAACATGTAAAATGGATGGTAGAGGGAGCCTACCAATATCAGGAACAAGCCTTTTATTTTGGAGGCACTTGATGGTGAGCCTGCCGGAAATGGCACATTGTTGGGCAGAACGATTATTACTGGGTCATTTAGGATACCCTTTGATGAAGCTAAAGAATAGGTCTTTCAATTAGAATACGTCAAAGTACCCTATATTGCCATCAAATATGCAAGATAGCGTAGAGAAAGTCGGTAAAATTGGGTGTAAACCAATGGTGAAGGGAAACCTTCAAGCCTGCTACCAAACAAACTTCGTGGGGGCAACAGACCAATGCAATCATATTCTGTGCAGATACCTATTGCAGTGCAGAACCTGGGTGCCATGTTGCAGTTAGGTGATGTGTGTCAGGTATATGATTCAGGTTGTGTGTGCATCATGCTGATGTGGATTGAGGTATTATGCACTCATTGCTTTGCATATGTATTGACAACCATTCATCTCGTTAATCTGTTTGAGTCAATTACTTTATGCACATGCACATTCATTTATCTGTATATTTATCCTATATATCAACCATTACAGTGCATGACGAATGATAAATAATGCGAGGTGAAAACAAAGTTATAGCAAAAATAATATATCCAACAGATGTTTCGATATTGGAGCATCTTCGTTAGTGTGAATAAATACTGATTCCCTTCTTTAATTAGACAGATGAAGATGAGTTGACATCAAACTGTCTGTCAAATAAATTATTTTTGCTATAACTTTGTTTTCACCTCACATTATAAATATATATATATATATATATATATATATATATATATATATTATATTATATTTTATATATATATATATATATTATATGTATATATATATATATATATATATATATATATATATATATATATATATATATATATATATATATATAAAATAGTGTGTGAGCAGTGCACACAAAATCATATGGCTTATGAGTCTGATACCATTGAGTCGGATCTGAATCAATTCAAATTTATGTTTGAGTTGTGAGTTGAATCAGATCTCTGTAGCTCTGAATCAGACTCAATTCAGGCTTATGAGTCTGAATTGAGTCAAATCAAATAATTTTGACCTGCTGTGAATCATGAGTTGAATCGGATCTCAAGATCTATGAGTCCAATGTGAGCCGATTCAAAAAATTTGAGTCAAGCACAAGTCTGCTGCCATGAAGGTTTGGCTGGTGAAGTGTTCATGATTGTGGGGACATAACCTTGCAATTACAATGAGCAATTGCACTTCCCTGGCTGGATGTTTGAAAGAGGTCATAAGATAATTGATGTGATGAATGTGCTATGTTTTTCTTTTTACATAAAAAAATGGATTGGTGGTTTATAACCAATAGGTAGCACATCAGTGTTTGGCAGCTTAGAAAAGAAAGATTCCAGAAATGCCAGATGGTGTTGGGGGTGGGCCTACATGCTTCCTACCTAATCAGAGATTTCAATACCAAAGTCGAAATGCTGTTTGCAAAATACAACATTTAAAACACCAGGCACTTGGCTTCAAAAATAACAATGTCCTGGTTTCAATCATTTAGAACATTAACATCTCCAGAAAATTATCCTTCTTTTTCATGCTAGAAAGGCTAACGGTGGTGTTTAATAATGACACGGTTCAAACTTATTGCCTCAGGCTAAGGTACATCGAAGCTTCTGATGTGAAAATAGAAGCACAAATTTTGAAAGCCCAAGAAATATCCTGGCAAAAATCCAGGATTCTAAAATAGGTATACATCCATCCATTTTGAATTACCAAAATTATAATTTTGGTCAAATAAACTGGATTTCCCCAGTGTTGGAGAAGTGAGGCTTAGGTATCCAGAACTTCCTGTGAAACCATTTATGGCACAAACACCTAAGTAGTTATGTCCAATCAGCAGGATATTTGGGGGTAATGGGTCATGCACAGGGTTAGAAAATAGGCCATTTGCCAACCAAAAAAAATGTTGTTTTTAAGATACAGAACATTATCCTATCCAGCAAATTATCATCTCACTATTCTCCTTTGGATGTTGTTTAATGGTGCTGTTTGAACTGCTCTGTGATAAAGTATTCAAGATTTACTGGAAAGTCCAAGCTGAGATTCTGATATAACTGGTTTGAAGAAAATATCCCCTCTGATTATGCACCAATTGTCATCTTCACATCCAGTATTGCAAAGCACAAATACAAAGCATGCTCTCCCTGTCCATGCTCCCCCCCACCCCTGGCACAAAAAGCTGAAAAGGCTGACTACTGGCCAATAGGACACCAAAGGTGCCCTACTGGCCTGCCTACAACTTCTGCCCTACAAGTTTTACTTGGATGGGGGTCCCATGGTGATATGTATGGCACAAGGTCAAGGACCCACCAGTGAGCACCAGTTTAGTGCAGTTGTAGTACAGATAGGAGTGAATAACATAGGTCCTGCTAGGAGTGAGGAGCTGCTGTTGTTATTGGGGTTTAGGGGTGCATCAACTGCGTAGGTTATACAGCGCCAGTGAGGAGCTGCTGCAGGACTACAGGGCCCTTCTGGCCACCCTGAAGCAAAACAATAGCAGTCATTGTGACTGCTATTCTGCCTAGGGCTGGAGTCTCCCCTGAGTGGAGCTCTAGGGCACTGGCAGCCAATGCCGGCGTAGATAGGCTCTGCAATGAGTTAGGTTTGACCTTTGTTGACAAGCGGTGCAGGTTGTATGGCTCATGGGACCTCTATCAGAGGGATGGCCTGCACTTCTCCGAGAAGGGGGTGCAAGTGTTAAGCAAAGTATATGAGCATGTCCTTCAGGGAACTAGACAATGGGGTGGGGAGGGAAGAAGTGACATTGCCATCTAAGGGATATGCCAATAGTGACAGCATAGGCAATAGTGTGGATTTTCATAGGCATAGGCAATAGTAGCAATCCCTGGTGTGGATTTTCCTCCCCCCCCCCCATGGTGCATTTGTGTTTTGATTTTTTTCCAAAGCTGGTGCACCTCTTTGAGCCATTTGCCATACTGAGCAGTCTGATTATGCAGCAAAAAGATATTAGATGCCCAATGTCAGTAGGTTTTAGGCAACAAAACATCAGTAGGCTCAGTTCGGTTCGGTTAGGTTTTTGTCTAATTTCACATAATTCTTCATTATATATTATCCCATCCAAAGCACTGTAATTGTACTTTAAGGTGTTCTTAGACAAGTTTTACTCTTGTGGGACGAGTGGTCTAGGGGTAAGATGCTCGTCTCGCAATGGAAAGATTGTGGGTTTGAATCTCACCTGTCGCTACTCTTCGCCTGCGACCAATCGGCGTGAGAGATTGGCGACGCTATATGACTCAACGGTCGACGTGTCGTTAAAACCAATAGCCAACCGACAGGTTTTACTCACATTTTACCTCCAGAAACGAGGTTTCATTGGGTTGGATCAGGGTGGTTTTTAGTTGTACAATTTTTAAATTGTTTTCCATCACATGCATGATTAGGTTGGGTTAGGTTTTTTAGTTAGAAAATTTGGAGACAAAAATGCAAAAATGCAAGATGACAAAAATATTTTCCCAAATTTTGGGATATTTTTACTAAAGGGAGGTTAGGCCAGGTTGTTATATTTTTCCATTTGCAACATTTTTTTCATGCTATAGGTATTACCTAACTCCAAGTCCCTTTTTTGTGCAATTTTGCTCACCAACTGAAAAGTAAGCATTTACAGATGGTCACAATGAGTGGTTGCATTGTCTTAATCATGTTATGTTGTGTCTAAGAAAAATTCCAAGAATTCATCAAACCCCTTGAAGCATAAATTTGCTTCATTGCTAACATATCAAAAAGTTTTTATTTCCCAATGAAATTATTATCAAATTACGTACCTAATTGAAATTGCACCAGAGAACATGAGAAAACCAATCCTTGACCAAAAACTGGCATAGGGGTTTTGTCTATACAGGTATCAATCATATATACCTACCTACATATCTTATTTACCCAAATATGGTCTAAAGTTATGACTGACTTGCACTCAGCCAAAACAAATTGAACACTCAGATGTCACTTTGTTTCATGCCTGAATATGGGTAACATGCAGGGTGGGAATTAAGGCACTTCTGAAGAGATTCTATCTCTGAAAACATTTTTGCACTCCGGGTTCATACTGGATAGGATGGGCTTCACATGTACTCCGACACAAATGTGGGAACAAAGATATCAATAAAAACAAATACAGAACACCCAAAAAAAACGCTGGTTATTCCACTTACGGTCACCACTCAAACTAATCACTTTTTGTAGCAGTCAGCAGCCGGACCACAGCTTCACACACTCCATCAATCTCAACCACCGGAATTGCCTACAACAACGCGCCAACAGCAACTTGCAAGATGATGCGCATGTGCACTGAGAACACTGCTCTCCGGCTCTGGAGCCACGTCTCGGAATACCTGTGTTCCTCCCACCCTATAGTGGGAAACTTTGACAGTTTTAAGAGACGTCTCCAGAGTCCGGGAGGCCATCGATCAGAATTGGCTGCGTTAGCATTTTCTGTTCTGAAATATGTCTGTCAACCAATCAATGCAAGGTATTTTGTATATGACATCATAACCATTAGCAACTTTGAACACATGGTTAACAGTGTCCACACAAGTTAACAGTAAACACAAGACCTTGACTGATCCCTTGCTTTGATCACATCCAACTGTGGCGTGTGCGGTAGCAGAGTTGCGTTCGTATTACGTGGGAAATTGGCTGCGTAGGTAAGTATGCGCTCTGAGCTGAGGGTGAAATATGAAGTATTTTTGTTTGTTTTTCATATGGCTAGCCTTGTACTGAGACCAACAGTGAAAGGAAAATGCATTTCTCCTGTGAGTTATAAGAAACGAAACAGTGCTGATTATTACAGGTCACTGCCGGGCGGTGCCATCCATTGTTCACTTCTTTGTTCGTATGTTTTGGCATTTGATTCGACCAAAAATGGGAATGATATTACTTATGCATATTATGTAGGCACTGATTTAGGTTTTTCTGGTCGGTACTAGTGAACAGATTCCATGCATAAAAATAATGTCCATGAAAATGTACTCCGGAAGAAATCCGTATGCACTCAGACTCCCAACTCGGAAAGTAAGTTTCCCACTCTGGTAACATGGACTGGGCATCCTGTCATTCCAGATTCTTATGTAGTGATATCTCAAATTGTGCTCTGCATCATGCATAAGAAAGTAGAGGAAATGCATTACACACTCCCAAAATATGTTGCATAAAACAGCACAAGAAAACAAAAAATTGGCCTGCCCCAACCCCCTTTCGCCGATTTGTAAATACGAAACATTGTCCAGTGAACTTCACGTATCACTCATGTCAATAACCTACCTACCTACCTACCTGGTGATTATGGTCGTAATAAGCTAAATGATCCCGCTTTGGTCGAAGCGCCCTTAAACCCAAATAACAACAATGGTCGTAATAATGCGCAGTTGATATTACATGGAATAGGTACGTATGTCACATGGAGGGAAGACAGGGTGGAACATCATAGGTAGGACCACTCGATTTTTGCAACAAAAACCGAACACAAGGTTCTCACACAATGGAAAATAACGCAGGTAATCGTCAGTCATCCTTACGGTTAAATCCAGCAGTAGACAATCGCCAGGACGCAGGTCCTAGCGCCCATCCCCTTCCTGGATATGGTAAACAACTTTTACCAGCCGGCCACCACGGCGCAGCCCATCATGGAATTTTGATGGAATCCATGGGTAGGTCTACTCTGTTGCCCTGGGTCGTTGCCGTGCCCATGCTCCGAAACTACCGAACCGAATTTCATAAAACCTTCAACAATGGATGTAATGGGATCGATTTCCTTCGGACTTTTGAATATGGCGACTCTCACCGATATGTAAAGCTATTAAATTACCCCTTGAACTTGCAGCGGCCATTTTGAAACCATTTTGAGAATGTTGCGGTGCCCATGCTCCTAAATGGCTCGACTGAATTTCATGAAACCTTTACCAATCGATGCAGCATAGTCAATTTACTTGGGACTTTATAATATAGTGACCTTGACCTTGACCTAAGGTCGAAAAATAAGTACATCTTTATTTGCAATTATTGCGGTACCCATGCTCCTAAACTACTGAACAGAATTTCATCAAACCTTCACCAATCGACGTGACATGTCGATATACTTCGGATTTTTGAATATGGTAACCTTGGCTTTAGGTCAGGGTCACCAAAAAAGCACAAAACAATTTTAAAGACTTTTCACCACGTCCATACTCCGAAACTACCGAATATAATTTGATGAAACCTTCGCCGATCGACGTGACGTGATCGATACACGTGGGGCTTTGTATATGGCGACCTTGACTTTAGGTCAAGGTCACCAAAATACACAAAATCTTTTTGAGGATATTTGCCACGCCTATACTCCGAAAGTACTGAACTGAATTTGATGAAACATTGACTAATCGACGTGGAATGGCCGATAAACTCGAAACGTTTAAATATGGTGACCTTGGCCTTAGGTCAAGGTCATCAAAAATGCATAAAACTCTTTTTAAGGGTTGTTGCACCGCTTATGCTCCGAAAGTACGCAACCGAATTTCATGAAACCTTCACCAATCGACGCGATGTGGTCGATATACTTGGGACTTTTCAATATGGTGACCTTGGCCTTAGGCCAGGGTCATGAAAAGTGCATAAAACTATTGTTAAGGGTTGTTGCGCCGCCCATGCTCAGAAAGTACGCAACCGAATTACATGAAACCTTCACCAATCGACGTGACGTGGTAGATATACTTCGGACGTTTCAATATGGTGACCTTGGCCTTAGGTCAAAGTCATCAGAAGTGCATAATACTCTTTTTAAGGGTTGCTGCGCCGCCCATGCTCCGAAAGTACGAAACCAAATTACATGAAACCTTCACCAATCGACGCGACGTGATCGATATACTTCGGACTTTTCAATATGGTGACCATGGCCTAGGTCAAGGTCATCAAAAGTGCATGAAACTATTTGTAAGGGTTATTACGCCGCCCATGCTCCGCCCATGACCTTAAGCAGAAACCAAGATCACCATATTCAAGAGGTCCAAGTATATCGCCGACTCCAGGTCGATTGGTGAAGGTTTCATGAAATTTGGTTGCGTACTTTCGGAACATGGGCGGCGCAACAACCCTTAAAAAGAGTTTTGTGCACTTTTGATGACCTTGACCTAAGGCCAAGGTCACCATATTGAAAAGCCCCGAGTATATCGACCACGTCGCGTCGATTCGTGAAGGTTACATGTAATTCGGTTGCGTACTTTCGGAGCATGGGCGGCGCAACAACCCTTAAAAAGAGTTGTATGCACTTTTGATGACCTTGACATAAGGCCAAGGTCACCGTATTGAAAAGTCCCAAGTATATCGATCACGTCGCGACGATTGGTGAAAGTTTCATGAAATTCGGTTGCGTACTTTCGGAGCATGGGCGGCGCAACAACTCTTAAAAAGAGTATTATGCACTTTTGATGACCTTAACTAGGCCAAGGTCACGATATTGAAAAGTCCCAAGTATATCGACCACGTCGCGTCGATTGGTGAAGGTTTCATGAAATTCCGTTGCGTACTTTAAGAGCATGGGCGGCGCAACAACCCTTAAAAAGAGTTTTATGCATTTTTGATGACCTTGACCTAAGGCGAAGGCCACCATATTTAAGCGTTTCGAGTATATCGGCCATTCCACGTCGATTAGTGAATGTTTCATCAAATTATGTTCAGTACTTATTTTGCGACCTTAGGTCAAGATCAAGGTCACCATATTGTAAAGTCACAAGTAAATCGACTATGCGGCATCGATTGGTGAAGGTTTCATGAAATTCAGTCGAGCGGTTAAGGAGCATGGGCACCGCAACATTCTCAAAATGGTTTCAAAATGGCCGCTGCAAGTTTAAGGGGTAATTTAATAGCTTTACGTATCGGTGAGAGTCGCCATATTCAAAAGTCCCAAGGAAATCGATCCCATTGCATCGATTGGTGAAGGTTTCATGAAATTCGGTTCGGTAGTTTCGGAGCATGGGCACGGCAACAACCCAGGGTAACAGAGTAGACCCACCTGGAATCCATTGGGGTCCATACTTCAAAGAGAAGAAATGAGTTGATTGATGAGTACCAAGGCTATAGAACACCGTACCCGCTACCAAGGCAACCCACTACCCAGCACTACCCGTGATGCATTGGTTATATTCCTGCTTGGATAAACTAGTTCATTTAGGATATTATAACATTTCAACGTAACTTTCAGCATAACTATATGCAATTTATAAACTACTTGCATAAAACAAGCTAAAATTAACCTCTGGCTGAACAGCACAGTACTTTTCCCCGTTAGTGTGTTCAAGTTAAAGTGGTTATATAAAAATGTTTAGAAAACATTTCAACATAGTTTTCAACTTAATTATATACAATATATAAACTACTTGCATGAAACAAGCCAAAATCGACCTCCAGCTAAGCAGCACAGTACTTTTACCCGTTCGTGCGCAATTGTTTTGAACATCATCCAATAGCTGTGGATATCCTCGTGGACAATTATAAAACAACCAAACCGCCAAATCTCCACGTCGGGAACGGTGAAACTTCCGCCATTGTTTGACTCAAGGCAATATATACGTTTGACTGGAGCAGGGCCATCAGGCAGTAGCACGGACTAGGTAGCAGATAGAAGTTGTTCAAGCAATTAAAGAAACTTAATCATATCCTTTATGCCCCTAGATTAGCCTTAGATATAAATTATTGAATTGCTTAAATGCATGGACAAATCCTATATGCTACTCTGACTCCGTACTCGTGCTCCGTGCTACCTGTGCTCGTGCTACCTGTGCTCCGTGCTACCTGTGCTCGTGCTACCTGTGCTCCGTGCTACCTGTGCTCCGTGCTACCTGTTCTCCGTGCTATATGTGTTTCGCGGTGTTCCAGTCTGCTCCAATCCGTAGCCAAGGGGTGTGGAAAAGAGACTGCCGCCCCCTCCCCCGGACAGTCTGAGGAGCCCCTCAAGGCGGCCGACTTGAGGGGCCCACAAGGGCCCCTCAATGCGTCGATGCATGGGGCCATAAGGGCACCCTGGGCCGACGTGAAGGGCCTCTGGACAGACGAAAGTGGTCCCGGGCTGACGGAAAGGGTCCCGGGCCGGTGAAGAGGGAGAGTCAACGGAGAGTGCCCTCAGGAAGATGCTGAGGGCCCTTGGCTGGGCTAACGTGAAGGGCTTCTAGATCGCCTGAGATGGTCTAGGATAGTTGGAAGGGCCCCCGGGCTGACGGAGAAGGCCCCAAGCCAATATGAAGGTCCCCTGGGCTATCGGCGGAGCCCAAGCCAAAGAAAGGGCCCCTGACGTGGTGGACAGGGCCCAAGCGTTTGAAAAGAGGTTCCCGGTGTGCCGGAAAAGGCCCTGGGTCGTCAAAGAAGGCCCTGAGACGACGGAGGGGGACTACTTGCCGGAGAGGACTCGGTCCGTTAGAAAGGGTCATTGGGCTGACGGATGGGGTCCAAGCCATACAAGGGCCCTGGCCTGATGCAGGGTGTCCAAGCTGTGGAAAGAGAGCCTCCGGCTTGACCGAGGAGGCCCTAGATCGCTAAGGAGGACTCTTCGACGTCGGAGAGGATCCCAAGCCGCGGGAGGACCCTGGGCCGTCGGAGAGCGCCCAGAGCTGGTACGAAAGGCCCCTGGGCCGATGGGGGCCAAAACCACACAGGGGTTTTGGCCTTGCGTGATAGGAGAGACCCAAGTTTTTTAACAGGGGACTCCGACCTGAAGGAGTCCTGAGCCGTGAAAGAGGGTCCCTGAGCCCACGGATGTGGGCCGGACGTACAGAGCCACTGGCTTGGCTTTGGCTCACGCTGATGAAGAGGGGCTCATAACTGACAGCGGGCCTCAGGCCGATAAAGTGGCCCCCGAACTACGGAGACGATCCGAGCCGAAGCGGGTGGTTACCGGTGCTACGTATAGGGCCTCGAAGCCTATGGAGTGACCCGGGTTGTTAAAAAGCGGTGATGTTTGCAAGGGGTGAAGGGGAACCCGCCCTCTGGCGAATCCGATGAGGCCCTCCAGGTGACCGCCCTTAGTTACAGAGGTATAACCGAGGAGAAATGTAAACTCATCTAACAGCTTGTGTGGAAAGGGCCATTGAGACATGAAGACGTCCACTCTTAGGGCTGGCAAGAGCCGTGAAGAGCTGAAATACCCATGCCAGCCGAAAAAAGCAGTTTCAGCTGGAATAGGCCTATAACACTTGAGGAATAAACAGGGCGCCTGAGGGCCAGAGAAGGCTGGGATGCTCATTGGGTTTGACAGGGACCCCGACGGATGAACATGAGGACCCCTGAGAGCTGAAGAGAACTAGTGAGGAGTCCCATTTCAAATCTGAATTGCGCCCCGGATGAGAGCTAGACATGACTATTGAGGACTGGCCACTATTGACGATTTAGGGACCCACTATTGATGGGCCCCTAAAAGCAGGAAAGGACCCTCAGGGATGAAAAGTATCTCGTGAGAGTCAGAGAGGACTGGGCTGGGATTCTTCTGAAGTTGTGAGCGGCCTCTGATGGATGAACAAGGTCCCATGAGATATTTTAAAAAATATCTCCTGTTGGCTGGCGGTTGATGTGAGGAATACCAAGGGCCAGAACCTCAGAGCTAGAATGTTCTTGAAACTACAAAAGCTGCCAATGACTAGGAAGGGCCCCTGGGAGCTTGAGGGCTGACAGAGCCCCTCATAATTAAGGAGATTCCCTAAGGCTAACCGTGGTTGTGAGGAAAACTGAGGGCCAGCGTTAGAACTAGACAGCCCTTGAAGTTAGAAACACTGTCAAGAAATGGGAAGGGCCTCTAACAGCTGAAGAGGATCCCTGAGAATTGAAAATAGTCAGTAAGCACTGAATAGGACTGGACTGGGATGCCCAAGAGGCTTGGAAGGGGTCCCTATTAGAAGAACAGGGCTCACTAAGATCTAAAGACGGTTCCTAAGGGCTGGCGATGGTTGTGAAGAATACTAAAAGCCGATTTCAGAACTAGAATGTCCTTACCAGCCCGAAAGACTGTCGAGGACTGGAGAGATCCCCTGAGAGCTGGAGCGGACCGGATTGTGATGCTTCTGAGGCTTGTGAGGAAGACTGAGGAATACACAGAGCCATCTAAGAGCTGAGGAGATGTCCGATAGTTGTCTATGTTTGTTACAAATTGTGATGCTGTCTTGGAGCTGCAGGATTCCCCTGAAAGTTAGACAGGTTTGTTGAGGACCAGGAATGGTCCATGCAAATTAGAGAGGGCTCCCGGCGGATGAATAGGTCCCCTGAGAGCCAGAGAGAATTGGACTCGGATGTTTGTGAGCTTACCTGAGAGGTAAGAGTCCTTGAGAACTGGCAATGGATGCGAGGAATATTGAGTGTCAGTCTCAGATATAATATACCATTGAGAGCCATAAATGCTGCCAAGGACTGGGATGGTCACCCACCGCCACCTCAGCGACGGCGGCCGCCCCTGTGGATTTGGCCGCCCAGACGGTCGTAGCCGTCCTGGCGGTAATGACTGCCCAAGCGGCCACAGCTGTCCCAGTGGCCTGACCGCAGCTGCTCCAGCAGCTATCGGTCGTTCCAGCAATGGCGAAACAGACAGCCCAGCGAGAGCTCTAATGACGGCCGCTCCAGCAGTGCCAGTTGCTTCGCCTTGTACCCGGGTAACACCGGTTAAGCAAAAAGAAAGCAAACGAAATGATTTGCAGGATGCTATGTGTTGTGCATAGCTAGTCAGGCATGTTGCTAGTCCTTCCCCTGTCCCCAAATCTTGCACTATTTTTTTTTCTTACTGGCATTCACGCCTCATTTTGAGAAAGTATGACGATGTTGAAAAGTCGCAACAATGTGGGCCCACCCTTATCATGAACACCCTCGCTAATCAACTTATATGTCTGAACGTAGCGAATAACGGAAAGAAGCAATTGTGTCCATGGAGATGAGCACTCGTATTTTACTCAAGCTGATAAAATGCATGCATTTATTACCGATGTTTAATGTCCCTTTATTTTCCGTATTGTGTTCTTTTCTTGGTTGATGTCGGCACCTAAATGGTTTGTTTTTCTTTCTGGTATTCACCGAACTGTTGAACCTTGATTACAAGTCTTGCATTAGCCACGCCAGCGCGAAGTGCCTTATTTTCCCACGTATTTAAACATTTTTGCATATGATACACACACACACACACATACATATATATAATATATATATATATATATATATATATATATATATATATATATATCCAACTCCGAGGAGATTCGGAAAAGTGTGGGAGGGGGCCTCGGTAGGTAGGGGGGGGGGCCTCTTCATATGTTCGCCTCTTGACCAAATCCTGGCTATGCCATTGCTCCAGTCAGACTGTTCCAAACAATGGTGGAAGTTTGGCAGTTCTTGGCGTAGCGAACTTGGCGGTTTGGGCGTTGTATGATTGTTCATGATAATATGTATCAGGCAGTGTAAGATAGGCACCAATTCCTGCTTAGCTAGGTAATAAGTGCAAGTACAGGCAGCGTAGCACAGGCACCTATTTGAGTAACGGAGCTAATTCAAATTCGCTCTTCATCTTGTAGTCACGGCTCTAAGCGTAGGTAGTACTATATAATAATAGTATAATAATAGTAGCTAGGAGGGTAACGTGCCTAGATTGATATCTGTCGGAATTTCGATGACATTACTTTGATAGAGATTGCTCTCCCCTTGGAGATGCTCGAGCCACTCAACAGGGGTGAAGATTCTTATACCTTTTGGTGGGGCATGGGCGTGGATCCTAGGTCGGTCGGTCGTGGGTGGGGGGCACTGGTGAGATGTGCCCCTCCATGGAAAATGGCGCCCATCTGACCTGGAAAAGGCGCCCCTCCGGGAACGATCAAATCCCAGCCAGCATTTTAACCGGGCCCCGACTGGGGCCCAGCCGGGCAGACGGCAGGGCAGCGACCGGGCCCCCGTTGGCCCATGCAACATATATTTGCTGGGGCCCGACATGGCCCCGGTCGGTTTTCCGACCGGGAAAGCGACTGGGCGCGCGAGTCTACGCCGAGCACAGGCGTGGCGCGGACTGGGCACGGACCGGGCCCCGGCTGGGCAAGCGAGTCTACATCGAGCTTGAGCGTGGCGCGGACTGGGCACGGACCGGGCCCCGGCTGGGCGCGCGAGTCTACGCCGAGCACGAGCGTGGCGCAGACTGGGCGCGGACCGGGCCCCGGTTGGGCAAGCGAGTCTACATCGAGCACGAGCGTGGCGCAGACTGGGCGCGGACCGGGCCCCGGTTGGGCAAGCGAGTCTACATCGAGCACGAGCGTGGCGCAGACTGGGCGCGGACCGGGCTGAGGGTGGGCACGGGTTGGGCGCAGGCCGGGCTGAGGCTCTGCACGAACTGGGCGGTGTTGAGTGTGCAACGAGCAAGGCCAGGTTGCGCCACAACTGGGTATCTCATCCTGGTTCGCACTGGTACGGGTTGCCGCGTGCGGTCGCCTGACTCGAAAAATATAGCATTTCAGCGTAATAGTGACGTAGTGAGACGCACACTAGACACACCACGTTTCCACCGATTAGCGCGGTTCGCTCCCAGCTGTCCCCGGTTTTTAAATGCCGTGTATAATGCAAAACGTATATTAATTCTTCGCATAATACAACGACGCACATCTCTACTACTCTAATAGTCGCTAAACGTAAGCTCTGAGTTCCTTGGACTGTCGTTTTCAGATCGAACTGACGCCTCAAGCTCTTCCGTAGCGGTATTGTGCTCCGGAGCGCGGCGCTCGACGGGTGGTGACTGGCGGCCAATGTGCACGCGTTCCAGCCTCCTGTCGCCGTGATCCCGCGACCCCTGAAGCCATTTTCCCAATGCGAAATCGATTTCTCGCATGGTACTCTCGGCCGTCCGCATGTTCTTCTTCACCGCCACTGAAAAGCGCGAAACCATCAGTTGTAGCATCAACCATTTTATTACTTCACACAAGTTAGGCACACTAAGGTCGGTTGAATGGCTATTTACGCTCTTAACTAAATCAGCCAAATCCACCATTTCGTTCTTGGGGTTTAGGGCGCAACAAATGCATAGACTATACCGCGCCCATTAGGTTAGTCGAGCCAGGTATAAACGTACTGATGCCAAGGGGCGATAGTACGCAAAACAGCATGCTATGACATTTCATGACCTCGTATTTTGCACAGTCAGGTGATATATATCCATGTGCTACACTTGTGGGCGGGAGTAAACCAAATCAAAACCAACAGCAGACAGAAACTGGGGGAATTTTGAGACGGAGCGTGAACCAATCCACATTCTCACTTGCACAGGAAAAACGCAGTGTTTTTCCGTTTACGGAAAACATGTTCGCCGTTCGCAGTTCGCCGTTTACGGAAGGCATGCAGCAATCGGTATGGATCAGCTGGTTTATCTGACCATGTAAGGTGATGCTACCCATGGGTAGAGATTTTAAAAAATCAGAGGACGGAGAAACGATAAACGTCAAACTTCGTGATATTGCTACGGCACAACCTGATGTTATTGGGGATGGTATTCCCGAACCACTCCAAAGGAAGGAAACTCATCTGTCCCAGAAGTGCATAGTATGATGGAAATATGCTTAAATCACATAACAAGAACGATGCTTATGGTTGGTGAAAGTCGGGTACAACATGGAAGCTGAGGTCAGTTTGAAGGCCGTATTGTTCCAGTAAATCACGGATTAATGAGGGAATTCCACTCTACCTTTGGGGACTATGGACTGTGTCATACGGATAGGTCCTCGGTATACCCAGTGTAGGGCCAACGGCTACCTGGGCACATTCACCATGGTACGACCTGCTTACACATCCGCCTTTCAAAGGATTGGACATTTTCAGAGCCAGAGCACCGATATGAAAAAGTATAATTATTATGGGTCTATTAAGCGGTTGACTACAAACAAGTACTTACAGCAGCAAAGGATTGAGAGAGGATGCACGTGAAGGCAGACAACCACAATAGCCACATACCTTCTCCACCGAATATAAGCATCATTTGTCAGTACATTTGAACTAAACCAGCATTCATGGCTTCAGCGAATCATTACGAACAGTTGAACCGTAACCCTATTACGTAAGAGGGCTTCAGAAGCTTCCGATAGTTTTTTGTTCGACGTTTCTCAACGCGGCACGCTAGAGTTCTTAAATTTCGCGACGTCTCCTAAAGTTCTTTTCGGCGAATGATGCCGCTTTTTGTTATTGATGCAAGGCGGCCCTAGACATTGAGCTTGGATGTCAAGGCTGGCTATTTTTATACAGCGTGATGAGCTTTCAAAGCCAGACAGATATCCTATTAAGACAGACATGTTATGTATATCAGGACTAGTTTTTTGACAACACCGTTGGTGAAGAAAACATACATATTGATTGCATATTTAACGTCACTAGATATGTGCATCAATGGCAGCGGCGGTTCCAGGGTAACGAAGTAAGGAGGTAGTGGTGGTTTCAAAATGATAGTAAACTGAAACCTGGACATTGGGTATTCGCATGGCAATGGAAGCGGATCATTTCCGACATGTCCACACATGTCGGAAATGATCCGCTTCCATTGCCATGCGAATTCCCAATGTCCAGGTTTCGGTCAGGCCCAATCAAGGCCAGCTTTGGGGCCATGGACGATAATTGGCCGTAATTGACCAAAAACGTCCGCCTGAAGTTCAGCTACAATGTATGCATCCATGGTTCTGTAATTGAACTACATTACAACACAAATAATGCATTATTAAATTGGACTCAATTAACAATAACTTGACCTCAATGTGAAATTAGAGCTTTTGTAAAACCAAAAAAGTCATTAATTCACATTCTTTTCCTCCCTCACCCGTCGTTTTCGAAATTTCAGCTTTGTTTACAACAATATTGCAGGCAATGCTACAAGCTTTCAAACGATATCTTTCAAAAATATTGGCACATGCGTTATCGAGATCTGAAGACGGGTTAGAAGGGGGGGTGGAAATAAGCACCCACGTAACATTGATATATATTTTCATGCCTTACACAATAATATTAAGCTACCAACCACAATCCTGGCCTTATTCCTTCTGTAATGGGCTATGAGGGAAACTCAAGTAAATCATGAAATGATGGTGTGTTATTTTATCACTTACGGATACAGTCTGATGCAGACGCGTTCCCTGGAACTTCTTCTTCCCTCCGCGCTTGGACTTCCCGGTCAGTGAGAAGAGGTCAGATGCGGCGCTGTCCATGAGAGTCGAACAACACAGCCGCAATACTACCGTCACGGTGTCACCACCCAAGGTGGCCAAGTAGCACGCCTGGAAACATGAGCAACTTTTATTTATCTGATTGAAGGGAACATATTAGGATGCTACATTACCAATGAAATCAATGCGCCCTGAAGTAAAAAAAAAATTACTTAGGTTGCAGGTGACGGATGCTGACTGTGAGACTCATGTCATAAACTGTTTGAAAAAATCAGCCAGTCTCATGCTGTTAAAATGACAATTTAATCCAAAATATGCCCAAATCAACAGTATGTTCCACCCATGGGGATTCTTCAGCTGTTGACAGCTAAAGAACAGCTGAAGAAGGCCAACAAAGGGTGATGTATACTGTTCGTTTGTGTTGATTGGTTGGTTGGTTATTGTAATTTATGGGCGCATAGACTGTGTGGGTCATTCAGCGCTATAACATCGTCAGTCAAACAGTAAAATGCAAGCAACATAGTCAGTGAAACAGTGGAAGTAAGCGAAAGTCAGTGAAAGTCAGCCAGAATGGCATGCCCCAGGGTAAAATACAAGTGTGATACCATGCTGTGCTACAATCCTCCTTTTGTCAGTTGTAAAAGCGAGTTAATGAGGAGTATAAATCACAGAAAACTTGATTTCTGATAAGAAGCGGAAAAGCTGTCCTGATTCAACAACGGAAGACTTGTCGCCTAATGCTCCCCTAAGGGAGAGAGAAGCACGCCGAAAGTGGCGCCTTCGCTCATGGATAAGTCAGCAGCAGGCTGTTAATTTTGGCATCTTTTGGATTAAAGCACGATTGGGACAGCATGAGACGATGGCGAGTTTTCCTAAGAGACAAATTCCTGGGTAAATTAGATTATAGAAGAATATTTAGTGCAGTACTCGGTAGCTAAAAGAGTTAAGTATGGCAAGGGTCATCTGTTACGCAGGAACACAAACGACACCGATGTCACGCAGTTAACAAAGGAGCCATCACACAAAATACAACTTAAAAACTAGAATAGTCCTGTCTACATTGAAGGAACTATATGATAAACATATATAAATCAAACCATATCAGTGAGCTGCGCCGTTCTAGAGACTCCAAGTGCTCCGTCAATGCTGCAATGTCTTCGTGGCTGCTAGCCGGGATCGGAAGTCCTCTGGTTTCAGCGACATCACTGCCTTCCCTTGGAGGGCACCTAGGCATGTAGAAAGGACATCCTGCTTTTTGATGACTACATCCAGCTTGACAAGCACGGATGACAGTAGTCTCCTGGTAGCCTCTGCAGCACATTTGCAGATAGCATTAATTGTGAGGTAGTGGAAGAGCCACCAAACAGCCCCACGCACCTTGCTTCAAGATGTCGTCAGGCAACACCGTTAGCAAAATCTTCACAGCTGTCAATATGTCCTAAAATTAATGTCATCATATAAAGAATACCATAGTAATGATCAGTATGATGCTGCTCTTCAGTGGCAACATGCATTGCCGAACTGAACCAAAACAACAGGCACTGTCCAACGACAGCAGGAGTTCTCTGCCCCCCCCGCCCTAGTCCACTCAAAAGCGATTGGCTTGATCCAAATGCAAATTCTTTTTTACTGAAAAAATTCCAAACAATTTATTTTCTTTTAAAAATCCAAATAAAAACCTAAGCTAACCCAACCTATCCTAAGCTACCCTGAACCATTTTTGAAGAAAACAAAATCAATTAGTAAAAATGTCATTAAAAATGTTATAATTGCAACAAAAGGTTAACCAGGCCTGACTTAACCAAACCTAACCCCTTTGTATGCTTCATGGTGGTAAAATGTGCGTAAAACTTGTCTCGTGGTTGCCTTAAATTCAATAATACCAAAGCTAATTCTTGTTTATGGAAAATTCCAGAAACTTTTTCAAGAAATAAATATCTTTATTTTGAATTTGAAGGATAAAAATATTGAAAATTTGTCTCACTTACCAGAAAAGCCTAACATAACCTAACTTTACCAAATCTAACCTCTTTGTACAATTCATGGATGTAAAATGTCTGTAAAACTTGTCTCATAATTACCTTAAACTGTGGTAATACAGCCTTTTGTATGCAAAGGAATGTTGAATTAACCGCGAGCAGTGTTTAAATTCTTCTTATCATATCTGAGAAACGCCAGCTATGAATATGGAAAGCTATGGCACAAAACAATGGTTGCATTTGCACTGTGTAGGTAGTCCTTGATGTTGAGGAAGCATTTTGCATAATCATATATGGAGGATAGTTGTTCTTCAAAACCAGTTACATCATAACATCGGTTTGCACTTTCCACTGCATCTTCATCACAAACCAGTTAATTATGAGCAGCTCCATTAAATTTCAAGAGAAAAATGACCCAGACTTTCCTGGATGGTAATGTTCTGCATGCTAGAAATTCAGGGAGCCTACTTTTCGAGCCATAGTCCTATGGTAGTCAAAGTCCGATATACCAACATTGGTGGATTGGTTGAATGAATAAGCCTTGAATATTTAAATCCAACTCCTCACATGTTTAATCAACGACAAATCTCACAAACCTCGAATTGATGGTAGAGCAGCTGCGCCAAGAAAGAACCCGGCGTCCCACGTCTTGAAAATGGCGTCTTTTGCGCGTTCATGGCGATAGCGCGCTAATGTTGGGGGAACTGCTCCCCGACCGGGCCCCGACCGGGCCCCGACTGGGCAGACGATCGGTATCGCCGCGAAATGCGACGCTGATATGAATCGCGCGATGGACTGGGCCCATGTTGGGCCCCGGCCGGGCTGCCCATTCAGCTAACGTTCCCAGGTTTTGACGGCTGGGGCGATGCTGGGCCCCTGTCGGTTTGCCCAGTCACGCACTGTGCCCAGTCGGGGTCCAGTTAAAATGCTGGCTGGGATGCACCCCTTCGAAAGTCTGAGCCAGAGACCTCTGAGAAGTAAAATAGTCCATTCAGTGTGCTCGAGTGCATCCCCATCGATTTTTCCGCCAGAGGCGCCTATTCAGGGTGATCGAGTGCACCTCTCCCCCGCACCCTATAATTGTTCAATCAGAGACCAAGGTGTCCCATAATAATTCCTGGATCCGTCCTTGTGTGTCCGGACCCCCTGTTTCCTGTTTGGTTACCCTGCTAATATTAATTGTCCTATTCAAGCTGGAAATAGTAACATGGACTGGAGCCCTGCCCCTGGCTCGGTGAGATATCTCCAGCCTTGGGACTGCGGATGGCCCCACCATCTTTGCCTTGGCTCCACCAATTTCTTGCTCTCTTAACATGGGACCCATAGAGTGGCCCAACCAATCGAATTGGGAGTACTCCAGTATCCAGGAGCATTCAGTTTGTGTGCTTAATATAATTATACAACTGAATATCGTTTGATCAACTCTCCATGCATCAGTCCCCACGAATAACTTTGAAACTGTAGATTTTAACCTGGAACCCTGGGGACGAGCCCCTCGACTTTTGTAGTTGATCAACTTTGCACCTAATTGCTGGGCACTCACGATGATTTCTTTGGAGCTCCTCCCATGGGCCACAGATGGAGTAGGGAGTTAAATACGCTCGTGCTCTTCATTCTTCATCTTCAGATCGTGTTACTAAGCAAGTATTATATTCTTCAGACCGTCGGTGTTCCGAAGCATGAAGTGCTTCGCTTGCATGACTGAAGATTTGTGAAGAAGTAACAAACACACCTTTTTCAGTACCAGATTGCATCCTCACAAAATGGTGAGTTGAAACTCTGAATACAAATGCAGGTAAGGCTAGATTCGGCTCTAGATTCGCTGTACTCTTATAATTTGACAGTTTTGTTTTGTACTGGCTACTGAACACTGGCAGTTTATTCCAGCGGCAGATCCAGGATTTGGCTAATGGAGCAATGTAGAATGTTGGTACCTCTTGAACTTTAGAGTCTCTGTCACGATTTTTGTGTTGACCGAGAGATGAAAGGGAGAGAGGAGGGGGTGGGGGGGGGGGGGCGTGCGCTCCGAAGATGTCTTGGCTGTATTGCAGGTAGCAATCATCGTAGCTGGTGTTAGTCTTCGTGGGTTTCGTGGTGTGAGACAGTTTGCCACGAGGGTTCCTGAGTAGTCACGGGTAAGGCGGTCCACAACGCATTTTGAGTCCAGAATGGTCTGATGTACCTATGTCATGAGCGTAATCTTGCATTTGCTTCGAGCAGGCGTCCAGCACGAAGTTAGCTGCCGGGTAAGCAGTCCCAGCATTGACTAGTGTCGCAGCCAGGATTTTCTTCAGGAGAGCCGACCAAAAAGTTGTCATGAAACAAGGAACGCTTTCGGCGCGCGGAAAATTTGTGGTTTTGGTGGTGAAAATCTCAAAATGTTTTGTTTCGCCTGGTGCATTTTTGGTGGCTAAGCCCCCCTCCCCCTGGCTGCACCTCTGGCATTGACCCCGCCGCCTCCCTCTCCAATGATGCGGAATTGATATGCGGGGAAGGGTGTACTTAGCTGCTTACTTATACGAGCCAAAGCTCGATTGGATTTCATTCGATTTGACCTGGCCTGGTCTACTAGCGCCACCTACGATCTCCACCTTTTGCATCTATTCGCTTGACGTCGCTGCTGTCGCGAACCGCCTGGCGGCGCTGTCGTCGAGTCGTGACGGTGACGTCACACGCGGCGCCCGCTGGCCGGCGCGTCGGTTCAATATTGCCACGAGTGTTTGGCCGTCGGCGGCGACGTGTGCGCGGCCCTGTCGGCCGTCGATTCGGACGGCAGCGGTTGTCGTCCGGCCGTGGCAGGTGGCGGCGTGTGGTGCGGGTGTGGTCGGCGAGCAGGGCCGAGAGGCGGACACGGGGCAGGAAATCCCCGCAGGTGAGGTTGCCTAAACTCGGCGATGCTGTTGGCCGTGTGTCGTGCTGATGTGGGCGTATCATATCACTCGTGTATGTTTTCTATCACTCCACTGGGACCTCGCTCGCTGGGTGAGCGCTAGAAGACGTGACCAAGTCTGAGTGATCATGGATGTCCCAAAACAGACTGTCCTGTTGCTTGTGGGGGTATTGCAAGGAATCATCGCCCTACAGTTAGTTACCTACCAGGCAAAAATAATCCAGTTCATGCCAGCGCGTGGGACTCCCGTATAGCCATCTGAGCGTGGCATCCGACACGACTGGTCGGCCTTGGGTCAGCTTTGATGGCCATAGCCGGCCGCCGATGGAGTGATTACGTCGTTATCGACACCTGTCGGGGCCGACGGAGTGTCGGTCGGCAGTCGTCGGCAGGTGGGTAATTGTGCCGCTGGGCGGTGCGCACGTGTGGCGCATTACCACGTCCAGTGTCGGCCGGCCCGGCTCGGTGGCTCGGCGCCGCCGGCCAGTGCGACTGCGGCCAAACCGCCGCTCGGCTTCCTGCCGAGATGGCTTCCTGCCGACACTGGTTACCGAGCCACATCGACGCCGGCTGACGTGAGCTCCACGTGTGCGCCGCTCCGTGTGTGTCCGCTGCCGCACTCTCGGTCACCTCGGCGTGTTTTTGTTTGTGTGGTGCTTGTTTTTGTTTGTGTGTGCTTGTTTTTGTTTGTGTGGTGCTTGTGTTTGTTTGTGTGGTGCGTGTTTTTGTTTGTGTGGTGCTTATGCTGCGCACACTCGGACTTGTCGTCCACTGCCTTTCAGCCGGTCGTGTGGTGCGGGCGCGGCGGCAGGGACGGCGTGTCCGCGTGCCGCTTCAGTGACGGTCCGGTTTCCGCACCTCTCCCCTCTTCTGACGGGGATCGTTTACGGCCGGCGCCCCTCGCAGCCTCCCCTCGTCGGATCGACGCCGCTGCCAGAGCGGACCGCGGCCGTGCACGGTGCCGGCGTGAGTGCCGGTGCCGGTGCCCGGCTGGTCACGAGGCTCGCTGACCGGCTCTGTGCTCCTGCCTGATTGGAACTCTCCGCTTTGACTGATGTCGCCGCTCTAGACAGTGCGAATATGAGCGGCTCTGCGTTACTCTCCGTTGTTCAGCGTGCCGTACCACCCCTCGCGGATGTCGCCGCTCTAGACAGTGCCAATATGAGCGGCTCTGCGTTACTCTCCGTTGTTCAGCGTGCCGTACCACCCCTCGCGGATGTCGCCGCTCTAGACAGTGCCAATATGAGCGGCTCTGCGTTACTCTCCGTTGTTCAGCGTGCCGTACCACCCCTCGCGGATGTCGCCGCTCTAGACAGTGCCAATATGAGCGGCTCTGCGTTACTCTCCGTTGTTCAGCGTGCCGTACCACCCCTCGCGGATGTCGCCGCTCTAGACAGTGCCAATATGAGCGGCTCTGCGTTACTCTCCGTTGTTCAGCGTGCCGTACCACCCCTCGCGGATGTCGCCGCTCTAGACAGTGCCAATATGAGCGGCTCTGCGTTACTCTCCGTTGTTCAGCGTGCCGTACCACCCCTCGCGGATGTCGCTGCTCTAGACAGTGCCAATCTGAGCGGCTCTGCGTTACTCTCCGTTGTTCAGCGTGCCGTACCACCCCTCGCGGATGTCGCCGCTCTAGACAGTGCCAATATGAGCGGCTCTGCGTTACTCTCCGTTGTTCAGCGTGCCGTACCACCCCTCGCGGATGCAGCCGACGACAGTTTGTATTCAATGTTGCTGGTTCTCGTCTCTTGTTGGCTACTAATTGGCTTGTTGATTCACGAGCTGTCTTTTCAGTTTGGACGAATGGATCTCTGGGGTAAATGGATTTGACATTCGCCATATTCAAATGATTCACAATTTGTATGATAATTGCTTCATTGAACTGATCGCATACTCCGTCATCATATGTCGGCTCGGTGAGTGGAAAAAATGATTTGTCCCATTGTTGCCATGCAATACTCAACAACCTCCCAGAGGCGGGGAAGCCGAAGTGTCCAGCAGCTATAGCAGGATATTTGAAGTTCCAGAATGGTTACGCTTACGATGTGAACCACAATAAACATTAGTATATGGGCTTCCCCATGTCCCGGGCCGACAACCACGACCCAATTCACCCATGTGCTGAATCTGTCAAGACAGGGTTTCTCTGAAGGAAGTTCATCAGGTGCGGGCGGTTTCGGACACGCCCCCGGGCGGCGAATTTCATGTAAATTGATTATTAAGCTAAAACGATGACGTTGATTAGTAGCGGTGTCCCTGTGCTGTTTCGCTGTGGATGAGGTGCCAATTAACTGGATTACAGCAGTCACTGGCGGAGCTAGTCGACCTGTTGACACTGATTGTGGATGAGATGGAAATTAGCCTGCGACGTCTGAAGATCCTGTATTTTTCATAATATTTATATTTTTGAAATACAAGTTCGCGAATTTGAGGTGCATTAGGCCCAAGATGTTCATCAAAATCAACGTTTATTCATGTAATGTGGTTAGTTTTAATTTTAGGGAATCTCACATCTACCTTGCGGCTTGATCCGTTTGAGTAGGAAGAGGGGCATGCCCAGAATGCCACGTATTGGATCTACCATTGGCAATGATAGAGTTTTCGTGAGAAGGAAACATCAGCTCGCGCCAGTGCAGGGGTGATGGGGTAAGGCTGATGCAACCTGTGTTTTTTTTTTTGGGGGGGGGCGGCTATCTTCCGAACCGTCTATGGACTCTTCTCATAGTTTATTTAGCTAGTGGGGCGTCCTTCCGCATCTGTTTCAGATATGGTAGAATGAGGGCTATGACATCAAAAACATGAAACAAACATGGTTTTCCACGAACTCGAGGACCCGTGCCCCTAAACCCCGTGTGTTGATGCCAAGTGTGGGACGTTCGGTGTGTTGAATGAATAGGGACATATTTATTTTTCTGACATGGTGTACTCCAAAAGAAGGTCTTGACAATGCAATGTGTTGAAGCGTAAGTTAAAACAATACACGTGAAATTGAGACGTCACGAACGCATACATGCATGCGTACATAGCTCATCAGGGGTATATCTTTGCATGCGTTTAGGAGGGCACTTCCCTCTCCTGCAATGTTGGAGGGAGGGAAGTCCCTTCCCTGTGCCCCCCCCCAATAATTTCAACTTTTATCATGGGACCATATGATATGCCTCCCAATCCATTTGGGCCCGCCCATTGCCTTCGTGTATTGTGTCCCCCCCCTCAAGGATGTTCAGAAACCTAGGCCCATGCTCCTCACATGCGACATGCTTGCTAGTTGCTACACCATGACGCCAATTGCAACACCTGGATAGAGTAACGACATCGACAGACGCTCACGGCCCACGCGTCTAGCGTAACACGCTCATGTAGTCATCATCAACACTTTTGCAAGATCATGTGCGGCCATTGGCATGAGTAGACCTCCGATGACTTCTTTTGATGTGTAGTGATATTCCATGGTTACTACGGGCCCAGTATTATAGTTCAGTGTCCATGTTGGCCACCGAGCACAAGAGCACGTGGAATACTAATTTTGAACAAAATCTTGTGCATTCCATCAATGACATAAACAACCTGAGCTGAGCCGGAGGCTACGTATCGATGTGTGACAAATGCTACGTCGTTAGAATCGTGAAACACTAAGTAGCACCAGTAAATGGTGGTGGATGGATATTAATGGTAGCTGAAGTGGATTTTAGGATGGGAATTCTTGATTTTGTGAACATCGTATGTTTAGTCTGACCTGGAAGGTCAGCCAATGACCATGGTATACAATTCACTTCTCAATCGTGAGATCTCGTGACAAGCAACACGTTCACCGCTCTTTTCGTTTCGCTTTGCTGCCATGCATCGTTTGGAAACTCTTGAAGAGTCGCAACCCGATGTATTGCGGAAGGAGACAAAATGTCATACCCAGGCGATGGTGAATGATGACGCATTGAATGCATACAGATGGATTTTGGTCGTTATAGGTTCGCCATACCCGCTTCGCTGTCTCAGTATCTTCCGTTAGCCGTTGCATGTGGCTTTGTTCTGAACTACGATGCATCGTGTTCGTGTGCAATTCATGATGCGAAACACTAAATGGTCGTTCAGGCGTCGTGATTTTCACGTCCCAATTCCCAGAGCCAATCTGTGTCCGATGTTCCCGCGTTGAAATGTCGCACTTCGCCGTCTAACGACGCGCAACAATTGTGAAGGTAATATGTTCGACATACCCACATGGTGGCGTGGCAGACGGTCAAACAGTAGCCCCCACGGGTATGCGACTCCGCTAGCACAACTGCGCTGGACGCTGTATTTCAGTGCCGCCCTGTCCCGTCTCTCGCCGGGCCACCGCTGAACGGGTGTCGTGGACTCGTGGACCCGGTGACAGGGTCATCCGAGTCCGTACTGTCGAGACGGCGACACCCGCCACCCACCGAGTCCGTACTGTCGAGACGGCGACACCCGCCACCCACCGAGTCCGTACTGTCGAGACGGCGACACCCGCCACCCACCGAGTCCGTACTGTCGAGACGGCGACACCCGCCACCCACCGAGTCCGTACTGTCGAGACGGCGACACCCGCCACCCACCGAGTCCGTACTGTCGAGACGGCGACACCCGCCACCCACCGAGTCCGTACCGTCGAGACGGCGACACCCGCCAACCACCGAGTCCGTACTATCGAGACGACGACACTCGCCACCCACCGAGTCCGTATTGTATGGTGTCCTGCACGCGAACTCACACACATATACTCACACATACACGACACACACACAAACACACACACACACACACACACGTGTGTGTACATGTATATATGTATATGTATATATATATATATATCCTTATATATAGCCGCCCCGGTAGCTCAGGCTATATTCCTATAGCCGCCCCGGTAGCTCAGTTGGTTAGAGCGCTGGCCTGCTCTGGTCTCCCCAGTCCTGGCAACGCAGGGTTCGAGTCGCTTCGGGCGCTCGCATTTAGCCCCCGGCTGGGAGGGTCAGTTGGCAGCTGGCCCGATAAGGCCGGGGACGAGCTACTGGGCGGCCGTGTCGGTGCATTGACGGCACGTTAAACTTTCGGTCAAAATTATACCGTTGAACTGGAATTAATGGATCGGGTGGTGGGGCCAGGGTTCACGCAACAAGCTCTGCTTAGCAATAGGATCCTGGTTCACAAAGCCACCCCAACAAGAACTCGGATTAAATTTATAAATTTATATAAAAAATTAATATATATATATATATATATATATATATATATATGTATATATATATATATATATACATATTTATTTGTATATATATATATATATATATGTGTGTGTGTGTGTGTGTGTGTGTGTGCGTGCGTGCGTGCGTGCGTGCGTGCGTGCGTGCGTGCGTGCGTGCGTGCGTGCGTGCGTGCGTGCGTGCGTGCGTGCGTGCGTGTGTAGATATACGGTAGAGATCAGCGGCAGGCCGTTCCCTGGAAGTGTACCGGCCAGCTGTGCCATCGCCCCAGACCGCACCAGTCGGCGGCTGGGCGGCGGCCCGTTGGCTGTGCCGCACCGATGCCGCCGTGCGCGCTATTTGCGCCGTCGCTTGGGCGGGCGTCGTCCGCCGTCACGGCGTGGCGTTCTGGGCGCTCAGTCGGCCAAGGTTCGCCGGCTCCATCCGTCCCTCAGCGCCGTGCAGACTGTAGAGGTGCATCTGGCGATTTGGCTGCTTCGGTTTCTCAGCAGACGGGCAGGGTTTATCGACCCTGATCGTCGGGCTTTTTCACGCAGGCGCGCATGTGACTCGTTCTTTTTGGCTCGTTCTCTAACGTGTGGGCGAACCTTGTATAACTACATAATATTTGGTCTCGACTGCTCCCTCCTCCTCCCTCCTCCTCCGGTCTCGACTGACTTAGTATGACTTAGTTGACTTAGTATGACAAACTGTAGCTTCGTTCTTCATTTTCTTCAGATGAAGTGACACCGGCCCGCAATCATGGCACCTGTGACGGTCACATTGGCCAGCTGTGTCGTTGGTCACAGTGAGCAGCTGTGTGGTGGGTGACACTGGTCATCTGACACACTGGGTTTGTGTCGGACCACATTAACCAGCTGTGCAATCAGGCACACTGACTGATCAGCTGTGACCAGTCACACTGAGCGGCCGTGAGGTGGGCTACACTGAGCGGCCGTGAGGTGGGCTACACTGAGCAGCCGTGAGGTGAGCTACACTGAGCAGCCGTAAGGCTGGCAACACTGATCAGCCTTGAGGCGCGCTACACTGAGAAGCTGTGAGACTGGCTATGCTGAGCAGCCTTGAGATAGGCTACACTGAGCAGCCATGAAGCTGGCTATACTGAGCGGCCGTAAGATGGGCTACACTGAGCAGCCGTGCGATGGGTTACACTGAGTAGCCGTGAGGTTGGCAACACTGAGAATCCGTGCGATGGGCTACACTGAGCAGCCATGAGGCTGACTATACTGAGCAGCCGTAAGGTGGGATACACTGGGCAGCCTTGAGGCTGGCTACACTGAGCAGCCGTGGGACGAGCTACACTGAGCGGCCGTGAGGCTGGCTACACTGAGCAGCCGTGGGACGAGCTACACTGAGCGGCCGTGAGGCTGGCTACACTGAGCAGCTGCCGTGGTCGACTGTGGCGGCTGCCGTCTCGGTCAGACGCGGCCATGGCACGTCACGGCCATTGCTGCGGCCACGTCACGACACGGCCAGTATTGCGGCCACGTGGCGTCACGCCTGCCGTCGGCTACAGCCGCGTGGTACGTCGGCGGCGCCAGCTAATCAGAGTTCCCCGCCGTCTGGTTGAAGCAGGCCGTGACACGGGAGGCCCATCGGCCGCTGATGGCGCCCTGCTGCGGCTTCCGCCGACCGGCGGACGTGGCTCGAGCCGACGGAGACCCATTCCGGGCGTCGGCCGTCTCGTCTGTACACGGAACGGGTCGGCTGGAGATGGAACGTGGCTCGAGCCGACGGAGACCCATTCCGGGCGTCGGCCGTCGCGTCTGTACACGGAACGGGTCGGCTGGAGATGGAACGTGGCTCGAGCCGACGGAGACCCATTCCGGGCGTCGGCCGTCTCGTCTGTACACGGAACGGGTCGGCTGGAGATGGAACGTGGCTCGAGCCGACGGAGACCTACTCCGGGCGTTGGCCGTCGCGTCTGTGCACGGAACAGACGTGTGGGTCGGCTGGAGATGGAACGTGTTGGTCGGAAGACGTTATGGTGATAGGAAATTAATGAGTGGGCGATTTAGTGCATATCTACCGTCGGCAAAGGATTTCATGTTATCACGGAAGTTGATGAACTGATCTACTTACCCTACTCTATCCTATATCAATTAATTTCTCTTAAAATATCGGCGCACAATTTCGACTGCACTTCACAGATTGCCTATGGGTGATGTCATGTCACCTGCTCACCTCGCATCACCTGCTTCTTGAAGGGTCACTTTCAAAGGTGAACAAGCCTCACACTTGCTACATCCCTGAGCGACAAGTTTGCGTGTTTCCTTGAGAGGTTGGTGGGCCGGTGGCAGCCGACCCATTTATCACCGCCTTCTGTAATCCGCGCGACACTGCATCCCTGTGGAGATGTAACGCTGACTTGGCAGGGTGGGAAAACACCTGTGGCATAGGCCTGCGGCGTAGAGGACTCGCATCCTTCACTGGACACAGAAACCGGTGAAATGACAGTGTGTTGATATGCAATATATGTGGATGACCTTTGCATGACCATTGACCTGATGACATTGATTTTTTCCATGTTCAATTTGATGAACATGTTACGTGTTCGAAAGGTTTCTGTGGAAGACTCAGACACATTTATCATAGATTGTCGTCTTGTTGCGGTGGTAATTGTCGTCTTGTTGCGGTGGTAATTGTCGTCTTGTTGCGGTGGTAATTGTATCGGTTGTGAATCGATAGGTCAGGGAATTGTACCTCATCGTCCCTGGGGAAAATCGAGACGGCGGCGTGGTACTCAACGAGACGGCGGCGTGGTACTCAACGAGACGGCGGCGTGGTACTCAACGCAGTAATTAGAAACTGTTGCAGCCGAGCACGGGCACTGCTGCGGTGAGAGGCAGCGATACTGCCTGTCTGAGCTGCCTGACTTTGGTAGCCCAGTGACCTGGACCAGGTCAGGTTAGGTCAGTAGTCGGCGGCTGTTTATCGTCAGTACAGATCCTGCGGTATGCTATCGGAGATAGTGTAGGTCACTGGCAGACCGGGAGGTGTGGAGACGAATGTATGACACCAGGGAAGACTAACGGTCCGTGAGACGGGCGTGCAGGAGGAGCTGGATGACATGACACGAAGAGGATAACATAGCTCACTGGCATCATACGCGGAAGAATGACCGAAGCGGAATTCGGAGGATGGTGAGGACGAACACGAATTTGGTTGCCCTGCCGTAGATGGATGGCATACTTGCATGCATAGTGCATACCATCTTATGCACTATAGAGTGCATCACAAAACGTTTTAACTAGACACTGAAGTGTGGCCAATCCAAATTGAGGAGGTCGTGATAGGCGCAGAATGATGAGCGTATTCATACTAATCAATATATATATATATATATATACTAATCATACCCATGAAGTATATATACACCATATGTATACCGCCAACGCCAGCGTCTGGTATTGCCGGGATGCATGACAGCTGGCGTCGGAGCGGTGCTGCTTGGCACCACTGCTACTTGCTGCTGTGGCGACCACAGTTATCTGATAGTGACGCGTTCACGATACATTCCAACAGCACTCCACACAGCGTCGTCACCCGGTACTGGCGCACGCCCGTCGATGGGCAGCGGCGCGCCAAACTAGCGACATTTGGCGCCAGCCACCACGCCTGCTCGCCTGTGACGCGGGACACGCACGTGCGTATTAATAGCGAGACGCGGCGTGGCGCACCGCCCTCTGGTGGGCGTCTGAAGCGGCCGTGATGCTGGGCACACCTGGGCACACCCGCTGCAGTCGGTTAGCGACGGCGGCACGCTTTGGATGAGTCTGCGGACCGTACAGTGCAGAGTTCGAGACATGTCTAATGTGGTGAGCCCGGCTCGGGCCGGCCCATTGCTGTGCTCTTGTGGCACCAGCCCTATCCGGGCCCTCCAGTTTGGCTACGGATTTAGCCCGACCCAGCCTGGTCCGGTTCCGACATGCAACATATCCATAGCAGTTTCAGGATATCATAGTAAATTGTATCTGCTCCTGTATGTAACCTGATATATATATATGGTCTTAAATAATCGTTCAGCGATGTTTCAGATCATACCTTAACATCAGTAATTGGGGCATCTCTCTCTCCATTTCCCAACATACGGAAGTTGGAATCATTTCTACCAGAACAGTCCACATTGGCAACAGGTGTGTAGCTTAGTTAAACCCTACCTAATACATATATTTTTGCGATAATAGAATAGCATATATCAGACCCTGTACGACTGTCGAAAAAAAAAACTAATTGATAATTTTGTGTAGCTGAGCCTAGCCCCGCCAAGCATGCTTACCACAACACCCGGTGGGGCATTTCACACATTTGTGGATCTTTTCATGAACAGTGTATGATGAATGCATAATAATTTTCAAAGAAATATCGAACGGCTCAGCTACATCAGCTCATCTAAAGTCTAATAACACTAGCATAACCTGACTTAATCTGCTAGGGGCACTTTCATATATGTGTGTATATATATATATATATATATATATATATATATATATATATATATATATATATATATAAGTGTGTGTGTGTGTGTGTGTGTGTGTATATGTATATATCCCTTTAGAATTTCCGGAGGGTTTGTCTGCTGTTACATGGACGGTGGCATCTACTTCGACGATGCCATCTACTCATATATTACCCTCCTACCTACCTCCTACTGCTTGAAATATCTAAGTGACTGAACGGCCTGAGCATGCACTTAAGTAAGTTATGAAAAACAGCTGAAGCTTTCCAAAAACAATGATTAGGAATGCCGAGTATACTCAGGGTATTTCATCCAAAATCTGGGGGAGCATATTCACCTCCAAACTCATCGCATTCCACTCGTGATCAATCGACTGCAGGGATATAGGTAGAAGGGTAATATATTAACAAGCGGTATTGTCTAAGGAGATGCCACCCCCCATTTCACTTCGGACTATCTCTCCCAGTTCTGAAGACACATAAAGCTATGAGAAGTGCCCCTGGCCGGGTAGAGGTAAGTAAGGCAGGCTAAGTTGGTGTCATTGGGTTTTATATCCGAATGTGTGGTCTGCAAACATCACTGAACCAGTTTTTAAGACCAGTTTTTAAGTTTTAAGAGTTGCATGCTTACAGTACCAATAAAATTGATCATGATATCCTGAAATGTGTATAAATATTCTACATACCGTGACTAGATCAGGCAAGGTGCTTTATCTATAGCAAGATTGCGGATCCGGATAGGGCTAGAGCTTCATGCGTAGGGATATGGCCTTAGCAATGTGGGTCCGTTTCGAACTCTGGCCGACGTCCGATGGCTGCTGACGAGGCTGCATCGTGAATTTATCCAATTGTTGCTGGCAATCAATACCAGTGCAGCGTTGTCTGACGCGACCTCTGCAGGGCTGCCCAACATAGCCAGTCTTCGTGCTGTCCATCACGAAGTACGGGACTTCCCAATAAAATCAGCGTCGAGATTGACGAACGTGAACTTGTCGTCCGAGCCGTCTATGGCAATCAACGATGTTAATGTTCGTGTGTTACAAACAGCAATTGAACATCGCGGGCTTTCAACGTTCAACGATTGAATACTTGTTTAGCGACGGATTCAGCGACGACCTCAGATCCTCATGAAAACTAAGTGTACGGTACTTTACAACACACTGGTTACGAATATGGCACTCATGCACTTCTCAAGGTCATACTTCAAGGTCAAACCAAGGTCACAAAGTCGGGGACGCTAACTGCGAAAAAAAACGGTACAAGACAAAAAAAAACTTTACAGGTGTTAAGTTGAAGCCAATGTCGAGCTGCAGCCTCCCTTCGAAGACACAAAATGCTCACAAATTACTTTCAAGGTCAACCCAAGCTCAGACAGATAGGGATACTAATTGCGAAAAAAGTGTATGTGACAAAAATGAAAGCGGGGTCCCAGATTATAGACAGCAACCAGTTACATCCTGCCTTTTCAAAAACAAAATTCCAGGATTTGACATCCCTGATCAGATCAAGCTCAACTAAAAAACCGCCCAGATCACCATTAAAACCACGTGCATGGTTCTTGTTTGAAGAGAACAACGAGCTACAGCCTGCCCTTCAAAAAGTATAAGTTCCAAAAACCATCTTCCAGGTCCAATCAATTTCAGAAACGCGAGGACACCAATTGCGGAAATACGGCAAGTGGCAAACAATCGGTAACTTACCAAGAATTTGACCCAAGGTTATTCTTATATTTTTCGAAGGTAACTGGTCGCTGTCTACAATCTGAGACCTCACTTCAATTTTTGTCACAAGCAGTTCTTCCGCAATAGTTTTTAGAGCCTTGTGTTGACCTTGAAGGCCACTTTTGGGAATTGTTTTTAGTCAGGCTATAGCTCGTTGCTGCGTACAGTTTGACACCTTATTTTAATTTTGTCTGGCACAGTTCTTCCGCAGTGATCGTCTTCGGCATTGTGCCCATAGTTGACCTTGAAGTATGACCTTGATGAGTGAATAAAGGTAGCATTCGTAATCAGTACGTTGAAAAGTGTCATGCATTTCACTTCCATGAGGGCCTGAGCTCGTCGCTGAATCCGTTGCTGAATGCGTATTTAGCTTTACGAACGTGGGCTATCCATGCAGCCCAAGCTTGTGAACACGATCGGTAGGTTGAGATTGCGCTCACCGTATCAGCAGGTACGGCTGGATTTGTATCGGGCTGTGCCGGTCCTTGTTGCGCTACCAGCTGTGTTTGCAGTTGACCAGGTGTGCTGAGCGTGCGGCAGTCGCCTGGTCGCAGCTGCCGCCATATGTGGCGGCACGGCCCGTGTCATGGGGTCACGGCGCCTCTCCCGTCTCGTGCCGTCACGGCGCTGACTGCCGTGCCCGAGTCACGGGGGTCGGTGGTGACAGTCGCACCTCCCGTCACGTGGCTGACTGCCCCGCCGCCGGGAACATCCCTGCTGGCAGCGAGCCGGTCTCGATCTGACCGTCCGCAGAGAACTGCACGTGCCCGGTCTTGTGCCCCCTGCCCGCCGCCGGGCCCCCGGTCGGGATGGAGAGGCACGCCCGCGCGATAAGGCCGGCCGTCGATATCGTGTCGCCGTGTGACACGTGACGCAGTGTCCGGCCAAGCTCGCCGTCGGCCGCGTCACCGCGTCACGTGTGACAGCAAACCATGGGCGTCACCATCAAGTACGAGCCGAGTATGGTAGGAATTCAGTGGATGTCGCACCGCTCACTGCATTCGCCATCTGGGGCCACCCAGGTGAGTCCTGTCCCATAATTGTCAACGTTCTGGTGGGCTCCGTATCCATGTTGTTGGACACGTTCTGGTGGGCTTGCTCTCTATGACGTCGATTGGTTTCGACGGCCTGCATGGTTGTAATGGACATTAAGGTAGAATCAGGATCTCAATAGTGAAATACACTCGGCCGAAGTTGTGTCTGATTATTTAACATTCGCGTCGTAGCTGATTCTCATTACTTAATACCCCAACTGAGGCTGGTTCTAATTACTTGGCACTTACGTCGGAGCTGGTTCTTATTTATTGACGCCCAGGTGGAGGCCCAGTTTAATTCAACAATCAGATCATCTCTCGCACCTACTTCCACGGCCGCACCTGTGGATGTGTCGTGATCCGCCTGATCCCCTCCCCTCCCTGCGGATGTGTCGTGATCCGCCTGATCCCCTCCCCTCCCCTCCCTGTGGATGTGTCGTGATCCGCCTGATCCCCTCCCCTCCCCTCCCTGCGGATGTGTCGTGATCCGCCTGATCCCCTCCCCTCCCCTCCCTGTGGATGTGTCGTGATCCGCCTGATCCCCTCCCCTCCCCTCCCTGCGGTTACACTAAGATAGGGAGGAAGCCAACCTCACCTGTTCCCCGTTTCCATTCTTCACACTCGGCGGTACGGATTCCATTGACACTAGTGTCTCCTGGTCCTGGGCCGCATAGTGCTCGGATATCTGGCTGCGCTGTTGTGGTACACTGTGGTAGTATCATTTCTCCTCTGAATAGGCAGGCTTGTCAGGGTGTCACGTGTCAGGTGTGCTTATAGCGGCTCGCTTTGTGTGTGTGTGTGTGTGTGTGTGTGTGTGTGTGTATGTATGTATGTATGTATGTATGTATGTATGTATGTATGTATGTATGTATGTATGTCTGTGTCTGTGTGGAAGCGTGGGCTGGGTGTGCGATCTCGCCATGTCAGCTCAGTGGTCAGGAATTTCCGAAGGTCTGCGTGAACTATGACTGACCTGCAGTGGCGCACCGGAGGGGGGGCCCAGGGGGCCCGGCCCCCCCCATGAGACCAAAGTGCCCTTTTGGCCAAAAGTGCCCTTTTGACCGAAAAGTGCCCTCTTGGCCGGAATGTCCCAAATTTAGCCCAAAAATCACCTGCCTTATCATAAGGCAGGTGATTTTCGGGCTAAATTTGGGACATACCGGCCAAAAAATCATTTTTTCTAGCAATTTTAAAACAAATTGCTTGCTACCCCCCCCCCCCCCGGTCAACAAACCTTCCAGTGTGCCCCGGGCCGCAAAGTGCCCTTTGGAGCCGGTCAAGTGCCCTTTTGGAGCCGGCCAAGTGCCCTTTTCGGTCCGGGCCCCCCCCATGGAAAAATCCTGGGTGCGCGCCTGCTGACCTGGTATGACGTACGGTGCCGCTCCCTCCCGGTTCGACATGTTGTTATCTGTAGCGCCTGTGTAAGTCACTCTTGATCCGGGTGAGGATGGTACCCGTGACCCTTGCGTTGGTTCGTGGAACACGGATGTGGATTGTGAGCTTTGCGTACGCCACACCTCACCCCGGGCGTGGGTCACTCGTGACTTGCGTGAGTCTGGGTTAGCTCTGGAAGAGATCCATTTTTTCGGTAGCGTGGTAGCGATTTTTGTCACTCAGGAGGAAAATTTAGTTTCCTTGAGGAATGGTTAGTTGGGAATTGTGATGACCAGTGGCAAAGCGACACGACGGATTTTAATCGGAAGTGAGACTTCTACATCGATTTTTTTCGTGCAGCACTATGGTGGTATTAAGTTTACGAAATCCGGACACTTCCGCTTCAAAGAAACCCACATTTTCGTTGCTTGCAACATTCGTGTATGCGGCAAAACTTTCCTCTTGATTTTTTGTAAACGACAAGTCTCAGTATGTGTTGCTCTCTAAAGTCTGGATTACCTGTGACCTGTGTCTGAATCACCGTCAGCTCTGGTGTGGACTACCTGTGGCCTGTGCGTGGATCACCGTCAGCTCTGGTGCGGATTACATGTGACCCATGTGTGAATCACCGTCAGCTCTGGTGCGGATTACATGTGACCTGTGTGCGAATCACCGTCAGCTCTGGTGTGGATTACCTGTGACCTGTGTATGAATCACCGTCAACTTTGGTGTGTACTACCTGTGGCCTGTGTGTGAATCACCGGCAGCTCTGGTGTGGACTACCTGTGGCCTGTGTGTGAATCACCGTCAGCTCTGGTGTGGATTACCTGTGACCTGTGTGTAAATCACCGTCGGCTCTGGTGTGGATTACCTGTGGCCTGTGTGTGATTCACCGTCAGCTCTGGTGTGGAGTACCTGTGACCTGTGTGTAAATCACCGTCGGCTCTGGTGTGGATTACCTGTGGCCTGTGTGTGAATCACCGTCAGCTCTGGTGTGGATTACCTGTGGCCTGTGTGTGATTCACCGTCAGCTCTGGTGTGGATTACCTGTGGCCTGTGTCTGAATCACCGGCAGCTCTGGTGTGGATTACCTGTGGCCTGTGTGTGATTCACCGTCAGCTCTGGTGTGGAGTACCTGTGACCTGTGTGTAAATCACCGTCAGCTCTGGTGTGGATTACCTGTGGCCTGTGTCTGAATCACCGTCAGCTCTGGTGTGGATTACCTGTGACCCGTGTGTGATTCACCGTCAGCTCTGGTGTGGAGTACCTGTGGCCTGTGTCTGAATCACCGTCAGCTCTGTTGTGGATAACCTGTGGCCTGTGTGTGAATCACCGTCAGCTCTGGTGTGGACTACCTGTGGCCTGTGCGTGAATCACCGTCAGCTCTGTTGTGGATAACCTGTGGCCTGTGTGTGAATCACCGTCAGCTCTGGTGTGGACTACCTGTGGCCTGTGCGTGAATCACCGTCAGCTCTGTTGTGGATAACCTGTGGCCTGTGTGTGAATCACCGTCAGCTCTGGTGTGGATAGCCTGTGGCCTGTGTGTGAATCACCGTCAGCTCTGGTGTGGATAACCTGTGGCCTGTGTGTGAATCACCGTCAGCTCTGGTGTGGATAGCCTGTGGCCTGTGTCTGAATCACCGTCAGCTCTGGTATGGATTACCTGTGACCCGTGTGTGATTCACCGTCAGCTCTGGTGTGGAGTACCTGTGACCTGTGTGTAAATCACCGTCGGCTCTGGTGTGGATTACCTGTGGCCTGTGTCTGAATCACCGTCAGCTCTGGTGTGGATTACCTGTGGCCTGTGTGTGAATCACCGTCAGCTCTGGTGTGGATTACCTGTGGCCTGTGTCTGAATCACCGTCAGCTCTGGTGTGGATTACCTGTGACCCGTGTGTGATTCACCGTCAGCTCTGGTGTGGATTACCTGTGACCTGTGTGTAATTCACCGTCGGCTCTGGTGTGGACTACCTGTGGCCTGTGTGTGAATCACCGTCAGCTCTGGTGTGGATTACCTGTGACCCGTGTGTGATTCACCGTCAGCTCTGGTGTGGATTACCTGTGGCCTGTGTCTGAATCACCGTCAGCTCTGTTGTGGATAACCTGTGGCCTGTGTGTGAATCACCGTCAGCTCTGGTGTGGACTACCTGTGGCCTGTGTGTGATTCACCGTCAGCTCTGGTGTGGACTACCTGTGGCCTGTGTCTGAATCACCGGCAGCTCTGGTGTGGACTACCTGTGGCCTGTGCGTGAATCACCGTCAGCTCTGTTGTGGATAACCTGTGGCCTGTGTGTGAATCACCGTCAGCTCTGGTGTGGATTACCTGTGGCCTGTGTGTGAATCACCGTCAGCTCTGGTGTGGAGTACCTGTGACCTTTGTGTGGGTCCCGCCAGGCCGGCTGTGGTTCGCCGGCGGCCAGACGGCCGGTTCCGTTGGCCGCGATACCAGATTGTCTGCGACAGCTGCCAACACAAATAAGCAGCCATTGCACGTCCTGCTGACACCGGCGCCACCGTCTCATCACGTGCGCGCACAGATTCATGAGTCGACACAGCTGGTCAGCCCGGCACTAACTCCAATTCCCACACAGCTGGTCAGCCAGGCACTAGCTCCCGTCCCCACACAGCTGGTAAGTCCGGCACTAACTCCCGTCCCCACACAGCTGGTCAGCCCGGCACTAGCTCCCATCCCCACACAGCTGGTCAGCCCGGCACTAACTCCCATCCCGACATGGCTGGTCAGCCCGGCACTAACTCCCATCCCCACACAGCTGGTCAGCCCGGCACTAGCTCCCATCCCCACACAGCTGGTCAGCCCGGCACTAACTCCCATCCCGACATGGCTGGTCAGCCCGGCACTAACTCCCATCCCCACACAGCTGGTCAGCCCGGCACTAACTCCCATCCCCACACAGCTGGTCAGCCCGGCACTAACTCCCATTCCCACACAGCTGGTCAGCCCGGCACTAACTCCCATCCCGACATGGCTGGTCATCCCGGCACTAACTCCCATCCCCACACAGCTGGTCAGCCCGGCACTAACTCCCATCCCCACACAGCTGGTCAGCCCGGCACTAACTCCCATTCCCACACAGCTGGTCAGCCCGGCACTAACTCCCATCCCGCCATGGCTGGTCAGCCCGGCACTAACTCCCATCCCGACATGGCTGGTCAGCCCGGCACTAACTCCCATCCCGACATGGCTGGTCAGCCCGGCACTAACTCCCATCCCGACATGGCTGGTCAGCCCGGCACTAGCTCCCGTCCCCACACAGCTGGTCAGCCCGGCACTAACACCCATCCCGACATGGCTGGTCAGCCCGGCACTAACTCCCATCCCCACACAGCTGGTTAGCCCGGCACTAACTCCCATCCCCACACAGCTGGTCAGCCGGCACTAACTCCCATCCCGACATGGCTGGTCAGCCCGGCACTAACTCCCGTCCCGACATGGCTGGTCAGCCCGGCACTAACTCCCATCCCGACATGGCTGGTCAGCCCGGCACTAGCTCCCATCCCCACACAGCTGGTCAGCCCGGCACTAACTCCCATCCCGACATAGCTGGTCAGCCCGGCACTAACTCCCATCCCGACATGGCTGGCCAGCCCAGCACTAACTCCAATTCCCACACAGCTGGTCAGCCCGGCACTAACTCCCATCCCCACACAGCTGGTCAGCCCGGCACTAACTCCCATCCCCACACAGCTGGTCAGCCCGGCACTAACTCCCATCCCGACATGGCTGGTCAGCCCGGCACTAACTCCCATCCCGACATGGCTGGTCAGCCCGGCACTAGCTCCCATCCCCACACAGCTGGTCAGCCCGGCACTAACTCCCATCCCCACACAGCTGGTCAGCCCGGCACTAACTCCCATCCCGACATGGCTGGTCAGCCCGGCACTAACTCCCATCCCCACACAGCTCGTCAGCCCGGCACTAACTCCCATCACGACATGGCTGGTCAGCCCGGCACTAACTCCCGTCCCGACACAGCTGGTTAGCCCGGCACTAACTCCCATCCCGACATGGCTGGTCAGCCCGGCACTAACTCCCATCCCCACACAGCTGGTCAGCCCGGCACTAACTCCCATCCCCACACAGCTGGTCAGCCCGGCACTAACTCCCATCCCGACATGGCTGGTCAGCCCGGCACTAACTCCCGTCCCGACATGGCTGGTCAGCCCGGCACTAACTCCCATCCCGACATGGCTGGTCAGCCCGGCACTAGCTCCCATCCCCACGCAGCTGGTCAGCCCGGCACTAACTCCCATCCCGACATGGCTGGTCAGCCCAGCACTAACTCCAATTCCCACACAGCTGGTCAGCCCGGCACTAACTCCCATCCCCACACAGCTGGTCAGCCCGGCACTAACTCCCATCCCCACACAGCTGGTCAGCCCGGCACTAACTCCCATCCCCACACAGCTGGTCAGCCCGGCACTAACTCCCATCCCGACATGGCTGGTCAGCCCGGCACTAACTCCCATCCCCACACAGCTGGTCAGCCCGGCACTAACTCCCATCCCGACATGGCTGGTCAGCCCAGCACTAACTCCAATTCCCACACAGCTGGTCAGCCCGGCACTAACTCCCATCCCCACACAGCTGGTCAGCCCGGCACTAACTCCCATCCCCACACAGCTGGTCAGCCGGAACTAACTCCCATCCCGACATGGCTGGTCAGCCCGGCACTAACTCCCATCCCCACACAGCTGGTCAGCCCGGCACTAACTCCCATCCCGACATGGCTGGTCAGCCCGGCACTAACTCCCATCCCCACACAGCTGGTCAGCCCGGCACTAACTCCCATCCCCACACAGCTGGTCAGCCCGGCACTAACTCCCGTCCCGACATGGCTGGTCAGCCCGGCACTAACTCCCATCCCGACATGGCTGGTCAGCCCGGCACTAGCTCCCGTCCCCACACAGCTGGTTAGCCCGGCACTAACTCCCATCCCGACATGGCTGGTCAGCCCAGCACCAACTCCAATTCCCACGCAGCTGGTCAGCCCGGCACTAACTCCCATCCCCACACAGCTGGTCAGCCCGGCACTAACTCCCATCTCGACATGGCTGGTCAGCCCGGCACTAACTCCCATCCCGACACAGCTGGTCAGCCCGGCACTAACTCCCATCCCGACACAGCTGGTCAGCCCGGCACTAACTCCCATCCCCACACAGCTGGTCAGCCCGGCACTAACTCCCATCCCGACATGGCTGGTCAGCCCGGCACTAACTCCCATCCCCACACAGCTGGTCAGCCCGGCACTAACTCCCATCCAGACATGGCTGGTCAGCCCGGCACTAACTCCCACCCCGACATGGCTGGTCAGCCCGGCGCTAACTCCCATCCCGACATGGCTGGTCAGCCCGGCACTAACTCCCATCCCCACACAGCTGGTCAGCCCGGCACTAACTCCCATCCCCACACAGCTGGTCAGCCCGGCACTAACTCCCATCCAGACATGGCTGGTCAGCCCGGCACTAACTCCCACCCCGACATGGCTGGTCAGCCCGGCGCTAACTCTCATCCCGACATGGCTGGTCAGCCCGGCACTAACTCCCATCCCCACACAGCTGGTCAGCCCGGCACTAACTCCCATCCCGACACAGCTGGTCAGCCCGGCACTAACTCCCATCCAGACATGGCTGGTCAGCCCGGCACTAACTCCCATCCCCACACAGCTGGTCAGCCCGGCACTAACTCCCATCCCGACACAGCTGGTCAGCCCGGCACTAACTCCCATCCCCACACAGCTGGTCAGCCCGGCACTAACTCCCATCCCGACATGGCTGGTCAGCCCGGCACTAGCTCCCGTCCCCACACAGCTGGTTAGCCCGGCACTAACTCCCATCCCGACATGGCTGGTCAGCCCGGCACTAACTCCCATCCCCACATAGCTGGTCAGCCCGGCACTAACTCCCATCTCGACATGGCTGGTCAGCCCGGCACTAACTCCCGTCCCCACACAGCTGGTCAGCCCGGCACTAACTCCCATCCCGACATGGCTGGTCAGCCCGGCACTGAATTCTATCCCGACACAGCTGGTCAGCCCGGCACTAACTACCATCCCCACACAGCTGGTCAGCCCGGCACTAACTCCCATCCCGACATGGCTGGTCAGCCCGGCACTGAATTCTATCCCGACATGGCTGGTCAGCCCGGCACTAACTCCCATCCCGACATGGCTGGTCAGCCCGGCACTGAATTCTATCCCGACATGGGTGGTCATGTCCACGCAGATTCCTAACCCGACACTGGCCCACTTCTGGTCGACTGGGGTGTCGTTCAGATCATCAGTGTTTCCTGCCCTCTCACAGGCGATCCGCCTGACATCTCGAATTAACATTGATCCCCTCGATGTTAGTCCTGACATGAGTTGGCAGCCATCTGGCGGTCGGATCATGGCCCTGCCTCGTCCCAGGTGATACGTTGGGAAGTCGGCGGCCCACTGACGGCCGCTGTAATATGGCCACTGAGCTGCACCCATTCGCTCGCACTGTCTCGTGCCATCGATCACAGGGCATGTTTTGGCGCGACCGCATTTGCCACGGTCTGCTTGCTGATCACTGGCACAGATGTGAGTCGCATTTTCGTGGCCTAGCCGTGTGCAGCCTGCAAATCTTCACCCTGCAGACAAGTAGACAATCGGGGTGGGCAGACTGAGTAAGACAGTCTGCTCAGCAACGCACAATGTTGCATTGATTTCCGTGATACTGGGAGGTCGCCTTTTAGTGATCTCAAGTAAAGTATTTATGTTGGGAAAAAATGATACAAGGTCAGCCTGTCAATAGCTGTGTATACGGTATATATCGGAGAGATACGGCGGTTCGTGGCATGTTGTTCCGGGTTAGTGGCAGGCTATTCCGGCCCAGAGTATCCTGAGAGGCCCAGGAGTAGCCCAGTAGTCACTGTTTACATTGCACCCGGCTCTGGGTGAAAGTCACGGTCGTAGTGTTCTGTGTGTGTATACAGTGTGTATGGAAACCGTCGCAGCTGAGGTGAGTGGCGGCCAGCTTTTGTTCTCAGTTCAATTCAACTGAAGTTGCCGCCCCGACAGCTTAGTTGGTTAGAACGTCGGCCTGCATTGGTCTCCTCTGTCCTGATAAAACTGGGTTCGAATCGCCGCTCGCGCTCGCATTTGACCACCGGGTTGGAAGGGCAGTTGGCAGCTGACCCGACAAGGTCAAGGACGCGGCAACAAGCGAACACAGAGTCGGAGCATGGTGGCACATCTAGCTCGCTTTAGATTCTGTCTTTAGTCTGGAATTCCCGGGTGAAGTAGTGGGATCATTGTCTATTCAGTAGGATTGGTTTAGCACAGGACGATGTTCTGCGAAACAGCGAACAGTGAGATTACATTTATATCAAACAAATAGAGCACTACTGATGTCTGCTCCATTCTAAAACACTTCTGACATCATCACCGTCGTCGCCTTCTACCATCTGTCGAAAGGGAACGATTGTCTGTGTCGCCGTTCCCCGTCCGACCTGCCTCCGTCATGGTGATGTTGTAGTGACAACGAAGTCGTCCCCGCCGGGACACCGGTCATGTTCTGTCAACGGCGGCTCTGCACTGCCGGAGGGATGGAACCTGTTCAGTGCATGGTCGTCAATGGTGGATGGATGATGATGAACACGACGTGCCGGTCTCCAGGGCTGCCCATCCTGTGGCACACGCTCCGAACCGCCATGCCTGACACGAATGTGTTGTGGACAGACTCGGACCATTGAGCAGACCATCACGTTGTCGCTCTGACTGGGGACGGTGGGTGAGGTGAGGCGTTACAAGACCTGGACCACTGAGCAGACCATCACGTTGTCGCTCTGACTGGGGACGGTGGGTGAGGTGAGACGTTACAAGACCTGGACCACTGAGCAGACCATCACGTTGTCGCTCTGACTGGGGGCGGTGGGTGAGGTGAGACGTTACAAGATCTGGACCACTGAGCAGACCATCACGTTGTCGCTCTGACTGGGGGCGGTGGGTGAGGTGAGACGTTACAAGACCTGGACCACTGAGCAGACCATCACGTTGTCGCTCTGACTGGGGGCGGTGGGTGAGGTGAGACGTTACAAGATCTGGACCACTGAGCAGACCATCACGTTGTCGCTCTGACTGGGGGCGGTGGGTGAGGTGAGACGTTACAAGATCTGGACCACTGAGCAGACCATCACGTTGTCGCTCTGACTGGGGGCGGTGGGTGAGGTGAGACGTTACAAGATCTGGACCACTGAGCAGACCATCACGTTGTCGCTCTGACTGGGGGCGGTGGGTGAGGTGAGACGTTGCTAGACTTGGACCACTGAGCAGACCATCACGTTGTCGCTCTGACTGGGGACGGTGGGTGAGGTGAGACGTTACAAGATCTGGACCACTGAGCAGACCATCACGTTGTCGCTCTGACTGGGGGCGGTGGGTGAGGTGAGACGTTGCTAGACTTGGACCACTGAGCAGACCATCACGTTGTCGCTCTGACTGGGGACGGTGGGTGAGGTGAGACGTTACAAGACCTGGACCACTGAGCAGACCATCACGTTGTCGCTCTGACTGGGGGCGGTGGAGGAGGTGAGACGTTACAAGACTTGGGCCACTGAGCAGACCATCACGTTGTCGTTCTGACTGGGGGCGGTTGGTGAGGTGAGATTTTACAACACTTGGGTCACTGAGCAGACCATCACGTTGTCGTTCTGACTGGGGGCGGTTGGTGAGGTGAGATTTTACAACACTTGGGTCACTGAGCAGACCATCACGTTGTCGTTCTGACTGGGGGCGGTTGGTGAGGTGAGACGTTACAAGACTTGGGCCACTGAGCAGACCATCACGTCGCTCAGAGTAGGACGGCGGACGGGGTGATGCGTCACTCGGCAGCTCGATGACGGCAGCGCATTGTGGCGATTGCATTGATTGTTTGCTCCTCCGCGACGATAATACAATAATAATAGTCGGTGTCGATGGTGGTAGCTTAGGCTCTCCCGGTACCAACTACGATAGCCATGATCCTACTCCTCTGTACGGCGTCCGGCTTTCAAATGGAATGAACAACAGCAGACAGCAGATCCACATCTCCGGAAAGTAGTCCAGGAAATTTCGAGGAATATTCCAATCAGCTGGTGTTGGAATTTAGCTTTAATGTACGGATGTAGGGCTGTTCCGGTTTTGCACCAATATTGTTGTTCCCATGGGACTGCTTTTGTCATCAAGGAAGGTCTGTGCTGTATGGCACGCGAGGCATTGTCCGTTTCACATCCATTTTCCATTTTACGCATGCATCGACACGTAAAAACACTAGCCTTATGAAGATATCATTAAAACGTTGGTAGTAAACTTAGACATTAGCACTGTTCACATTCACTAATGGATCAAGCATCTTCCAACTACCCTGACATCCTCCGACTACTTCAGTACCTTCTGACGACCCAACATCGTAACTGTCTCAATATTCTCCGGCAATTCATCATTCTCTGGCTTGATCCAACGGCATACTCTGACTGCTCTGTATAAAAACAGTTGCTGAATATATAACCTAAAAGATTGCTGGACCGGATGATCATAGGATCTGCCAGGATCATAGTAGATTGTCCTCAAGTTTTAGCGATTCCCCTTGGCATCACTTCCAGGAGGTCTATGGAGATTCTGAAGTACCTGACGATTGACGAAATGCGAATGTAGTACCAATTTTCAAAAATGGAAGTATGAAGTGTGTAGGAATTTACAAACCAGTCAGTTTGACATCAATAGTTTGCAAGGTACTAGAAAAGCTGGTAAAACGGTATGTCCAGACTCATCTAGATAGGCACAACCTTTTAAGAGATACTCAACATGGATTTCGATCTGGAAGATATTGTTTAACTAACCTACTGAAGTTCATTGATTATGTAACTAGAGTTGACAGTCAAACCAGAGTAGATGTTGTGTACTTAGACTTTAGGAAGTCTTTTGGTAAAACACAGACGTCTAATTAATGAACTAAAGCAGCATGGGATTCATGGAAATGTTATAGGTTGGATTGAAGCATGGATAACGGGAAGGGAACAAAAGGTGTAAATGCTAAATGGATGTACATCTGAATGGAAGGATGTGCTGAGTGGAGTGCCACAGGGCTCTATTCTAGGTCCCTTCTCTTATTATCTTTGTGAATGACATCGAGGTAGGGCCGAGGAACAGGGTGTTCAAATTTGCTGATGACATCAAGCTGGTAGGAGTGGTTAACAGTAGTGATCATTCTAGTGATATTCATCGAGACTTGGAGGACCTAAACAGTAGGTTGATCAATGGTAGATGTTTTTGAACCATGAAAAGTGTAAGGTTATGCATCTGGGGTCTGGAGGTGAGACATTCGAAATACAATGTGAGGTAGGAAACGGAATTTTATTGAAGAGGAAAGAGACTTAGGTGTGTTAGTTTCAAATGACCTTAAAGCAGAAAAACAATGTACCTCAGCTAGGAACAGGGCTATCAGCATGCTGGGAATCATTAATAGCAGTGTGAGATATGAGAGCGAGAAAGTCATGAAAAAAGCTTTACTTAGCCTGTGTGCGACCCCACTTGGAATATTTTGTACAGGCATCGAACTTTTACTTAGAAATATATATAGATATGCTAGAAATAGTGCAGCACAAATCCACTAGGCTCATCAGCGGTAACTTAGAATATTCAGAAAGCTTTGGTCCATTAGATATGTACTCCCTCAAGTATAGATTAAGGGGTGATATGATTGAAATGTATAAAATCACTAAATGGTTAGATAAGGCAATCTGAATGACGCTGTTCCACTCAGAGTATCAGATAGGAGTCATCAATTCAGGTTACACAAATCAGGGTGTAGGACAGTTAAGTGACAATAAGTTTTCAGTTGAAGGGTGATTGATCAATAGAATAGGCTGTCTGCTGATATTGCCGGAAGTCACTTATTGAATGTATTAATAAATATGGTGGACGAGTTTTTATGATGGAGAATTTTGTTTTTAAGTTATAGTTAGAGGCGGATGGGGTGATGTTTATGGTAGTAGGTGGGTGGGTGGGTAGGACGTTGGCAGATAGCTTCTTTTGAATGTAATAAACTTGTTATGGGCGCTATATGACCATTGCAGTCGATGCGCCCTTTAAACCCAAATAACTAACTAACCAAAGGATGTAGTATTGGTTAGGATGTTTTTGTTTTTAGGATCTTTTGTCCAAACTTCTTGTATCTTCCCTTTACAGGCTGAATCCGGATGGGCACCTGATCTCTTATTAAGTCTGAACATTTTATGACTTTATAACTTTGCGATTTACCTGGTGCTCTTCGACTGCTCCGCTATCCTCTGACGAACCGACGCCCTCTCACATGGCTACACCAGACATCGTGGCCAGCGGCATGAGCAACTCGATGTACAGCAGCACTGCGAGACAGAGTCTCCGTGCATCGGGATAACATCTGACGCTGCCAAGCAATCACAGCAGGGAAGGTTATCGGCATTACAGGCCGTATCAGACAAGAAGCCAATTTCCCTATATATGTTTGCCCAAATAAGCCGATAACTATTGTTTTCTGCATGAGCGTTGTTTTCCCTGCGGAATCACATTTTAGACTTATTTAGGAAGCAGTTCGGCAAGCGATTCTTTCTTTTCTACGATTCTGTTTGCGACAGTCGCTATGACACCTGAGTGTAATCAGCGGCAGCAACACCCGCAGGGACAGTTGCCACAAATCACCTCAGATACAGTTATGTACGTCGTGAGTTATACCATAACAACTGTCATCGATCCAGGTCATGCAAATGTGTACATCGCTGAAATGGGCACATTCAAGAGAAAAATAAAGAGCTATTCAGGTGTGACAATGACATCATGTGACAACGGCATTCAGGTGTGACATCATTATCTATAACTTCTTGAGGAAAACGGAAATGTTCACATCGAAACACTGGCCTCACCCTGGCTGTCCGTGTTTCGATGTGTTCTCCATTATCTAGTGCTTTGTCTTCCGTGCGATTGTGGCGACGTGGTGCCACTGGTATCAGTCCTCTTTCTGGTGTGGTCACCCCAACACAGAGGCCTCCCTCCAGCGCTGGCACCCAGGAGCCGGGTGCTATCTACGGGGTGTATATCCAGTCCTCAACACGGGAGCGCCAAACACGGAGCCCGTTCGGTCAGGGTGCGGCGACACGGAGTTGAGAGTTGAGTTGGTGTGCCAGTGTGGACACTGGACACCCTTGCACTCTCCCTGTGAGTAGCCCGAGCCGACGTCGTCCCCGCGCGGGAGTGCCAGCTCTGGGTCCTTCCCGGGACATGCCAGCAGCTCCGCATAATTTGCTCCGACTTACTCCAGGGCGCGCCGACACGGGTTCGGCTCGATCACTGCCGACTATTTTGGGAGCCGGCCGCCGACAAGCCCCGCCGACTAATGGCGGTGACAAGCCATTTGACCCACCACCAGCCGATGGAGGATGGTATGGCAGGTCCCGGGCCCTGTCAGCTGGTGGTGACACGGCTCTGACCCCACACCAGCCGGTGAAGGGTGGTATGGCAGGTCCCGGGTCCGGGAAACTGGCGACTAGCCGGCACACTAACGACGGGTCCGAGGGCTGACGCCTATCCCGGGGACTGCCGACTGTCCCGGGGAACTGACAACCATCCTGGCACACTGACGACTGGTCCGAGGGCTGACGACTGTCATGGGGAGCTGACGACTAGTCGGGCACACTGACAACTGGTCCGAGGGCTGACGACTATCCCGGGGACTGCCGACTGTCCCGGGGAACTGACAACTATCCTGGCACACTGACGACTGGTCCGAGGGCTAACGACTATCCTGGGAGCTGGCGACTAGCCGGGCGCACTGACGACTGGTCCGAGGGCTGACGACTGTCCTGGGGACTGATGACTGTCCCGGAAAACTGACAACTATCCTGGCACACTGACGACTGGTCCTGGGACTGACGACTAGCCCAGAAGCCTGGCGACTAGCCAGACACACTGGCGACTGGTCCTGGGACTGACTTCCAGAGAGAGAGAGAGAGAGAGAGAGAGAGAGAGAGAGAGAGAGAGAGAGAGAGAGAGAGAGAGAGAGAGAGAGAGAGAGAGAGAGAGAGAGAGAGAGAGAGAGAGAGAGAGAGAGAGGGAGAGAGGGAGGGAGGGAGGGAGGGAGGAGGGAGGGAGGGAGGGAGGGAGGGAGGGAGGGAGGGGGGAGGGAGGGAGAGAGAGAGAGAGAGAGAGAGAGAGAGAGAGAGAGAGAGAGAGAGAGAGAGAGAGAGAGAGAGAGAGAGAGAGAGAGAGAGAGAGAGAGAGAGAGAGAGAGAGAGAGAGAGAGAGAGAGAGAGAGAGAGAGAGAGAGAGAGAGAGAGAGAGAGAGGGAGGGAGGGGAGGGAGGGAGGGAGGGAGGGAGGGAGGGAGGGAGAGAGGGAGAGAGAGAGAGAGAGAGAGAGAGAGAGAGAGAGAGAGAGAGAGAGAGAGAGAGAGAGAGAGAGAGAGAGAGAGAGAGAGAGAGAGAGAGAGAGAGAGAGAGAGCTCTCTCTGGAAAGCAACCAACTGTCCTGGAGGATTGACGACTGGCACAAGGAACTGACGACTGACAGGGAGCTGGCGACTGAAGCATGGAACTAACACTGCCACGGGGAGCTGACAACAGACACAGGGAACTGACGATTGAAGCATGGAACTAACACTGACACGAGGAGCTGACAACAGACACAGGGAACTGACGATTGAAGCATGGAACTAACACTGACACGGGGAACTGACAACAGACACAGGGAACTGACGACTCACACAGGGAACCGACGAATAACTCAGAACACCGATACTGTCGCGATATTGATGGCTGTCTCTGGGAGCTGCTGACTGTCTTGAAACACCGACGAATCTCTCTAGAAAGCAGCCAACTGTTCTGGAGAACTGACGACTGACAGGGAACTGACGACTGGCACAGGGAACTGACGGCTGTCGCGGGGAACTGACGACTGAATCATGGAACTGATGATTGAGACAGGGAACTGACGACCGGCACGGGGAAACACAGGGAACTGACTACTCACACGGAAACCGACGACTCACACGGAGAACTGACGAATGACACAGGGAACTGACGAATAACACATGGGACTGACGGCTGACCCGGGGAACTAACGATTGACCCATGTAACTAATGAATGACCCGGAACACCGAGACTGCCGAGATTTTGGCGGCTGTCTCCTTTCTCGAGACACTGACGCTGTCTCTGGTAACTAACTGCCTGTCCGTCCTGGATAACTAACAACTCTCTCGGAGAACTAACGACTGTCTCGGAGAACTAACGACTGTCTCGGAGGAGTGACGACTGTGTCGAAGGAGTGACGACTGTGTCGGAGGAGTGACGACTGTGTCGAAGGAGTGACGACTGTGTCGGAGGAGTGACGACTGTGTCGAAGGAGTGACGACTGTGTCGAAGGAGTGACGACTGTCTCGGAGGAGTGACGACTGTGTCGAAGGAGTGACGACTGTGTCGGAGGAGTGACGAGTGTCTCGGGCCGCTGACGGCTGCTGCCGGGAACAGACGCCGGTGCCGGTGCCGGTGCCGGTGCCGGCCAGCTGACAGTGCGGCCCGACACGGGCCCCGTATTGATCTGCACGTTCCAGCCTGCATGGGAGAGAGGACGGCCGGCGACGGCGCGCCGCCGGTCGCGTCGGGCCGGGTCACTGGGTCTGGGTCGACATGTCTAGTGTGACTGGTGTCGGTAGGCACGTCTGATGCGGTGGGTCTGGGTAAACACGTCTGGTGTGACGGGTCTGGGCAAACACGTCTGGTGTGGTGGGCCTGGATCAACACGTCTGTTGTGACGGGTCTGGGTAAGCACGTCTGGTGTGACGGGTCTGGGTCAACACGTCTGGTTTAACGGACCGGGGTTAACAAGTCTAGTGTGGTGGGACAATATCAGCACGTCTGGCGTGGTGACGGACCGGGATCAACACGGCTGGTGTGTCTAGTCAGGCCCAGCAAGACATTTCAATTTGAAAAGTCGGGCAAATTGATGTCCTCACTGCATACATTGAGTTTAAACTACTGGAAGAAATATACTGCACGAAATTGAACTTCGATGCCCGCGATATTTAACTCTAATTTCCACGATATTGAACTTCAATGTGCACGACATGGAGCTTCAATTTGACGAAATTCAACTTTTTCAAATGTAGTAAGGTGCAGTGCTCCAGATTAACTGAAATCGCACCATGAAAATCAGCCAGCTGAAATAGTATCAATCGGTGAAATGTGTGCCTCGAAGTGCTCCAGAATCCAGATCTCAATCCGACAGTTGTTGAGGTGGTGTGCAAGTCTGCATGAAAACAAATTACCAAATACTGGCTTGATGCTCAGATTATCCTACACATAGTCTAAGCGTGCTCAGCGAATGCATGGTGAAGGGGTCAAATAGAGGGGCAGTGCTCGCTAAAATACTATGTTCTTAAAAACCAGTGCCAAGCGTATTAATATCTAAAGATACTTTTGTGCTTACCTCATTATTGAAAATAGTTGTTGAATTTGCTTCTCCAATGTAATTTTTCACCTCGTAGGAACCAAAAAAGCCTTTGACACTGCATTCACATACGCATTCGTTCAATTTCTTCCATAATGCATTATTATCTCATTACTAATTTATCCTATCTGATTCGACCGTAAAACGCATTTTAATGGGGAGTCTGAGGCTTTTATAGAAAACCAATTATGTCACATAATGCTAGTTCAAAATGACAGCATCGTATAATAATTATATTGTCGGGCATAATTTACTACCTGATTGCTCATTGGCTCAGCAACGACGAGAACCGGATACTTCATAACCTTTTTTTAAGTTTAAAACCTTCACGTCTAACTGACGTCGGCAGCTCCTTGTTGAGACGTCAACTTAAATGTTTAGAGTTAAACACGCTTCATTGCTGCATTTTCACTTTCACTTTGTGCTTTCCACAACGAAAACTGCTGTTTCTTGTTATCTCTTCCTGCCAGGTGTATTCGAAGGTTATTAGATAAGTGGAAGCTATGTCAGAAGCATCAAAACCGTTCGGCAATTTAGCTCACTTGCGACCATACATCGCAGTGCTCCCGCGATTCGACACCCATGAGTAGCATGTAGTGATGCGGAAATGGCGGCTGTCGGTGGCTGTTCGCCGAGCGGCGAGCACTGTTGGTCCCATTCCGTCCGCCGGCTCTCCAGCGAGCTCCATCGTGCTGTTCCGTGGCTGCACCACTACACATGCACGCGCTTCACTGTGTCGACTGCCACTTGACCTGCTCCGTACCGGTGTCAGTCGGTCGCGCCATCCCAAGCACAATGCACCGGCCGGTGGTGACAGTTGCCAAAGGCGATTAGGCAGCCGCTAATTGTTGCTCCTGACGCCACCTTTGGGTCAATACTGTAATCAGTTGCTCCCCTGGCCGCGGAACGCTCCCTTCCACGATCCGTGACCACCTCGCTGATTGGCATCCGGATTGGCACGAGGGCTGTGGCACGGTGGCAGCCAGTGGCGCAGCTATGGGGAATGGGGACACTGACCCTCCCCCCCCCCCGAAGTTTTCAGGGGAATACCTGCAATGTGCTGAGAGGGGCACCTCGGCCAGTATAAGGACACCTTACAGTCTGGACAGAGACACCCTGGCTGCTGTAGAGGCACCCAGCTGCAGTCTGCGGACAGGTACCCCAGCCTTTTAGGGGCACCCCTGTAGTCTGGAGAGGGACATCCCAACCATTGTGGGGGCACCCCTGTATTGGACATGGTGGCTTCTAGCCGTTGTAGGGGCACGCAGCTGCAGAGGGGCGCCCAAACTGTTGTAGGGGCACCCTCACAGTCTGCAGAGGAGCATCCCAACCGTTATAGGGACATCCTGCAATCTGCAAAGGGGCATCCAAGACTGACCTTGTAGGAGCTGTAAGACAGAAAGGGAGCCCAACCAAGGAACGCATTTTATCAACCAAGGGTGGGACTTTTGCAAAATCGAACAATAGTACGTTTTTCGAAAACAGGCGATCGAAGATTTTGATGGAATTACATATTCATAATCAGTGCATGGTCAGCTTTCGAATGGCATATGTCTCGTATTTTGAATATTCCGAGCCCTTCCAGCAAACCGTGACTGAAATATGTAACATGTATAAAATTAAGAAACAAATTGGCTGATATGCAAGGGGTTTTACGCAAGGTCAACTTTTTAGGCTTCTATGACTTTTAAAGATGTATTGTTATTTCATATCATAAATGTGAATTATATCTACTGTGTCAATTGGTATCTAATTGAGGCTGATATGAGAGTGGTTAAATAACGTAACCACAAACATTGCTCGTGTACCCACACAATGAAGAAGGAAGCTGCGGAGCGCACCCCTCCCCCCTTACCGTGCTGAACATAATTATGCCTAGGTATGGGCACCCCGTGCGAGCAAGTGGGCATCACAGAGGAGGGGGCATCCCTCCAACGCAGGGATCACCCCCCACCCCACCCAAAAAAGCCGGTTCAGTCAGTCACTGGTGGCCGCTTTCCGGTGGGGGCACCGCGCGCACCTTCACTCTAGCCGTGGCCCACATCTGGTGTTGCCTGCCACGTGCTCGGTAGCTTTGTCGACCGAGCAGCCCCCTCCCCCATGTAGCCGACGGTCTGTCAGTGCCGGTCGGTGGCCGCTGCGGTTGTTTGGGCCGCTCCAGGGCGGCCATCAGCGCCCACAGATGACGGTCGCCTCGGCGTGTGTCGGCTCTGGGACTCGGTTATCGCAATCTACGCAACCCTGCACGACGTAGTCAGCACAACACGCAACGCAAACAGCACAACAGCACCGAATGCGCACAGCTCAGCTGTCACACTAATGGTGCGTGAGAGTTGAGGAGAATGGAGGCAAAGACGTCGAGTTGGATGCTGCTCGGCGGCGGCCTTAACCAGCTGGGAGTGGGCGGGCGGCCCCGGTGCCATCAGCTCGGCGGCCGTCTGGACCATTCGGTCGGCACCGGGCCGCGCTGGAGTGCATCGCCGCCGGGATTTGTACACGGCCCTGACGCTGTTTGGAGGCGCTCAAATCGCGGCGGTACGGCTGTTGTGTGCGCCGGCTACGCCAAGGCAAATGCTGTTATTTGGTAGCAGGTGCCTGCGCGATTGCACAACATGTCGACGGCTGTCCGCCGGCAGCCGACGAGTGTGGCGACCCTGCCGTGGCGTGCGTGAAGGCCGTCAGGTTTGAGTACCCCTGGCGGCTGGGCCGAGTTTCGCCGGCCGACTGAGGGAGGCACGGCCAGTTGTGATTCACTCGAATTTGAAATCAGTGTCGGACCTGCGCCGAGTGCGGACTGGTGACGTGGCGACGTTCCCCGGGACACGAGAGCCGCGTCGTTTGACCGTGTGTGATCTGTCAGTATCGTCAGCGACGGCATCATGTCGGGAGGAGTACAGGTAAACACGACGCCCGGCGACGGGTCGCGGCCTTCGCCGCCGCCGTATCATTGTTCCCACCGATACAATGGCAGAGTTGCGTGCGACCCGCCCCCACCGGCAGTGCTTCCGACCACACCCGCCCGCCCTGTTGTTCGTGCCTGCCGGCACGTGCGGGAGGTCGGCGGGCTCTTCCTGTGCCGACTGGACGACCGATGGCCCAGTGCGATGACCAAGTGACTCGGTCACCCATGTCCGTCGCCAGCCGTCCTAGCGTCACCACCGCCTGCCGGCCGCCCGTCGTCACATTCACTCACATGGCATGTGGCGGCGCTGGAGGAGCGTGTGCCGGACATGGGCAGAGCGTTGTTTGTTCTGTCGCGTGGCACGTGGGCGGCCCGTGCAGTGCCGGCGGCGGGTCACAGCGAGGTCAGTGTCGGCCTCGTCAGAGCCGCCGCCATTGTCAGGGTGGCAGTGTCGCCGACAGGTGGGGTGTGACGGGACCGGTAGTGCGCCCGCCGGCCAGCGATGCGTGCGCCCAACGTGCTGGCTGCCTTCCGGAGGCGCTACCACCCTCGCACCGTTCGGCCCGGCCCTGTTGTGCTCACCAAGGTAGTGTCCTGGGGCCTGTGTTGTTCACCAGAGCAGCTCGCTACCCAGTGGTGTTTGCCAAGTATGATAAACGAGTTCTACTCACACGTGATGTTCACCAAGGTAGTGTTCTTGAGCCCGTGTTGTTCACCAGAGCAGCTCGCTAGCATGTGGTGTTTGCCAGTGACTAGTGTGGTAAACGAGTTACCACTCACACGTGGTGTTCACCAAGGTAGTGTCCTGGAGCCTGTGTTGTTCACCAGAGCAGCTCGCTAGCATGTGGTGTTTGCCAGTGACTAGTGTGGTAAACGAGTTACCACTCACACGTGGTGTTCGCCAAGGTAGTGTCCTGGTGACCTGTTGTTGACACAGTAGTCACTAGAGATATTTACTAAAGCCCGTGGTGTTCGCCAGTGCACCAGCATCTTGTTCACTGTACAACAGTGCGATGGACGAATTTCCCCCGTAGGTCGTATTCAGCAAAGGTATGTGGTGGTGTTTTCGCCGTTCACCATGTCAGTGCTTGTTGGGACATGTGGTGCTCATTAAGGTACGACACATATAATATGGAATATATGCATGCGATGCATATAGTTCGAAGGTACAGACTAGAACAAGTGGACCAGGGTTGTGTACTGGCACCCGTGGTGTTTATCCAGCCACCATTTTGACAGTATAGTGGCTTTCACAAACATACATTGTGTTGAATTATGTGGCACCAATGTCTGACACCAATGTGCGATGTTGGCCGAAGGACGTAGTGGTCATTTGAGCGGTGCCGTGCCGAGTGAGGGATGACCGAGGACCATGCAAGCTCGTGTCGTCCGTCGCTCGGGCGCGCACGGAAATTCACCGTCACGCGAGAGTGCGGAGCACCACCAGAAACGTCGCAGTATGGCGCGCTGATTACATTAGAGAACATTCATGCGAGAGTACAGAGCACCACCAGAAACGTCACAGTATGGCGCGCTGATTACATTAGAGAACATTCACGCGAGAGTACAGAGCACCACCAGAAACGTCACAGTATGGCGCGCTGATTACATTAGAGAACATTCACGCGAGAGTACAGAGCACCACCAGAAACGTCACAGTATGGCGCGCTGATTACATTAGAGAACATTCACGCGATACATTAGAGAACATTCAGCAAGTACAGAGCACCACCAGAAACGTCACAGTATGGCGCGCTGATTACATTAGAGAACATTCACGCGGGAGTACAGAACACCACCAGAAACGTCACAGTATGGCGCGCTGATTATTCTAGAGAACATTCACGCGAGAGTACAGAGCACCACTAGGAACGTCGCAGTATGGCGCGGTGATTACATCAGGGAGCATTCTCGGGTAAGCTATTGATGCTTATGCACTCTAGATTCAGTCTAGGAAGCTGTCGGCACAATGTTGTTTGCCGCCTAGGTGTCGGGTTCCCTGCCGTCTAACGCACGCACACAGCAAGGCTATCCCGTGTTTCGGCAGAAGCCGCTCCGGTCACAGCAAGGTTGTGACCTTCGAGCGCGTTATCGAACCAAATAGTCCGTGTAAAGGCAGCTGGGCGCGTTAGTCTTATGCCCCGAGTGCAGCGTCGATCGACCAGCATCTTATCGTGGCACAGTAGACGTTTGCTGGCTGTCTTTGTACTCCGCAAGAAGTACGAGGACCAGGAGGAAATTCCCTGGGCCACAGGGCCTCCCCACATGATACAGGCGCGTTCTCTGATATCGCTGAGGTAGCATCTCGCCTAAGCGGGGACGAGTGATCTAGGGGTTAGATGCTCGTCTCACAATCGAAAAATTGTGGGTTCGAATCTCACTTGTCGCTACTCTTCGCCCGCGACCAACCGGCGCGAGAGATTGGCGACGCTATATGACTCAACGGCCGACGTGTCGTAAAAGCCAATAACCAACCAACCAACCATCTCGCCTAAGCCTCTATGTTAATGTTTGTACATGCATTCATGGATACATTGCATATATACGTACATATGTACGTGGTACATACATACGACGTACGTGGTACGAACGTGGTGCGTACGTATGTAGTACACACACACACACACGTGGTACATACATACATACGTACGTACGTCGTACATACATGCATAGGTACGTATTACATACGTACATACATGCGTGCATACATGCATACGTGTTACACACGTGTCATACATACATACACATATGCATGCATATGCTTACATATACATACGGACGTACATAGTATATGCGTGCACATACTCCGGGTGCATTGCGCAGTCTGTTACTAAGGGGTTCACTGCGTAGACTGGTAGTACAGTGAGTCACTGTAAACCGTTGGCTGCATGGTGATACGTGACAGCACGGCTGGTAATTACGGCGATATGTGACAGTACGGCTGTTGGCTGTATGGCGATACGTGACAGTACGGCTGTTGACTGTATGGCGATACGTGACAGTACGGCTGTTGACTGTATGGCGATACATGACAGTACGGCTGTTGACAGTATGGCAATGCGTGACAGTATGGCTGTTGATAATATGGCGATACGTGGAAGTACAGCTGTTGACTGTGCGGCGATACGTGACAGTACGGCTGTTGACTGTACGGCGATACGTGACAGTACGGCTGTTGACTGTATGGCGATACGTGACAGTACGGCTGTTGGCTGTATGGCGATACATGACAGTACGGCTGTTGACTGTATGGCGATACATGACAGTACGGCTGTTGACAGTATAGCAATGCGTGACAGTATGGCTGTTGACAGTATGGCGATACGTGACAGTACGGCTGTTGACAGTACGGCGATACGTGACAGTACGGCTGTTGGCTGTATGGCGATACGTGACAGTACGGCTGTTGACTGTATGGCGATACGTGACAGTACGGCTGTTGGTTGTATGGCGATACGTGACAGTACGGCTGTTGACTGTATGGCGATACATGACAGTACGGCTGTTGACAGTATAGCAATGCGTGACAGTATGGCGATACGTGACAGTACGGCTGTTGACAGTACGGCGATACGTGACAGTACGGCTGGTGACTGTACGGCGATACATGACAGTACGGTTGTTGACTGTACGGCGATACGTGGCAATACGACTGGTGACTGCACGATTGCGAATGGCTGCAGAATAGTGTTAACACGCGCCTTGGAAGGCCTCTGAAAATACGCGCACTGGAGTGGGGGGGCGGATTCTGTCCCCCCCCCCTAAGATCTCGGCTCCTATTAAAGCTGGAGTAACAAAATTTTCCGGGTGGATGGGTACGGTAGTTAACTCTATTGTTTGCAAATTTCATGACCTTAGGTCAATATCTTCAAGGTCAAATTAGGTCACGTATGTCAAAATGTTCTTCTTTTGCGTGGGTTGGCTTGTCATTGTTATGGATCAATGTGGTTGTGTTTAAATGCTCCAAAATGGGCATCAATGATGTTTTGGACATTATTAATGATGCAATACAGATGCCAGACCCGGAATTTGACCTCAGGTCACCTATATAGCAGCACTTGATCAGGTCAGTTACCGGAACCGGGCCGCCCGCCCGACTGCTCCGTCGGGCGGCTCGGAGCAATCGGCTTCGCGAATAAAAGGGAGTGAAGTACATGAATAAATTATGGGAACGCTTAGGTACACAATGACAAGCAGTAGTTTTCAGGATGTATAGGGAGTAACATGCAAAGTGACATCAATCGCACGACAGTCATTTGCATTCATGACAACATTCCAGTTGACCAAGTTTGGTTCCATTAACATGTCATGAACTTGACCTGACTTGACCTCGGTGACCTAACATAACCTTGAAACTATATAGCATAACAATATACATCAAACAAGTCGTTAGTGTTGCCAAGAACACTTCCCTTTTGCCAATTTACGGGAAGCGCATCAGGGCCGATTTTTGTGGTCTGGCGCTACGAAATGTTTTGACTTTAACGGCCTCTACCTCGAAAAAAAAATCGGCCAAATTCCGTTTTTCTTACTTTAAGCGACGTGCCGGACATTTCTAAGCAGGTACGCAAAAAATTGCGTATATCGACCGGTAAAATCTGAAGTTATATACGAAAAACCGGAGGGGTGGGCGGATTTCGCCCCCCCTCCAGTGCGCGTGTTAACACCTCGCCGTCCAGCGTCGTGTAACTTTTGTGCCAATGTCGAATGTCGCCTCATATTTGTGTGGTTCCTGCCCTTCTGGACCATCCATGCGTGTTTGGCCCGCCTCCTGAGGTTCGTGGACCCCAGGGGCGGAACCAGAAGTCTGGCTTTGGGGCAATTAAAAAACTTCAATACAAAAATTATCAGATGAACAGCTAACATTCGTCAGGTCTGTTTTGGGTAATATATATCGCATCAAATGTTCTTAGATTTCGAGAAAACGCCATTTAAGTGCAAAATATCGGCAAACATCAGATCCTTGGGCGGGGAGGGGGCATAGCCCCTTTGGCCACACTCCCTGGACCCGCCCATGGTGGATCCCGATGTTTTAGTTCCGTCAGCCGACTGGTTCTCGGAACACAACGCGGGACAGTGTGGCGGTTTCGGGAACGCGACGCGGGGCAGTGGAACTGGTCGACTCGGGTCATCACCACTGCCGGTTACGAGTTACCAAAAACCAGTATATTGGAGCTGTAACAGACTAACCATGCAGGTGGAGGAAAAACCATGCAGGTGCAGGCTGTGGTAGGTATGACGATTAATTTCGATGCACCTCTACCGGTTTGCGTCTTTTATTTAGGGTGTATCTTCCCACGGTGTAAGTTGAAACCTTGTTTTACTTCTGAGTGCTTTTGCTATGAGTGCTTTTTACTAGACTTCTAATGTGTCTACTCCTTGGCGGCACAGTGTTCCACGAGTATCCAGAAATGTCAGCTTCACTAATTATGTCAGATGCGACGAAATACTGTCTTGCTTTGCCTAACATTTCACTCCTGAAAATGCAGAGCATTCACTTTTCCACATATACTGGAGTACTCATTAATGCCGTCAGCACACTAGCGTTGCAAAGTTCAGTTGAGCCAGCGCTAATGGCTGCTATGGGTAGCTAGTGGCGCCCGTGATTGTCTGCTGATCGGCTACACCGGTCTGGGCGTCAACAGTTTACGGCCACAAAACAGCTGCTTTCACCTGGGCGGTCCGGAACAATGACCACCCCTGACAGCCGCTCCACATACTGTGTAAGCACCGCGGGGCGTTCTCAACAGACACGCCGCTGCATATCACCCAGTCCCGACCCCGCCGCCCGGGCCCGGCTCGTTTTCGTCTGCCCGCAGTCGGTCCGGCTCCCGACACAGCTCCGTTTGTGGTACCGCCGCCGCTGTCCTGTCTGGGCGGCAGTTTGTCCGGCTCCCGACACAGCTCCGGTTGTGGTACTGCCACCGCAGTCCTATCTCAGCTGCAGTTTGTTCGGCTCCCGACACGGCTCCGGTTGTGGTACCGCCACCGCAGTCCTATCTCAGCTGCAGTTTGTTTGGCTCCCGACACAGCTCCGGTCGAGGTACCGCCACCGCAGTCCTATCTCAGCTGCAGTTTGTTCGGCTCCCGACACGGCTCCGGTTGTGGTACCGCCGCCGCTGTCCTGTCTGGGCGGCAGTTTGTCCGGCTCCCGACACAGCTCCGGTTGTGGTACTGCCACCGCAGTCCTATCTCAGCTGCAGTTTGTTCGGCTCCCGACACGGCTCCGGTTGTGGTACCGCCGCCGCCGTCCTATCTCAGCTGCAGTTTGTTTGGCTCCCGACACGGCTCCGGTTGTGGTACCGCCGCCGCCGTCCTATCTCAGCTGCAGTTTGTTCGGCTCCCGACACAGCTCCGGTCGAGGTACCGCCGCCGCCGTCCTGTCTCAGCTGCAGTTTGTTCGGCTCCGGACACGGCTCCGGTTGTGGTACCGCCGCCGTCGTCCTATCTCAGCTGCAGTTTGTTCGGCTCCCGACATAGCTCCGGTCGAGGTGCCGCCGCCGCCGCTCTATCTGGACGGCAATTTGTCCGTGCCGCGCCGCCTGCGCTGCTGGGCTCGCCGACTGGTGGCTGCGGAGAGGACACACATCAGTCGGCCGGAAATGGCCAACTTCTGCGCCGACTCCGGCCGTCAGATCCGCTCCGGCTCCGATCTTTGATTTGTGCGTCCGCGCAGATGTGCCGGACGCCCTGATCTGACAACGTTGCCGCCGTCTGGCGCCTCGGCAGACTCCGGTGCCGTCCGCCGTTCATCCGCACCTGATTAACGTTCGGGTTTGGCCAGTGTTGTGCGTGGGCATCCGTACTGATAGGCCATGGAGGACGCTGCCGGTGTTGCGCTGTGTTCAGTGCCGGTCGATGTTGTCTGGCTCGCTGGGGATGGCATAGTGCAATGTTGAGCCTCAACATACAGTATGTATCGTCTGTGTTAAATTTACATGTCTGGCGCGTTCAGTTCCAGTAGAAGATGGTGCAATGTTGTGCTCACGAACTTTAAAATGCGGACCAATATTGTGTTTACTGTTTATTTCAAGCACACACCGACATGATAGCGTATTCAGCATGAGTTGACGCTGACAGTGGACGTGTTCAGTTTCAGCAGACGCTGCGTCTCACCCGTCAGACGTCGACGGGTCCGGAGAGCCCGGTGGGCAGGGCGGCCCGCGACGTCCCAGACATGGCCGACCCGGCACAAGGTGAGCCTCCCACGACCGCCGACCGTCCTCCTCCCCCCCCCCCCCTCCCCCCCCTTCAACTTGCTCCCAGACATGGCCGACTCGGCACAAGGTGAGTCTCCCCCTCCCCCCCCAACTGACTCCTAAACATAGCCGACCGGGAACAAGGTGAGCCTCCCCAACCGCAGACCCCCCCCAACTGGCTCCTAAACATGGCCGACCAGGCACAAGGTGGGCTTCCCCAACCGGCGACCCCCCCCCTTCAACTGGCTCCCAGACATGGCCCATCCGGCACAAGGTAAGCCTTTCAAGTACCGCCGACCCTCCCAGCAAGCCGTCGGCTGCCACTGCCTGGTGTCGAGGAAGTGATCTGAATGGCCCATGGCCGGCTGTCAGCAGGTACACGGGAAGCTGAGCGACATAACCCGACAGGTGTCCGTCTCCGGACACGACGCGGTGCCGTCTTTCGCATAGACACCCTCACTCGCATTGTCTCGGTATATTCCTCCGCAATCTTTTTGTTCCCGTATAAATGCGGCTACCGTGCTGTATAGAAGACATTGCGCAAGAGCGTCTCCACCATTATCGTGCTAGGTGAATGGGATCTCTTACGGCAGTATGACAGCAGGCGACTTTCGCCATGTCTTCGCCAAGTTGTGTGCAGAGAACACCATTCGAACTCAAATGGAGCGCGACACGTGTGTGGATCACTTACGGCAGAATGACAACAGGCGACTTTCGCAAGCAATGTCTTGGCCACGTTGTCTGCAGGGAACACTATTCGAACTCAAGTGGAGCACGACACGTATTTGGATCTCTTACGGCAGAAGGCGGCCCAGGTATTCTTAACCTGGATCTCTAGCATTGGTCGTTGAGTATTGAATGTCACACCTTGGACTTCATGTTCATTGTGTAAATGGGTGGATATGCTTTTAAATACTAAATGCCGGATAATGAGACGATTTACTTGTTACTTTATCGGACGATAATCGTGAGCTTAGCTTTTTGGCACAGCAATATTATGACCTAGCCTCGGATCCTACCTGGGCTCGGACATCCGGCCTGACATTAAGCATAATCACCTCACCGGACGTTTAACCTGGCCCGATCTCACAGCACCGGACCTCACATTTATCATGACGTCTGACCTGGCATCTATCATTACGTCTGAGCTGGGCTCTGACCTGATGTCTGACCTGACCTGACCCCCAGAGCGGATCGTGATGACCCCGCTGCCGAAGCGAGGCAACACGTCTGCCATCCTGGTGGAGCGTATGTCAGCACCACCGACGGAGGCGTCCCCTCAGGTCGGCGACGTGCATGTGGCCGGCGGCGACCACCAGGGCATCGTGGTCAACAAGAGCAGCAAAACAGGTCAGTCGGGCACAGACGTGGCAGTAGATCGACGGAGGCGTCCCCTCAGGTCGGCGACGTGCATGTGGCCGGCGGCGACCACCAGGGCATCGTGGTCAACAAGAGCAGCAAAACAGGTCAGTCGGGCACAGACATGGCAGTAGATCGACGGCTCGCCAGTCCAAACAACGAGCAAGATTTCTACGGCGGTGCATCTGGTGCCGCCGTATCTCGGAAAGCCTTTTTGGTCGTCGAGTGTTGCAGGATAGCCATTCGCTCGCTACAATAGTGCGTACATTTAAGTGTAATGCCACACCAGCTCATGACAAGTGATTATACTGTCAGCTGACTCCCAGGACAGCACTCCACCTGCACCTCTTCCCCACCCGACAGGAAATCGTCAGCAGTGCAAGGAGTATCCATGACATAGCTGCCTTTTACCAATACTGCTTGGTAGGAAGGCCAGCAAGATGCAGTGGACAGCCAATAGGGCACCGACCGGTCTTATTGATCACTGTAATCACATACGATCTTTGACGAACGAACCGTCGACTGGATTGGTCTCGCAGCGGCTGTCGTCGCCTGTCAGCTGACATACCTTGTCGCGGCCGCCGTATCTGGCCTCGCACGCTCTCATTGACTTTCATCAGGTCCATTGTCGCCCCCTCGTGCCGGCCGGCCGCCCCGCCAGCGTCAGCCGCCCCGCTTCCTGCCGGTTTAAATCTGTGCTGAACGCGCCGGAGAGCGTCGGCGGACGCCGCTCGGCTGGCAAGCGTTAATAGGGAGGCGACGGCGGCCGGCTGGGTGCAGGGCCTGATCGCCGGAACGATGATGGGCTATTGTGCCCGTTGATATGCCTGTTGCCAGGCATATCAACGGGCGGTGCGACTGCGACTGCGGTGGGTGCCGCAGTCGCACCGCAGACCATAAAACGGACCAGCGACACTGGTGGAAAATGAGCTGATAGTGATGGACGCTCTGGGGCACGTGTGGAATGAGGAAAGCAAGTGGTTGGTGAACGTGATTCATGAAGTTGTTTATTTGTCTCATTACTTTCAGTCTGATTACGCTACAATAGGCACTGAGTTTAATGCAAGGGGTTTGGACCTACTGGCGGATCTAGCCCACCGGTTTGGGGGGGCCAACTTTTGGTTTTCGGCGTCAGCCCCCTTCCCTCCCCTCCCCCCCCAGTGGCGTACCTAGGAATTGCATCAGGGGAGGGGTCGAACGGATTTGGAGGGTGCCAATTCTCCCGCTATTTTTGGTTGAAAGCATCGGATTTCGACCACTATTTGGCAAAGGGGCCCATTAAAAAAATAATAATAATAATAATAATTGACAACATAATTTACTGTGTATAGGCCCCATCCTACCTCCACCGTTTCTATGTTACCGGATTTTTGTTCTTGTTTACCAAAACGTTCACGTTCACGTTCAACGTCTTGTACCACGTCAACGTTCGTGGCACATGTACACACTGGTGGATCCGATTTTGTCAACTCTTGCTGTAAACAGAACTTGAGCAGCATGGAACCCTCGATGTGTGTCAGAATCTACTATGCTACCATACTGGCTTACAAACAATTATTTTAAAAATCCTTTAAAATTAGAGATTCTTTCATCCGGACGCTATTTTTTAACCTCGGCAAAGATTACTGCATTTTAATTTTGTTGACTTCTGTTGGTTTCGGGGGGCCAAAGACACTATGCCCCCCCCCCCCACACTTTTTGAGCGCTTCGGGGGGGCCATGGCCGGAATGGCCCCTCCCTGGATCCGCCAGTGTTTGGACCCGATGGAATATTCTTCTGGTGGATTTTTGGGAGGAACGGGATTCAAGGGGAGAACAAAAATAGGTGACGATCAAGGCATATAATGATGCAATGGGCGCTGCTATGTTGTGAAGTTGGAGTGGTGGGTTTTTGAAATGTGTTACACCACCAAACGGAATATGAGCCGGATAATGTTGCGAACCAATAGTATAGTGCACACTGAAGGTCACTCGAACGTTGAGAACCACTGGTCTAATGTGCACTGAACGTTATTCCCAACGACCCATGTGAGACACAAATACTGGATATTTGTTTCTAGTTGAACGAAAAATACAGATTCGGTGAAAGCATCAGCATCAGCTCATGACAAGTCTGCATTGTGATGGGAAAGGAATATTTAGCAGCTTAGCATAGGGTGAAAGTATGCAGGACGTATTGAGGAACTGGAGGCAACAGCAGGTGTTGTGTGTCTGAGCGGGATATGGTTGTACGCACCAGCTGAGGGATCCCCCCGGGGTAGTTCCGTCTGACGGTCTGAGCTGCTCTGAAGAAATGTCGCTCTTCTCCCCTCTGCTGTCGATAGCACTTGCCACAACTGACGTCTCGCGAGAACACAATTAATACTACCATAGGGTCAGAGACACTGATGAATATCCCCCTCCCACAAACACACACCCTTTATTTGCTTATCAAAAAGACAATATCCGCCAGTCTGGCTTCTCATACAGCAGTCTGGCCATTCTGTACAACACACCCAGACCTAGCCCACATGTGTGATGTGTAACGGTCCCGCCACTCTGTACAACACACCCAGACCTAGTCCACATGTGTGATGTGTGACGGTCCCGCCACCATGTACAACACACCCAGACCCAGTCCACATGTGTGATGTGTGACGGTCCCGCCACTCTGTACAACACACCCAGACCTAGAGGAGACGAGTGGTCTAGGGGTAAGATGCTCGTCTCACAATCGAAAGGTTGTGGGTTCGAGTCTCACCTGTCGCTATTCTTCGCCCGCGACCAATCGGCGTGAGAGATTGGCGACGCTACATGACTCAACGGTCGACGTGTCGTAAAAAACCAATAACTAACCACCCAGACCTAGCCCACATGTGTGGTGTGTAACGGTCCCGCCACTCTGTACAACACACCCAGACCCAGTCCACATGTGCGATGTGTGACGGTCCCGCCACTCTGTACAACACACCCAGACCTAGTCCACATGTGTGATGTGTGACGGTCCCGCCACTCTGTACAACACACCCAGACCTAGCCCACATGTGTGATGTGTGACGGTCCCGCCACCCTGTACAACACACCCAGACCTAGCCCACATGTGTGATGTGTGACGGTCCCGCCACCCTGTACAACACACCCAGACCTAGCCCACATGTGTGATGTGTGACGGTCCCGCCACCCTGTACAACACACCCAGACCCAGTCCACATGTGCGATGTGTGACGGTCCCGCCACTCTGTACAACACACCCAGACCTAGCCCACATGTGTGATGTGTGACGGTCCCGCCGCCCTGTACAACACACCCAGACCTAGTCCACATGTGTGATGTGTGACGGTCCCGCCACTCTGTACAACACACCCAGACCTAGTCCACATGTGTGATGTGTGACGGTCCCGCCACCATGTACAACACACCCAGACCTTGTCCACATGTGTGATGTGTAACGGTCCCGCCACCATGTACAACACACCCAGACCCAGTCCACATGTGTGATGTGTGACGGTCCCGCCACTCTGTACAACACACCCAGACCTAGAGGAGACGAGTGGTCTAGGGGTAAGATGCTCGTCTCACAATCGAAAGGTTGTGGGTTCGAGTCTCACCTGTCGCTATTCTTCGCCCGCGACCAATCGGCGTGAGAGATTGGCGACGCTACATGACTCAACGGTCGACGTGTCGTAAAAACAATAACTAACCACCCAGACCTAGCCCACATGTGTGGTGTGTAACGGTCCCGCCACTCTGTACAACACACCCAGACCCAGTCCACATGTGCGATGTGTGACGGTCCCGCCACTCTGTACAACACACCCAGACCTAGTCCACATGTGTGATGTGTGACGGTCCCGCCACTCTGTACAACACACCCAGACCTAGCCCACATGTGTGATGTGTGACGGTCCCGCCGCCCTGTACAACACACCCAGACCTAGCCCACATGTGTGATGTGTGACGGTCCCGCCACCCTGTACAACACACCCAGACCTAGCCCACATGTGTGATGTGTGACGGTCCCGCCACTCTGTACAACACACCCAGACCCAGTCCACATGTGCGATGTGTGACGGTCCCGCCACTCTGTACAACACACCCAGACCTAGTCCACATGTGTGATGTGTGACGGTCCCGCCGCCCTGTACAACACACCCAGACCTAGTCCACATGTGTGATGTGTGACGGTCCCGCCACCCTGTACAACACACCCAGACCTAGTCCACATGTGCGATGTGTGACGGTCCCCGCCCTGTACAACACACCCAGACCTAGTCCACATGTGTGATGTGTGACGGTCCCGCCACCCTGTACAACACACCCAGACCTAGTCCACATGTGTGATGTGTGACGGTCCCGCCACCCTGTACAACACACCCAGACCTAGTCCACATGTGTGATGTGTGACGGTCCCGCCACCATGTACAACACACCCAGACCTTGTCCACATGTGTGATGTGTGACGGTCCCGCCACCCTGTACAACACACCCAGACCTAGTCCACATGTGTGATGTGTGACGGTCCCGCCACCATGTACAACACACCCAGACCTTGTCCACATGTGTGATGTGTGACGGTCCCGCCACCCTGTACAACACACCCAGACCCAGTCCACATGTGCGATGTGTGACGGTCCCGCCACTCTGTACAACACACCCAGACCTAGTCCACATGTGTGATGTGTGACGGTCCCGCCACCATGTACAACACACCCAGACCTTGTCCACATGTGTGATGTGTAACGGTCCCGCCACCATGTACAACACACCCAGACCTAGCTCACATGTGTGATGTGTTACGGTCCCGCCACCATGTACAACACACCGAGACCTAGTCCACATGTGTGATGTGTGACGGTCCCGCCACCATGTACAACACACCCAGACCTAGCTCACATGTGTGATGTGTGACGGTCCCGCCACTCTGTACAACACACCCAGACCTAGTCCACATGTGTGATGTGTGACGGTCCCGCCACTCTGTACAACACACCCAGACCTAGTCCACATGTGTGATGTGTGACGGTCCCGCCACCCTGTACAACACACCCAGACCTAGTCCACATGTGTGATGTGTGACGGTCCCGCCACTCTGTACAACACACCCAGACCTAGCTCACATGTGTGATGTGTGACGGTCCCACCACCATGTACAACACACCCAGACCTAGTCCACATGTGTGATGTGTGACGGTCCCGCCACCATGTACAACACATCCAGACCTAGCTCACATGTGTGGTGTGTGACGGTCCCGCCACTATGTACAACACACCCAGACCCAGTCCACATGTGTGGTGTGTGACGGTCCAACCGCTCTGTACCACAGACTACGCCAGCCTGCCGCCGGCGCACATGTCGCTCGAGTTCAAGGTGTTCCTGGTGAGCGCCGTCACGTCTCGACACACCCAAGAGTCGCGCACGCTCCGCTTCTGGTTCAGGGAGTACGTGCCGGAGGCGGAGCATGCACGCTACTCACAGGAGTTCTTCAAGGAACTCGTCAGCCCGCTCGACTTTCCCCGAGGTGGGTGCTGATCTCACCTGGTGTTGAATGTGGTGCTGGCTTCTTTTGTTCGTGTTCTATGGAATCACCTGCTCCGTGATCGACTGCTGTTCGGCGCATTTTCCGGAGTTGGAATCTGTCTGAGGACATCAGTTGTTTGCCGTGCTTAATTTCGCCTTCCGTGTAGCGCTGTTCCTATAGCATGGTCTTAGTATCCATGGGAGTAACATACGTTATTCAATCTAAATATACTTATCACGTACTTAAGTTATACTAATCTTATCTATTCATCACCTACTGTCATGAATTCATGCTATCACTTACTTGTACTATCACATACTCAATGACTCATGCTGTCATCATTTCGTCATTCATTTATGCTGTTAGTCTATAAGAGACCATCAGACCAGCATTAATTGAACAAGATTTGTCAATCAAGAATCGCCACCAGTGTCATTATCCTTATTAGTACACTTGCAAGACGCCGTTCCTTCGCGATTTTGCCTAACACACCATGCGCCATGCTTCCGTTTCTTTTTTATTTCCCCCACTTTTGTGCCAGGAGCAGTTGAGATGGTTTCATCGGCTTCCACATGTTCTGTTAATCACCGTACGTCATGCATGTTCATTAGGGTGTGGTGAAAACAGCCAAAGTAAAAATTTTGGGAGGCCTGAAGTTTTTTTCCATGTTTTTGACCTTTGCGAACTCAGCCATGGTGTTTTTCCCAAAAATGAGTAAGTTTAGATTGGTGCTTTTAATTTGAAAATTTGATGTTTTTGGTCATCTGCAATGACGCCTCCACAGCGGGATCGTGGGTCGACTATCCACCACCGCTTCACTTCTAATTGAGCTAGACCCACCAAACAAAAACGAGCGTGTTTCTCGTCTTGTAAGAAATTCAGGATGCCTTATTTCAAGGTCTCAGGTCAACCGGTGACGTCACAGATCAGGTCAATTGCTTAAAAGGGAAAATGGTGACCTATGCGGGTTTAGAGTAGCATAGCAAAACACCTTATCGTGATAAGTGGCATAAAACAAGACACAAAGAAAGCTAGGAGCTTCCCGACTCGCATCGGTGTATTCATCGCAACTATTGATGAATGACCCAGGTCAGGTCATGTCATGTTCTGAGACTGGTCGGAGAGATGGGTCTAGAGTCTACCGGCACCAAGCAATAAACACCCGACCAAGATTCAGATGTCCCAACAGGCGGCTATCACGAGTTCAACGAAAACCAGACCACACAGCTCTCATCTAGAGGAAGTTGAAGAGCGCCATGTAGTCGGCCTTGGTGTTCGGGTTGCCGAGCTTACGCGCGGCCTCCGCGCAGCGGATCCACCCCTCCCTCCTCTACTGTCCCACTACCATGAGGCATGACTCGGACACTTTCCTCACTGCGCGCTCTGTACTCTGTGTGTGACAGTGCCAGCTGGGGGGGGACGACAGCGGCGTGTCCCGGCAGGCCTCCACCTGCTCGGTGCTGAGGGTGGCCGTGAGGAGCGGCTCCGACAGGGGCACAGCGTCCCAGTCGATCAGGTCTGACAGCGACTGCGCGGCGAAGTTCAGTGACGGTGCGCTGAACTTGCGAGGCAGCGAGCCGCCCGCACTCACCCCCTCCCGGATGTCCTGACAGATGATGCCGACAGCGCGGGCCCGCTTCTCCTTGTCCTCAGAAGCCAGCATGCTGAGCAGCAGCAGCTCGGGGTGAGCGAAGAAGCTGCCGATGTATGGCCGCACGATCGTCTGGACGGCAGAGGGCTGTACTGCTCCACTAGCTGGACCTGTAGGAACACCGTTTGTGCCAGCACAGCACGGACTACAATCGAAAAACAGGCTTTGTGTCGTTTATATCTGATTCAGTGATAACATTTTCACCGATTTATGCTACGTTGACTGGTACTTAGGTTCCGTCCCAAACCTTACGCATGTGCAAGAAAGGTTCATCTCCCGCTCTATCATGCTCAACACACATATGCATGCAGTTCCTGTAAGTGTACAATGTACACTTGAACATGATAGAGCGGGAGGTGAACCTTTCTTGCACATGCGTAAGGTTTGGGACGGAACCTAAGTACCAGTCAACGTAGCATAAATCGGTGAAAATGTTATCACTGAATCAGATATAAACGACACAAAGCCTGTTTTCTCGATTGTAGTCCGTGCTGTGCTGGCACAAACGATGTTCCTACAGGTCCAGCTAGTGGAGCAGTACAGCCCCTCTGCCGTCCAGACGATCGTGCGGCCATACATCGGCAGCTTCTTCGCTCACCCCGAGCTGCTGCTGCTCAGCATGCTGGCTTCTGAGGACAAGGAGAAACGGGCCCGCGCTGTCGGCATCATCTGTCAGGACATCCGGGAGGGGGTGAGTGCGGGCAGCTCGCTGCCTCGCAAGTTCAGCGCACCGTCACTGAACTTCGCCGCGCAGTCGCTGGCAGACCTGATCGACTGGGACGCTGTGCCCCTGTCGGAGCCGCTCCTCACGGCCACCCTCAGCACCGAGCAGGTGGAGGCCTGCCGGGACACGCCGCTGTCTGTCCCCCCCCAGCTGGCACTGTCACACACAGAGTACAGAGCGCGCAGTGAGGAAAGTGTCCGAGTCATGCCTCATGGTAGTGGGACAGGAGAGGAGGGAGGGGTGGATCCGCTGCGCGGAGGCCGCGCGTAAGCTCGGCAACCCGAACACCAAGGCCGACTACATGGCGCTCTTCAACTTCCTCTAGATGAGAGCTGTGTGGTCTGGTTTTCGTTGAACTCGTGATAGCCGCCTGTTGGGACATCTGAATCTTGGTCGGGTGTTTATTGCTTGGTGCCGGTAGACTCTAGACTCATCTCTCCGACCAGTCTCAGAACATGACCTGACCTGACCTGGGTCATTCATCAATAGTTGCGATGAATACACCGATGCGAGTCGGGAAGCTCCTAGCTTTCTTTGTGTCTTGTTTTATGCCACTTATCACGATAAGGTGTTTTGCTATGCTACTCTAAACCCGCATAGGTCACCATTTTCCCCTTTTTTAAGCAATTGACCTGATCTGTGACGTCACCGGTTGACCTGAGACCTTGAAATAAGGCATCCCTGAATTTATCACAAGACGAGCAACACGCTCGTTTTTGTTTGGTGGGTCTAGCTCAATTAGAAGTGAAGCGGTGGTGGATAGTCGACCCACGATCCCGCTGTGGAGGCGTCATTGCAGATGACCAAAAACATCAAATTTTCAAATTAAAAAGCACCAATCTAAACTTACTCATTTTTGGGAAAGAACACCATGGCTGAGTTCGCAAAGGTCAAAAACATGGAAAAAAAACTTCAGGCCTCCCAAAATTTTTACTTTGGCTGTTTTCACCACACCCTAAATTGTGCATCCACCTGTTCCGTGGGGAAGGTGTTAGGTGTGACTGGTATGTGTTGCTATGGCACTTCTTGCCCTCGCCATCCTCCGAAAGGAAAACGACACAGTACAGATTACAATGGTCGTAAAATGATATATTACTCTACTTAAGGACGGCTAGAAATTCCCTTCACTCCCGCTTTATGCACTGGGATATAACAGCGTATCTGTATTGCAATTTGATACGTCGCCGTACGCATTGGTGTGTGGCCACGTATGGTCCGATGTGCAATGTTGCGCGTGTGTATGCGTGTATTCGTCGTGTCCGTCCGTCCGTCCGTCCATTCATCAGTCCGTCAGTCTTGTCAGTCTTGTCAGTCAGTCAGTCAGTCAGTCAGTCAGTCAGTCAGTCAGTCAGTCAGTCAGTCAGTCAGTCAGTCAGTCAGTCAGTCAGTCAGTCAGTCAGTCAGTCAGTCAGCCAGTTAGTCAGTCAGTCAGTCAGTCAGTCAGTCAGTCAGTCAGTCAGTCAGTCAGTCAGTCAGTCAGTCAGTCAGTCAGTCAGTCAGTCAGTCAGTCAGTCAGTCAGTCAGTCAGTCAGTCAGTCAGTCAGTCAGTCAGTCAGTCCATCAGCCAGTCAGTCGGTGGGTCGCCGCCGCTGCGCTACTGACAATGAAGGCACCGTTGCGGGGAGTTTCAGGCGTAATTTCAGTGTGTAATTTGTTTAATACAACGAAGAATGGCTCTTAGATGCTCCTGGGTTTTAGACATTGCGTATAAAGAAAGCATACGACCTTCAATATAGGTAATTTCAGTGTGTAATTTGTCAGGTTTCGGTATGATGAACTGTGATTGCATCTCCCTGCTGCTGTCCGGCTGATCTCATTTCCGCTGTGAAGGTGCGAGCCGAGCCTTTATCGCGCCCCCGCCGTGACACTGGCACCGCGTGTCGCGTTGCAGCCATTGTACTTGACCTGACGCCTGCGTCCAATGCCCACAGACTATGTAGGCTTCATTAAGAAGATCATGAAGTTGATGCAGACGAAATACATAGACTTACGGCGGACCGAGATAGAGCTGTGTCAGCTGGGAGAGTCCGAGTCGGCGCCCGTCCGGCCCAGTGAGTACACCCAGCCCAGACCGGGCGGGTATTCCCGACTGGATGTGGTATCTGTCGGGCTTGGCCGCTTCGAGGGCTATCAATATGGATACTGTGGCGCCTCACAACGCTGCGTCTGTCCCGGCGCTGACGGCATGGTGATGACGGCCGCATCGCCACGGAAAGCCGGGGATAGAGAGGCAAATGAGCTTGTCATGCCGTTTCCTGTCGCCACGCCACGCATTCGCAGCCAAGCGGTTTGCGTTGCCCGAGGGGACGAATGACCCGTGTCGGCCGCCTGGTGACTGTCGACTGCGAAGTTGTGGCTACGAAGCGTTGTCGGCGCCGCTGGGTGTGCGTCGCTCCCGGTCCGCTAACACTGTTCTTCTCTCAGCCAGGCCGGGCTACATTCTGTGCTCGATTGGAGCTCTGCGGCGACCCTGTAAGATATGCTTGGAGGATGGGGCACAGGCTAACCCACTAACCGTGCTGCGTGCTGCGAACCACGTCACTAACCCGCCGTTGAAGCAGACCCGACTCGGGTGACGCGGCTGCCACGCCGGGCTTTTTTCAATGTGGCAGTGGCGTGGAGTGGCGCCCGAGTGGGTACTAACGCAGCTGCAGCTCTCCCGGCGCCGACTAGAGCAGCAGCTGCCGGCAGGCTGTCGGCGCCCTGCATGTGAACGGATCCGAGCATACCGGCGGCTGCGGCTGGTGCTGTTGTCCCGGACCGCTGTTGACAGCACCGACGCTGGTGTCGGCAGGCTGGCGCAGTGTCCACGCCATGTCGAGCCGGCAATAACCCGAGTAGCTGCATGTCCATCAGCCCAGCTCCGCATCGCCTGGCATTGGCGTGATGCCATGCTGCCATGGCATCATACCCCTCCCCCTCCCCCCGTCTGGTCTGGTCTAGGAAGCGGCAGTGAAACCGCCGCTCTGCCGCCTCTGTCCTTCGCTCCGTTGTCTGCGCCTCCCGCTCTCGTTCGTCTGTCTTCGACTCTTCTGTCGTTTGCCCCCGGCTCCACTGTGGTTTGTATCCCCGCTTCACTGTGGTCTGTGTCTACCTCCTCCCCACTGTCGTCTATGACCCCCGCTCCACTGTCGTATGTGCCTCCTCGTTCCATTGTTGTATGTCTTCTGCTCCTCTGTCGTCTGTCTCCCGAGCCACGGTTGTCTATCTCCCGCTCCATTGTTGTCTGTCTCCCGCTCCACGGTCGTTCGTGTCTCCTGTGGTTTTCTGCCTCCCACGTCTCTCGCTAATGATCGGTCTGACTGTGGCGGCCGAGAACTGAGCGGCTTCTGTGGACACAGACGGAACAACCCCGACTGAAGTAGCGGGCCGGCACGCGAGGCTGCGACCCGTGCGGCCAGCTGAGGCGCGTCCGGTGCCTTGCCCCAGGGTGGAGGACAGAGCCAGACTGTCGAGCCTAGAGTCACACGCTAGGTCCGGTCCAGTCGGCACCGCCGACCGTGTCAACGCCATTTTCACCGATGTGATGCACACCATGCCGAGGAAACCCGCCAACAGGACCATGGACATGGGAATGGTGCATGTCCCATACGCGACCGCACAGGTGGAGACGAAGATTTGCCCGACCAGGACGCGGATCGCGGACGCGGCGACAAGGGACGTTTCAGTAGTTAACTCAGAGATAAGAGCGACCACACAGCCTCCGGCGAGAAGTTCTTTGAAGATCTCTGGCGGTGCTCCTGCGACCGTGAAGATCGATGAAGAGACTAAGGCACCGACATTGGGAGCATCCGAGGCCAGGACAAAACAATGTCGAGATACGCGCAGAACCATAGCCGAAGCCAGGGCCGCATACTTTGCAGGCACGGTGAGCAGAAAGCCTGAAGCTCGGGAACACCAGCCGACCAAAACGGACCGCACCAGTGTTTCCACTGGGGAGAAGCGTGTCACCGACTGCCCTTCATCTCTGATGAGAGAGAACGTGCGTGCGGTGTCCTTGGACCGGGGCCCGCGTACACCGCCGTCCCGAGCCGGCAGTCTGAGGGTGACCCCTGCTCGGTACCGCGGTACCGTGTCGAAGGATGGCGGTACCTGCCCGGACCGATTCCACTGGCTTTACAGCTCGGCGCCCGGCCGACTTCCCAGCGGCAGGTCGGCCGCTGCCGCGAACCGAACCCACCCTCTCGGCGCCGGAGCACGGCGCCAGCCCGCCGCCGCCGACGTCCGACCCGGTCAGACGCCGCTGGTCAGAGCCACCGGCGTCAGAACCTCCTATCGCCTGGCGCTGAGAACAGAAGAGCTGCTGTCGCCCGACGGTGCATACTCAGGCCCAGCCGGCGCTACTGAACGTACCGAGCAGAGGGTTCCACAGCCGACGGGGGGGACGCTGGTGGACGCAGGCTTCCGGCGGGGTGTCGGACCGACCTCCCAGAGGGAGGCTGCACTGCGAACCGAGACCAGCGGAGGCTCCACGCCAGCTGGCGACCAAACTGGCAATGCGACACGTGTGTCGGCTGCTACCAAAACACGGGAGGCCGACACTGTCGCACCCATGCCAGGCGAGGGATCAGTGACAGCCCAGGTACCGGCTCACGTTCCAGCTGAGGTAGCAGCGCAAACGCCGGATCGAACCAACGGCGTATCTCCAGACGACATCAGTGAAGAGAGACGACGCAAAAGGGAAAGAAAGATGTTGTCACTCCTGAAGTCGGCACCGTCCAACGTCAAACAGCAGTACTTGTCGGACGCTACTCTCTCTACTAAAAGCGACGACGTGTCTTCTGGTGATGACGCTCTGGACAAACAACGGAAACGTGAGCGTAAAATTTTATCACTTTTGAAATCGGCGTCGCCAAACGTCAAGCAACGGTTTATGTCGGATTTGACTCTCTCGGGCAAGACCGGCTATGCCTCTTCGAGTGACGACGTGCTCGAGAATCAGAACAAAAGCGAAAGCAATAGGCTATCTCTTCTGAGGTTGGCGGAAGCGCCGCACGACGTGAAGTTGCAGTTTCTGTCTGAGGTGTCGGTGTCGGCGACGGCCGGACGGCAGCCGGAGCCGCGCCGTATCAGTGCCAAGTCGGCCAGCGTTCCATCGCTGCCGGCCGCATGTCCAGCGCCCGTGCAGCCGGCCGACGTCGACGGTCTGGAGCAGCTGCGCGCCAGGAGGGAGCGCAAGCTGCGCTCGCTCCTGGCCAAGGCGACCGTGTCGAGCGATTCGCTCGACAGCACCGGTCGCGTCACGGACTCGGACCGGCTGGTCGCCGAGATGAAGCGGAGCGAGCAGAGCAGGCACGCCGACAGTGCTCCGGCAAAACGAGGCCAGCAGACTGAGGACATTTTTGCAGAACGAAATCAGCGGCTAGAAGATTTGGCAAAACGAGACCAGCGGCCAACGGAAGATGTGGCAAAACGAAGTCAGCGGTTAGGAGGGGATGCGCTGCAAGGAGATCAACGGCAGAGGAAAAGTGCACTGGAGCAGTCCCATCGGCGGGTGGAACACGCCCGAGAGGATAACCCAGCATCATTGTTTGTTGAGGACGGACGCCTGGATGATAGACGTGACAAAGATGAAAGGCGCGAGAAGCTGACAGGGGACGCAGTTCATATTTATCCAAAAAGTGAGAGCTGGAAGGAGGGACCAACGACAGACCCGAGATACGACCAGCACCGACGGAAGAGGGGGCAGAGGTCAGACGAGCTGCCGATGGATGTGAAACATGAGATGGCCACGCCGGCGCTGTCTGGCCGTCACGCCACCTCTGAATCGTCTCTGACGCGCAGTTCTGAGTCCGTGGGCCGGTCGGACCGACGCACGCCGGAGCGGCGCCGCCGTGGTTCGAACGAGAGGCGACGCACCGCGTCGGAGACGGGCGGCAGGCACGTGACGTACGAGGAGCACCGCTCCGACGGGCTGCCCACTTGGCTGCCGTCGCCGGCCGAATCCCGCAGCTGTGAGGCGCTCAACCATCCCACAGCATCGGCGTCCTCCGGTGGTTACACAGAGCAGCGCTCCTCCGGCCGCCGCGCCGCCAGCCCAACCTCACGTCAACGATCCAGTCCCTCTTCACACCATCACCACAGTCCCTCGCCACGTCATCACACCAGTGCGTCCTCCCGTCATCCCTCCAGTCCGCTCTCCCGCCACCCCATCAGTTCCTCCCGCCAGCCCACCAGTGCACCGTCCCGCCGGCCGGCCAGTCCCCCGTCTCGTCACCACTCCAGTCCGCGCTCCCGCCACCCCACCAGTTCCTCCCGCCAGCCCATCCAGTGCACCGTCCCGCCGGCCGGCCAGTCCCCCGTCTCGTCACCACTCCAGTCCGTCGTCGCGTCGCGCCTGCAGTCCGACGTCGTGTCTGCCGCTGGGCCGCAGCCGCACCGACAGCCGACCCGTGGCGCGGCCGCCGGCTCGCTCGCGCTCGCTGCCGTCGCCGGCCACGGGCGTGCACTTCCGCGAGGAAGCGCGGGCGTACCTGTACCGCGAGCTGTACCGTAACTACCGGCGGCGACGCAGTCTGGTGCGCCTGATGACGCCCGAGACGGCGGTCAGGTCGTCGGCACACCGAGTGGCGGTGCAGGCCGTGCTGTCCGAGTCGGCCGAGGCCGTGGCGCGCCGCGAGCGCCTGCTGCGGCTCGAGGAGGAGATCCTGGAGGAGCTGCTGTACCTGCTGCCGCACGCGCTGCGTGGTCGGGTCCACAATGGTGGGTGGTGGAGCAACAGATCGGTCAGGCCCGGATTTCGGTGACGGAGTGGCACGGTGGGCCTGACCTGATCCCACCTGCTGACCTTCGCCGGTGAACGCATGAAGAGCGGTCACGTGTCCTGACAAACACGCTGTGGAGGCTGGGACATCGTGGAACCCGGACCGACCCGGACTTGCACGTGGATGGTGGAGCCATGGGGAGAGCTGGCTGCTTTCTCCGTATGGGGTTACATGCTATCCTTTGGGTCAAAGAAATAGTTTCATCACTCGAGCTTTTCTTCTGTAGTCGGTGATATTCTATATTCGATGTAAGATCAGATCAATATGGCCTGAATCTGAAGTTGTGGAAATGTGATATGTCGGTGTCAACCAATGGATCACAGTTGGTTCAAGTCCGTGCCCGCCCTTTCGAACGGTGTTGCATTTTGTCGACGCAAAGCCTGGAGATGCGAAGCGAGATGTGCGACTCTGTCTCGAAGGGGTGCGTGGCCGATTTGAGCATCGCTCAGACCAGTCTACGCCACCGGTGGCTCACGTGGAGGGTCATTGTTGGGCGTGTGGGTGTGCATGATTCATGACCTCAACAGACGAGGCTTGGTGACGGCATTGCTTGCATCCGTACCATAGCAGCTGCCCTGACGCGCCTGTTTATGGGGCGGAGCTCAGTCCGCTGACTCACTATTAACGGCGGTGCCGCACATTTTAGACATATTTGGTCTTGTCTTGCTTTGTAGTTATTTCTCACTGGCAATCCTGTTTGGGCTTTGTTCTGGATCTTGTTTGGGAACTTTTCTGCGTATTAAACGGATTGATTTTCCGCATGGAACACTACTCTATCACGCGAGAGGTTGTTCTTTTGTAACGCATGTTGGCTGGAGTTCAGTTGTTTATGAATGCTGTAGTACTTGTGTAGATTATCTTCGCGCTCTATCTTTGAGGCTATAGCCTTACATAACCGTATGCTTTGTGTACTGCTGAAATTAAACTTGGTGCAAGTACCAATCGTAGTATAGACCTCAGACATGGCACCTCTGCCTTCATGTCAGGGAACTTGACTTTGCCTGGGAGTGACATCCCTCCACCTGAATAACTAGCCGCCACTCACCACCAGCAAAGCGGCTGTGTTGTGCTTATGCTGCGGGCAGTGGGCGCACCGAGTTTCGGCCGGCCCCACTGGTGGTGCCGAGGTCTAATGGGGCGGCCACCTGTCCCGATCACCGGCTGACACTGTGGGCCGGCCGTGCTGCAGTATCGCCCGAGGAAGGACACGCCAACGGAGAGGTCGAGCTGACCGAGGCCAAGGTGCTGGAGATGATCGAACAGTCGTACCCGAACCCCATCAGTGTGCAGCAGATGGCCAAGTGAGTACCGTGGAGCCGACTCGGAGCGCCGCCGTGCGGGCCCGACTCCGACTGCTCACACCGCCCGGAGAATGGCTGGCCTGCTGGGCGGTCACTGAGAAAACACCATGCACGTCCGTGACGCCGGGTTGGGGATACTTACCTCGATAGGATTGCACCACATTGAATCGGTCCCTGATAGGTATTTTAGTTTCGCTGATATAATTTATATATGATGCATATATAACGTCATTTATAAACGATGCACTTTGTACAAGCGTCAAACGGATTGTATAATTATCTCGAATAAAAAAAAACTTGAAGGTGGCATGGGCTAGTGGTAGTACACTGCCAGGTTAGTAAAATCAGCCCTGCAAAATCCTCAATGCCCTTCTGGCAACCGAGTATGTCACACCTGCATCAATTGCCTAAAAGGGAAATGTACTAAAAATAGCGTCGTATACCAAATTGTTTGCAAAGCATGCCGTCACCAATTTTATGTCGGCGAAACTAAAAGACCTATCAGGGAGCGATACAATGAGCATCTCAGTGACGCACGTTTGAGACGCCCCTATATTCCCATGGGCGACCACATATTCGAAAGCCATCCATCCATGGACTATTCTGAGACCAACATTAATTTGTCTGTAGAGATACTGGGGTCAGCTACAGACACCGCAGATCTGAAGGTTTTGGAGTCCCTATGCATTTGAGACACACATCCCACTATGAATTCCCAGAACTGTTCGTGGTACATTACATAACCTGTATGCCGTGTATGTTGATAATCATCTTAGTGCATGCGAGATGTGAAAGTGATTTCTTGTTGAGGCGGCAAAATATGCGAAGATGCTGTTCGAATTCAGAGCGTGATTTCAGTGTATGATTTGGTCATGAACTGATGTGTACGAAACATCGTTACTCTTGAAAATGATCCATGATCAAAAAGTTTGAGACCTTAATGTAACTAATTTGTATGCAAAGTATAGTATTCCTTACCAATGTGGGCCAAACCGTTTCAACTTATTTTACTTTCAATTATAGTCTGTACCACGCCCTGAGACAGACAGATTGTATGTACCCCGTCCTGTGCTCGACATATAGTCTGTACCACGCCCTGAGGCAGACAGATTGTATGTACCCCGTCCTGTGCTCGACATATAGTCTGTACCACGCCCCGAGGCAGACAGATTGTATGTACCCCGTCCTGTGATCGACATATAGTCTGTACCACGCCCCGAGGCAGACAGATTGTATGTACCCCGTCCTGTGCTCGACATAAAGTCATAAAGTGTTGAGGCTTAATAAGAGCCACAGGGGCCCATCTGGGTTAAGCCTATCTGGAAAAGGTACTAGAAATGTACATACTCTCACCCCAATCAATCCCTTACCTCAAGTTCCTAGGAAGCTATATATCGCAGCCTATCTAGCACCAATTCACTTGCTATTGCCTAGCACACTCCCATTGTGCTACCATAGACAATCTCATCAGTATCACATCCCGAAGGAAGGTGCTGAATCCACTGCTAGGTACACCCTATATAAAGTTATAAAACGTTTAGACTTAATAAGAAGACTCACTACCTATTGCATAACACACTCAACAATTACAAACTCCTCCCATCATACCCATTGTGCTACCATAGACAATCTCATCAGTATCACATCCCGAAGGAAGGTGCTGAATCCACTGCTAGGTACACCCTATATAAAGTTATAAAGCGTTTAGACTTAATAAGAGACCCAAGGGCCCATCCAGTTAAGTCTGTAAATGGAAGATAATATAAGCCTGGTAAAAAGGACCCTCCCCAACCATCCCACATCCTGAAGAACCAGTCCTCCAATATCCCACACACCTATCAACGCCTATCTACCCTAGCTTTCCAGCCCTATTCCCCTGATCTCTCTTAACACATGTGGATTGAATGCCTTATCATTAATTTTCAAACTGCATCCATGCCTGCTTAATGGGGTCTGTGCCGTGCACACTTACTTAACATACATCTCACCCCATCCATCACAAATTAGAACTCAAAAACAAGATTTCCCTGCATAAAAAATTTATCCACCCTACTTTTAAATACATTCAATGAGGAACTCCCCACAACATCAGCAGGCAGCCAATTCCACTGATCAACAACCCTTTGACTGAAGACCTGTTGTCGCTTAACTGTCCTACACCTCAACTTGTCTAACCTGAATTGATGACCCCTATGTGATACTCTAAACTGAAGAGCGCCATTTAAATTGACCTGATCTAGTCCTTTAACAATTTTGTACATTTCAATCATGTCCCCCCTTAATCTCCTATACTTGAGTGAGTACATATCTAATGCCACAAGCCTTTCTCCATATTCTAGGTTACCTATTCCACTGATGAGTCTAGTTGCTTTGCGCTGCACTCTCTCTAATTTGTCTATATCTTTTTCTAGGTAGGGGCTCCAAGCTTGTGCAGAATATTCCAAGTGGGGTCGCACATATGCTAAGTGCAGTTTTTTCATGACTTCCTTGCTCTTACACATCACACTTCTATTAATGAGTCCCAGCATTCTGAGTGCCCTGTTCCTAGCCGAGCTACATTGCTTTTCTGCTTTAAGGTCTTTTGAAACCAACACACCTAAGTCCTTTTCCTCTTCAATAACATCCAGTTCCCTCCCTCCCATTGTATATCTGAAAGTCTCACCTCCAGACCCCAGATGCATAACCTTACACTTGTCATAGTTGAAAGACATCTGCCATTGATCAGCCCACCTTTTTAGGTCCTCCAAGTCTAGTTGAATATTTCTAGATTGATCACAACTGTTTGCCACTCCTACCAGCTTGATGTCATCGCAAATTTGAACACTCTATTCCTCAGCCCCACCTCAATGCTATTAACAAAGATGATAAAAAGAAGTGGACCTAGAACAGAGCCCTGTGGTACTCCACTCAGAACATCCTTCCAATCAGATTTACATCCATTTAACATTACCCTTTGTTTCCTTCTCCTCAGCCATGCTTCAATCCAACCTCGAACTTTTCCAACAATCCCATGTTGCTGTAGTTGATGAATTAGCCTCCCATGTGGAACTTTATCAAAAGCTTTGCTAAAGTCCAAGTACACAACATCTATCCTGCTTTGATTGTCTACTTCTTTAGTAACATACTCCGTGAATTCCAAAAGGTTAGTTAAACAAGACCTTCGAGATCGAAAACCATGTTGAGTATCCCTTAAAAAATTGTGCCTATCAAGATGAATCTGAACATTCTGTTTGACCAATTTTTATAGTACGTTGCATATAGTCTGTACCACGCCCTGAGGCAGACAGATTGTATGTACCCCGTCCTGTGCTCGACATATAGTCTGTACCACGCCCCGAGGCAGACAGATTGTATGTACCCCGTCCTGTGCTCGACATATAGTCTGTACCACGCCCCGAGGCAGACAGATTGTATGTACCCCGTCCTGTGCTCGACATATAGTCTGTACCACGCCCAGAGACAGACAGATTGTATGTACCGCGCCCTGTTATCGACATATAGTCTGTACCACGCTCTGAGACAGACAGGTTGTATGCACCCCGTCCTGTGCTCGACATATAGTCTGTACCACGCCCTGAGACAGACAGATTGTATGTACCCCGTCCTGTGATCGACATATAGTCTGTACCACGCCCTGAGGCAGACAGATTGTATGTACCCCGTCCTGTGCTCGACATATAGTCTGTACCACGCCCTGAGACAGACAGATTGTATGTACCCCGTCCTGTGATCGACATATAGTCTATACCACGCCCTGAGGCAGACAGATTGTATGTACCCCGTCCTGTGCTCGACATATAGTCTGTACAACGCCATGAGGCAGACAGATTGTATGTACCCCGTCCTGTGCTCGACATATAGTCTGTACCACGCCCTGAGACAGACAGATTGTATGTACCCCGTCCTGTGATCAACATATAGTCTGTACCACGCCCCGAGGAAGACAGATTGTATGTACCCCGTCCTGTGATCGACATATAGTCTGTACCACGCTCTGAGACAGACATATTGTATGCACCGCACCCTGTGCTCGACATATAGTCTGTACCACGCCCTGAGACAGACAGGTTGTATGTACCGCGTCCTGAGACAGACAGATTGTATGTACCGCGCCCTGTGATCGACATAGTCTGTACCACGCCCTGATACAGACAGATTGTATGTGCCCGCCCTGTAATCAACAGACAGACGTACCGTACCGAGGAGGAGATCCAGCTTCACCTGTCCACCCTGACTGAGCGCGGCACGGTGCGGCCACTGGAGTCGGGCGCCTACACTCGCATCCAGGAGAACGACGCCGAGGAGGTTACGGTGGTGAAGCAGATGCCGACCGTGGTCAGCAGCAAACAGCCCACCATCGCCATCATCACGGCCAACTACTGCGAAAAGCTCGCCGTCGACTCCATGATCGTGAACAAGGAGACATTCGTCAGGTTCACCACAGTTGGTGAGCGGCGCCGTTATAGGCGCGTCACGTGACGGGAGACCCGGAACGGCGTCGTTACAGACGTGTCACGTGATGGGAGGCCCGGAACGGCGCCGTTACAGACGTGTCACGTGATGGGAGGCCCGGAACGGCGTCGTTACAGACGTGTCACGTGATGGGAGGCCCGGAACGGCGCCGTTACAGACGTGTCACGTGATGGGAGGCCCGGAACGGCGTCGTTACAGACGTGTCACGTGATGGGAGGCCCGGAACGGCGCCGTTACAGACGTCTCTCGTGACGGGAGGCCCGGAACGGCGCCGTTACAGGCGTCTCTCGTGACGGGAGACGCAGAACGGCGCCGTTACAGACGTCTCTCGTGACGGGAGGCCCGGAACGGCGCCGTTACAGGCGTCTCTCGTGACGGGAGACGCAGAACGGCGCCGTTACAGGCGTCTCTCGTGACGGGAGATGCAGAACGGCGCCGTTACAGGCGTCTCTCGTGACGGGAGATGCAGAACGGTGCCGTTACAGGTGTCTCTCGTGACGGGAGGCCCGGAACGGCGCCGTTACAGGCATCTAGCATGACGGAAGACCCAGAACGGCACCGTTGAGGGAGTCTCACGTAGCGTGAGCCGAGAACGGTACCATTGCAGGCGTATGTAAGATGGGAAGCGGGCGAATCGTCGTGGTTGTTCTTGATAGCTCTAATGTGGGTAGATGATGATGAATTTCTGGGCGGGAATCGCATACGGGATGCGTAACCTCCAGGTTTTAGACGGATGTGTATCAGTCATCTGAACCGATGTGTCTTTTGTGTCTTGCCTTGCCGCCCCCTACCCCGGCTGATTTTGTGCCGTACAGCTCGGTGATTTTTATACTCTATAATCTGAAGTATATCAATGCAGGTCTCAATTAATCATTCAGATCTGATCAGCCGCGGATACATGATTTGTATTTCGCGTGAGGCGCAGGACCCGGAAAGTGATATATGGTCTATTCCTCGGGACACTTGTTCTAATACAGATCCATGTTTTATCAAGCACCCTCCTTCATGGATGTCTTTTGCTTAATCAATAGATGGCCACCGCCAAGTAGGTTAGTGGTTTAATGCTGCGCAACGTTCTTGTTGCTGTCAATACGAGTCAATGATTTGAGGTGTGTCAATACTTAGAGCTGATTTAATGAGTAGTTTGCTGGTACGAAGCACCTGTTTATTTCCTGAGGGTGCGCAAAAAGGTTGCTCTTTTGTTTCGCCTGCACGTCCCAAATGTTAGTTATTTGCTGCATTGCAGCAGTAAAGGAGCACTTTAGATCGACTACCCTGAAGTAAGTCGGATCAATGATGTACAATGCTTTTAATCATACCTGCATCCCCTCCCCCAAATTCCCCAGCACATCAGCACCTCTGACGATGTTCCCGCCGACACCCTAACAGTGCGCGAGAGTACCGCCAATGCTGACCACTGACACGGCTGCCGTACCTGATACCTGACAGTGCACGAGAGTATCGCCAATGCTGGCCACTGACACGGCCGACACCCTGACAGTGCACGAGAGTGTCGCCAGTGCTGACCACTGACACGGCTGCCGTACCTGATACCTGACAGTGCACGAGAGTATCGCCAATGCTGACCACTGACACGGCCGCCGTACCTGACAGTGCACGAGTGTACCGCCAATGCTGACCACTGACACGGCCGCCGTACCTGACAGTGCACGAGTGTACCGCCAATGCCGACCACTGACACGGCCGACACCCTGACAGTGCACGAGAGTATCGCCAATGCTGACCACTGACACGGCCGCCGTACCTGACACCTGACAGTGCACGAGAGTATCGCCAATGCTGACCACTGACACGGCCGACACCCTGACAGTGCACGAGAGTACCGCCAATGCTGACCACTGACACGGCCGCCGTACCTGACACCTGACAGTGCACGAGAGTATCGCCAATGCTGACCACTGACACGGCCGACACCCTGACAGTGCACGAGAGTATCGCCAATGCTGACCACTGACACGGCCGACACCCTGACAGTGCACGAGAGTACCGCCAATGCTGACCACTGACACGGCCGCCGTACCTGACAGTGCACGAGAGTGTCGCCAATGCTGACCACTGACACGGCCGACACCCTGACAGTGCACGAGTGTACCGCCAATGCTGACCACTGACACGGCCGACACCCTGACAGTGCACGAGAGTATCGCCAATGCTGACCACTGACACGGCCGCCGTACCTGACAGTGCACGAGAGTATCGCCAATGCTGACCACTGACACGGCCGACACCCTGACAGTGCACGAGAGTATCGCCAATGCTGACCACTGACACGGCCGCCGTACCTGACAGTGCACGAGAGTATCGCCAATGCTGACCACTGACACGGCCGACACCCTGACAGTGCACGAGAGTATCGCCAATGCTGACCACTGACACGGCCGACACCCTGACAGTGCACGAGAGTATCGCCAATGCTGACCACTGACACGGCCGACACCCTGACAGTGCACGAGAGTATCGCCAATGCTGACCACTGACACGGCCGCCGTACCTGACAGTGCACGAGTGTCGCCAATGCTGACCACTGACACGGCCGACACCCTGACAGTGCACGAGAGTATCGCCAATGCTGACCACTGACACGGCCGCCGTACCTGACACCTGACAGTGCACGAGAGTATCGCCAATGCTGACCACTGACACGGCCGACACCCTGACAGTGCACGAGAGTATCGCCAATGCTGACCACTGACACGGCCGCCGTACCTGACACCTGACAGTGCACGAGAGTATCGCCAATGCTGACCACTGACACGGCCGACACCCTGACAGTGCACGAGAGTATCGCCAATGCTGACCACTGACACGGCCGCCGTACCTGACACCTGACAGTGCACGAGAGTATCGCCAATGCTGACCACTGACACGGCCGCCGTACCTGACACCTGACAGTGCACGAGAGTATCGCCAATGCTGACCACTGACACGGCCGCCGTACCTGACACCTGACAGTGCACGAGAGTATCGCCAATGCTGACCACTGACACGGCCGACACCCTGACAGTGCACGAGAGTACCGCCAATGCTGACCACTGACACGGCCGCCGTACCTGACAGTGCACGAGAGTATCGCCAATGCTGGCCACTGACACGGCCGACACCCTGACAGTGCACGAGAGTACCGCCAGTGCTGACCACTGACACGGCCGACACCCTGACAGTGCACGAGAGTATCGCCAATGCTGACCACTGACACGGCCGCCGTACCTGACAGGCGAGTCGAACGTGTGCACACTGGGCAACGTGGGCGCCCACCGCGTCGTGTCCACCAAGCTGCCGACGGTGGGCCACACGCGCGGCGCCGTCATCGCCGCCGGCAGCAGCACCACTCGCCTGCTCGGCTGTTTCCAGCAGGTGGAGCACGTGTTCCTGGTGGGCGTGGGCGGCGGCGTGCCGCACTACACCGACTACGCACGCCACGTGCGGCTGGGAGATGTGGTGGTGGCAGCGCCCACTCCCGGACAGAGGTTAGTGGTGTTGCTTCATCGAAATATCAAACTTCAGCGATTGTCTGGCGGGATAATTAATGCCCCCAGGCTGGTGGTCACGATCCATAACATCACATTTAAAAAACAATTTCAGTTCAAATGAATACCTACATGAAATCTGAAGGCATTCAGACGCACAATATCTCAAACTTATGAACAAGGCGAGAAGGGAATGAGAACAACATGTTGGGATTGAAAAGTGTGCTTATATATGGGCTTGATAAAAAATGCATGTTATAAAATAATTATCTAAATCCTATTACATTCTTACCAATATATCCCTGGACACAATGTGTTTTGGGGGGCACGGCTATTAGCAATCATCCCAGCATTTGGACATTGCACCCATGAACAAAAATGTCGTATATATGTAAAATTCTGGCAATGTTTTTTTTAGAGAAGCTACCGGATTTCCGATTTACGGGGCCACAAGAAATCAAACGGGGCCCCTGAAAATCACATTGGGGACCACAAAAATCGTTCCTGGTCCCCCATAAATGGCGCTGGGTGTTCAAAAGGTGGGATCGGGACCCCTGAAAATACCACTGGGTCCACACAAAAAAGATCGCGCCGGTGCCCCCGAAACGTCGTGCCGGGGTCCCTAGAAATCACGCTGGGCCCCAAAGGAGTCGTTCCGGGGTATCTGAAGATAACGATGGGCCCCATAGGGACAGGTTCTGCCCCTGAAAATCATGCTTGTGGCCAAAAGACCAGGCAGAGGCCCCTGAAAGTCGCACTGTGGCTCCTAATAAGTCGGACCGGGGTCACTGGTAATCATACTGGTGGCCTCAAAAGTTAGCGCCTTGGCCCCTGAAGATCACGCTGTGGCCAAAAAAAAATGCGGGCCAGGGTTCTTGAAAATCACGATGGGACCCCAAAAGTTTGGGCCGGCGCCCCTTAAAATCACGACAAGCCTGGGGGTACCAATAAGTCGCGCTCGGGTCCCTGAAAATCACGCTATGGGCTCGACAGGTCACACCGGGACCCCAGAAGTCTCGTCGGGACCACCAAAAAAATTAAGCCGGGGAAACGAAAGAAACAGTCCGGAGATGAAACATCACTCTCGGGTCACAGCAATCGCTCCGGAATCCCCGAAAACGTAAAAAGTGTTGGCCTCCAAAAACGTGTCGAGGCCACTAAAACTCGCGCTATGTATCCCAACAAATGACGATGGTGCCAAAAACCGCACTTGGGCCCAACAAAGTCGCGTAGCTGTCCTTGAAACTCACACTGGGGGCTTTAAATATATAGAACTCGGAACCAAAAAATCAGAAAGGGACTGCATCGAATCGACCCGAGCACCGGAAAATTCAGGAAAGGTATCTAAAGGAAGTTCACCTGAAGGGTGTCATCGGCTAAAAAAACATGTTGAGCAGCCGCAGTGGCGTACCAAAGAGGAAAATGCCTCCCTCCCCATTCTGAACGGGTGGGCTCCCAAGCATCGAGCCAGGGTCCACGAAAATCGCTATGGGGCCCATAAATTCACGTCGTAGCCCACAGAATTCGAGCAGGGGGCTCTAAATACATACAGTGGGTACACAAAAACTCGCGCGGACCCCGAAAATTTGCGCCGGGTCCCTAAAACCACACTGGGGCCCAGCTAAGTACAACGCGCCCCGCGAACTCGGCCGAGTCCCTCAAATATCGCGCTCGGGACCCACAATTTTCGCCGGTAGTTCCAAAAATTGTGGTTGGGGCATCAAAAATTCCCCTTGAGCTCCCAAAAATAGGCGTCTATGGTCCCAAATAAGCACAGCGTGGCCCAAAATCGCATCGGGACCCGACAAAAATAAAGCCGGAGCCTTCCAAAATATGGAGACATTTCGAAAAATGCATGTCCGAGCCAGGAAAATCGCTTCTCAGCCCCAAACATACCACCAGATGGCGTCAAAAATTACTTACTGCCCCGAAAAAAAAATACGTCATATTTGTCCACCGCAACCGCAAAATTGTGTTCTGTGTGAAGTACTTTGAAAATATACTGTAGCCTAAAAGTGAGTTTTCGTGTAATAATCGTTGCAAAATAAGCTATCTTGTTAAAATGTGTGACAGGCATGGTGTATGTAAATCGCAAAGTTGACTGAAACTGTTGGTGTATAATACCGAATCTTGACGTATGTTTGTTTGTTTATTGGGTGGTTCTCGACGCACTTTACGCACGATCACGGCTAATGGTGCCGAGCACTGTTTTGCCGGTGGACCGCGGGATTGGGAAATGTCCCGAGTGGTGCGAGTGTTGAACTCGGGACCTTTGGAACCCGGAGCGTAACACGTTAACCACTCGGCCATGCCCTTCCGTCCCGATGTAAGTAATGTTCCCAGTGGCCGGCATGCCAGCGTATTTCTAGTACAGTAAATGCCGGTAGAGGACAGTGTCGTTAACTTGTTCAGCAATGTTTCCTATGTCCAACCACTCGGCATACATATGTCGGGTTTACAAACTTGGTGCTTCGCAATGAAACGATATAAGCATAAGCCACATCCTGCTAGAATGTAGTTGCTTTAGCTCCCAAAGACAACCACTTAAGGCATTCTGCCAAAAAGAGGGCATCACCTTATCGCTTCCATCGCTTATCGGTGACAAGCACCCAGAACTCCTTCAATTGCTATTTGAATATCTGTATGCCACACAACTAGCAGGGGCATTGTAGGCACCAAACCACCAACACTCACATCAACTCGCAATGCATGACCGCGAAACACTCGAAGGAAACACGTTAATAGCCATTCCCGCATGGCGTCGGACGTACATGAGCCGATTTGCTTCTCAATTAGAAATAAATGGCTACCTAGCGGTGCCGTCGGAAGTAGATGAACCGACTTGCTTTAGGAAAACAAAAGCGAAAAATAAAAATAAAAATTAGCATAACGTAAAACGACTACCCAGAGGAGCCATCGGACGTAGATGAGCCGAATTGCCTAGCAACTCATAACGTAAACGGCTACCCAGAGGAACAGCGGAAATAGAACATTCATGCGAAGCCTTTTCGGAGGCATCCATCAGAGCTGGTGCTAGCTGCACGAAGACTGTACGCGGCCAACGACTGTTTTGAAGTAGATTCCATGCAATGCCCAAGGGATCAGTAGGCGGTTTCACGCGTGCACTAGCGGGAAGCAATCGTCATGACATCCCAATGTCGGGGTCAGGGCATACTAATTACATTGCGTGTAAAGTAAATATACGACCTTCAATATACCAGGAGGTGCTGAGTTGACATCAAAAGTAACGTTAAGGGTTATACTTTATTGCTAAGTAAACTCGATGACAACAGCTGTTTGTCGAATTCAGCGGTCTTCAAATACCAAATTATTCGAGCACTCGACCACTCTGATCAATATCGCCAGCCATTTTCAACTGCGGTAAGTGATTGGCCCTTTATGATAGCTGGGACGAATCATTATCCACGTTTCAAAAAATGATATCATTTGTGCTCTATTTGCATCATTTACGGCTGAAATATGTCAGGCGAGCCAACAAACAAGTTTGTATCAGATGCGCATATTTTGGACGTGTTTCGATCTTTTGGGTGCTGTAAACAATTCATGCTTTGTTCTTTCTTGCGAGTATCCTGAGTATGATATTGCAAGACAAGGATCAATTTCTCCCTCCCCCCCCAGTAAGGGTTATTCGGGTAAGAGTACAGCGACATTTAAAAACTGAGCCTCGTATGGTGCGGTACAGCGGATGCCATTGCAACTGTAAACAACCCGCTTGTAAAGTGGAGATAATTTAATATTTTCGGGAGCGTCAAGATGGAATCGTAGCATCTGGAAATGATGTACTTAAATATTTATTCGTAATACAGGTACTTCACAACCATAAAATAAAACGCAAAAGTAAAATTATTTATCCGCAGGATATATACTACCACTTCCTCCCCAATATTGTATATTTGTTGGTAATCCAACGACAAATTTAAGTCTATCCGACAACTCCTACCTCCCGGCAATGGTGCCAAATGCGGCCAGATTGGCTAGTCGTTTCTGTGAATTGAGCGCTTTTTTTCAAACAGTGCCACATTTTGAATATGTTGGTTGAGTTCAATATTGAATTTATTACTTCATAGTTAAAACTTCTGGAACATTTCATATCTACAGATAAAGTACATATATTTCAATGATATGCCCTTCATACTGGACGAAGTCATCGACATTGCATCCCGGTGCATATTGGCCGTCGTGAAACGGGCTAATGTTAACCCGGTTCAAAGCTGGGGTCTGTCCGAGCCCCGTAGCTCCCGCGTCCTTGGCTGGAAGTGTAACCACATGTTATGACAGTATTCATCACTTCGGGAATTCCTTTCCTATTGTCAGAAGCGTTTGTGTATTTCGCCATTTTCTGAACTGTTCCCCGATGTGTTTTTCAGTACCCCAGTGTACTCGCAAACCAAGTCTCATTGGTCTGCATTTTATGTGCGCGCTACTGGCAGTAACGGTGCCAAACCTTACAAGTGAGCCATGCTCGCATGAGCGTTGCCATCGCTGGGAACGGGTGATGTGACCACCTGAACGTCGTGAAATACAGTATTACATATATGACGTAGTCTGTGAAGAATTGACTAAAGAACCTTATCGTTTCTCCTCCATTTACCCCATGTGCAAAATCCGTGGCTATGGCAAAGCAGGCCTGGAATCAACAATAGAGCTTGTAACCAAATGCTTTCAGCACTGCCTTTTTGGCAAGATATTTTTAAAACAAATATCTTGCCCTAAGAAACATGCGATAAACTATATTCACCAAGAATGCACGATAGTGACACCCGATGTTTCACGCATTGTGGGGAAGGAAAGAAGTCCACATCTGGCTTACCTGGCCAAGGAGTGCTTCTTCCTAGACAGAGTTCATAGTTAACATAGTGAGATGGATGGTCTTTGTAGTTGGGCAGCTGTCGATCGTGCGGGTCGGCCAATCTAGGAGTGTTGGAAACCCGACGCGGCAGATTGTCCGGTGGCAAGTCAGGTGCATCTGACGGAATAGCGTGGTTTTGAAGATCGAAGACTTAGTGTGAAGCGTTACAAACAATAATCTAACAGATGCATTTGTTGTTTTCAGCATCAAAGTCGTGTGTAACACTAGTGGCGCAGCCGGAATTTTCGTAAGGAGGGTCCGACCAAAAAATCGTCGCGAAACAGAGAACGCGTTTGGTTTCTTTTTTCCCGTGGTTTTGTTTTTGGGTATTTAAAATCTCAGCATTTATTGGTTCATCTAGTGTATTTTTGGTAGGTATGGGGGCGTCTCTGTGTGTAACCGTGCCACAACCGCTTCAAATTGTTGAAGATGGTAGAATTAGTCCTGATGATAAGGGCACCCCGCATGCACCGCAGTCGCAAATGTCCCGAAGCGTCCCCCAGGGGTGGAGACGGAACGAGGGAATCACCACTCGGGACATGGCCGGGTGATAGTTAACTGTAGCTCCCTGATAGTTAACTGTAGCTCCCTGATAGTTAACTGTAGCTCCCTGATAGTTAACTGTAGCTCCCTGATAGTTAACTGTAGCTCCCTGATATGAAATGATCCAATACGCGACTATTATCCTTGACCACGTAATACAGCCGTTACTCTAAAGGTCGGTTCACGCTCGAAAATTGTTAGCATTTTGGGAACGGAACGTAACCCTAGCATAATGGTAGAAAACCGTTTTGCGGCGCTTGACCGAAGTGCAACGTGGACCGGTGCATTCTAGCCAGCATATAACACTGGTAAGACGATTGCTTTCCAAACGGAACGCATCGTTTAAAAGATAGAATGAAGCTATCTTTTGCTGGTCACCCAACGTAATCAAAGCGTTTTGATCGCGGTTTCCCAATATTTACTTGACAAATGCAGGTAGGTAGAATTACACATCGCCAAGAATTACATATTTCGACAACACGAAACGTTGTTTGATGCAGGTTTTTTATTTATGATATTTCTTTTTGGATCTTTCATGAAAGATACTTAAGTCGCTAAAAGGCACCTACGCGGAAGTGATTCGCGTTGATATTTATATTATCTCTGTGAGGTGGCCTTGTTCCCACTGTCTGGCTTACATGCAATGTTTTATAATTTAAATGAACTAGTATGGGTGACCCCAATGGTATTGCATCCTTGCTCAATCTAATCGTCGACCACCTGGTGATTTTGTATAAATCAACACCCCAATAGCTTAAGTCATTACTAATATTTACAGTTCACTTTTGCTGATGCCGTTGTAATGCAGAGGCGCAGCCAAGCCCCCCACCTCTCAGCAACCAAAAATACACTACAAAAAGGATAAGTTTTGAGATTTGCACGACCCAGAACTAGACATTTTCACTTTGCGAGCCGAAAATATGTCTTAAAAATGAGGACTTGGACCCGCTGGCTTCGTCAGGGACCTCCAACACTGATTCATTCCCATGGAAAATACGTACTTTTTCGGTTGGCAACTAACTATTGCACCAATAACGTAACGTAATGTAATGTAACGAAACCAAACCCAACCCGATCTAACCTAGCCTAGCCTAGCCATTTTAATTAGCCTTTTAACATCCCTTCTTCCGAAGAAAAAAAGCAATTCTAAAAAGATAGATTATATATTGATCACGGATTTCATAATTTTTCGTCGCATTTCCCATGGGAACTAATGGATCTTGTCTTGTTAATCACGTTCAGAAACATGTTTCTACAATATATTTTCTTGAAATATCATATGCTACTTAAAGTAAAGGAATAGGTGTTATTGTGCTTTACGGCGTGAACAAGACAACGTTTGCACACATTTGACCTCCATAAAGCAAGCAGAACAGTTAGATTTGGTTACGTCAGGTTTGGTTAGTTTTCAGTCTACCATTGTTTTCCTTCTTTTTTTATTTTCAACAAAAGGAAATTGTTTCTCTTCAAAAGCAGGTTATGCAGTATTATTGTGTTTTAAGGCATTCACGATGCAATCTTTGCACCCATTTTACCTTTATCAAGCAAGCGAAGGGTTTTAGTAAGGTTATGTTAGGCTAGGTTGGGTTTTTAGTTGAAAATATACTTAAGTTGGGGCAATTTTTCACGACAAAAATCTCCATTTACTTCTCCCAAAATATGGTAGGCTAGTTTAGGTTAAGTTTCGTTAGGTCTAGGTTAGGTTAAATCAGGGTTTTGTATTCGAAACTTAGAGACAAAAATGTATATTTTTCCAATTTTTAAGAATATTTTTGGCCTGATACGGTGGTTAGGTTAGGTTAGATTCCTTTTTAAAACATTAATTTAAGTTACATGACCCAGGTCGAAGCCCTTTTATGGTGTTATTTTGCCGGCCAGCTGAACAGTAAGCATTTGCAGACGAAATGGGTTGTCACATCATGCTAAGCATGTCCATAAGCATTGAGATGGAAAAAGTCAAAGGATTAAACAATGTCCTTAAAGAACAAAATTAATCGTTATTTTAGGCTGGGTTAGGCTTTATAATTTGGAAAATTTTGATAAAACCAATGTTTGAAGTCTTTTTAAAAAGGAATTCTTTCCTCCAAATGGAGGTTAGTCTAGGTTATGCTATATTACATGTTTACTTCATTTTCCACATGACTTCTACGCTCTATTGATATTACTAAACTAAAATCTCCTTTTTTATGTCATTTTGCTCACCAACTGAAAAGTAGGCACTTGCAATGGAAATGAGTGGTCCAATTGTCTTAGTCACATTCATAAACATTGTACTGGTAAGATACATTCGAACAATTAATAAAACACCTTCAAGCACAAATTTGCCACACAAAAAAAAACATTGACAGGTACCTACCATGTAACTACCGTACGTAGTTACATGGTGCTGAGTGTCTTGATCGTTGAGCTTTGTAAGTCGATTGAAGCCTACGCTTGAAAGACGACTGGCTACTTCGGAGCATTATTTACACGATCGGTCTTGCGATCCACATTCCCGTAAAAGAAAACATGTAATACACACGTGCATTGAAATTCCCAACCAAATGGCTTGAACCAAGGCCGTATACAAGCTTGAACCAGACGGAACCGTTCCACGTGCCCTCACACCATTTCGCGCTGAAAACTGATGGTCGATGGTTTCTGCGCTTGATTGGCTTAGTTTCAAGGTCTTTCAACAACGCTGTTTGTGCCGCGCGTACTCCGAATCAAACAGCATTGGTGGCAGAGATGAACTGTTGCTTGCAGCCGCTATGGACGAATAACAGCATATTGTATCCGGTTTAACTTCGATGCCAGGAGTGAAGCTTCCTATACTCCAGGGCCCCACCATCTTTGCCATGGCCCCACGAACTTCTTTCTCTCTTAGCATGAAACCGTATGGAGTGGGCTGTGTACTGTAGCTTTGGGTGGGCACGGGTGGATCCAGTGGGCGGGGCCAACTGATAAAAAAAATATGCTTGCCCCTTTCCCCTCATGCCTGGCCACGGGAGGCGAGTGTCTGTCTTGCGCCCTTTTTTTTTTTTTTTTATTTTTTTTTTTTTTTTTTAATTATTATGAGGGGAAAAAGGCCCTCTTTTAAAATTTAAATTTTGTAAGTCCAGCATTGAGGAGGCACTTCCCCCTCCCCCCCTCAAGGGTATATAAAAAGCACTCCTGCATAGCTTATAGCGACAGGTGACCCCCTTCAGCTACCAAAGACTGGAGCTCCGTAAGCAAATTTGAGGGAGCCTCTCGAGTACGCACATCCTTCTCGCCAAGAGGCTTTCTGATCCTTTGCCGACGAATAAACGGTTCTTGAATGGATCCGTAAGCCAATAACAACAGAAAGTCTTCGTCCTCCATGGGGTGGGGATGACAACACTACCACTCTCATTCGCGCCAGGAATCCCAATAGAAAGACTTGGAATTGTATTGAGAATAAATTGCACCAGTTCGTCTGGTGTGCGCAAAGCAACCATGAAATGAGCGTAGCAAAAACGAACCATGCCATTCACTTCATCTTTTCAGAGCATTCCGATTACGTTCCGGCCCGTTTACGTTTCGTTCTGTTCCGTTCTAAAATGCTAACAATTTGCCCATGTGAACCGACCTTAAAACGGTTAGAAGTCATGGTAATAACCGCCTAAGATCGCCGACAAAGTGATTATACCAGCAAAACCACAAATCGTCGCAATCGCCGGTTGTTCCGGTTCGTGTGGCACTTGATTCAAATTTGTGCTGCTACGACTGTGCTAAATTATTGGCACGAAGGTTGATGCCCTGAGCTCCCGTGTATAGATCAGAAAAGCTGGCTCTACATTCAGAGGCAGCGGAACGTCGGCACGCAAAGCCAGGGTGGGGCCTTCTTCACTGGGAGCCTCCTTGCCTATAGGCCTCCTATGTGCCTCCTATGGGCCTCCTATGTGCCTCCCGGTGGTCTCCCACCGGGGGAGGGGGTGGCCTCCCCACAGTGACTAGGCCTGCTAAATCTAAAGACATGCAACAGTGTCGCAATGTTTGCAAATTGTAGCCAAGCCCGCGAATATAGTGATTTATAACCAGTCGTATGGAAGGCGTCGAGCAGGAACTGCATGGTGCCCCCACAACCTGAAGATGGTTGCGATGCCGTTGCTGCTGGCGTGCGTGATCCTGGTGTGTGGTGCGGCACCACAGGTTCGCCCGTCAGCCCTGGGCGTGAGATGTGCTGACCACGTGTGCCTGTGACCTCATCTGACTCTCTCGGCCGCAGGTTCATCTACCTGCACTGCGAACGGGCCGGAGAGCTGGAATCGGGCGCGTTCGAGTTCGAGACCAAGTCGTGGGGTCCGCCCTGCCTGGATTTGCAGAACATCGCCGAGCTGCTGAAGCAGCAGGGCGACGAGCATCCCGACTCGACGCCGTGGATGAAGTCAGTGTTTGTATACACCTGGGTGGTGCAGCTGGGTTGTGTAACTGGGTGGAGCAACTGGGTGTGTAACTGGGTAGTGCAGCTGGGTGGTGTAGCTTGGTGGAACAGTTTGATGGTGCAGCTAAGTTGTGTAGCCGGGTGGAGCAGTTGGATGGTGAAGCTTTGTGGAACAGTTGGGTGGTGCAGCTGGGATGTGTAACTGGGTGGAGCAGTTGGTGGAGCAGCAGGCCACATTGTGTTATTTACACAATGTGGCGCAGGAATGGTTTCGTTGGCGCAGGAACTGGCTTTGCTTTATCGCCTTTTTCGAGTTTAAGTGTCTTGCCGAAATATGACGTTCGTCATTTAATTGTATATACACTTGCACGTAGCTCGTCTCGGTTATACTTTCACCAAGCATGGTAATTGGATTTTGTTTCGGGTCACGGAAGCTGGTAGGTAGTGTAAGTCGGATTATTTTACTCAACGTTACATAGTCATAATATTTTCGTTCATTCGCGAGATGCATCGCAACAGGTCTGGAAGATGCGTCCTTTACCGGCGCCCATGCGATTTCGTCCATGTTCTCACTGGGATGTGTTGTGTAATTTTTCGCCAGAGACCTATTCATACCCGTGCACCATGCAGACATTTCACCAGACCACCATACACGGTGTATTTCCCTATGCTGTTTTCGTTGTGTATGTAAGTACGATTGCTGTACCAAGGGTCGGAACTATTTGGTGTGGTGAATGTGATGGCAGTATGTCATTGCACTCTCCGGGAAACTATCCTCTCGTCATTCGAGCTGAAAGGTGAATGATGCTGTTTGGCAATGGAATAGCCTAACGCATGCGTATTATTCTTTAATAACTATCACCAACGCTGGTATAATGCTATTCACTCGCTCTAGTTTCAGAAATACAAGGTTCCCAGCAACAAAAAGCTGGTTCATTGATGCATAGTTGCCGATTAAATGTAGGGCGGAATCTTTATTTCGATTCTTTTCTTCCCTCATTCGGTTTATTCTTAATCCTAATCCTGCGAATTACGTAACGCGAACCCTGGAAGCACATCAGTTCTTCTAATGGAAGCACATCAGTGCTTCTCATTAGAAATTAAAACTTGCTTTTCGCCTTCAATAGTTGGACAATTTGTCCAGAATCCAGGAACTTAAATGATAAATCCAGTCAAGAATCGGAATGTGCGAAGTTGCGCTGTGTTTTCCATGGTGTGTACTCGGAAAATATGGGGGTGTTCTGAAATTTGCTTCGAACCAACTGCATTCGTTCGTGGTGTACGGAGGGTGTATGCATAGGCAAGCGGGGTACGAAAACGCCTAATCAAATTGATCAGAGGACGGGCGCAATGTATGTTTTAGGTATGACAAACTGATATCGCTTTACTCCTGGTGTGGGATGAATGCCGGTGTGTGTCATTAATATGTTGGTTGTCTACCTCATGCGTGTCAGTAGTGTGTGGAATGTTTACCAGATGCGTGTCAGTATGAAGTGTTTCAGGTGGACGTGTTTCAGGTGTATTTCAGTAATGTGTGGATGTATACCGAGTGTGCCATTAAGGCGAGGGGTGTGCATAAGTAATGCACCGGTGCTCGGGCGTTTCTCAGAAAATATACAATTTGATCCAGGAGCCTGGGCAAATTTGAGACCAATTATTCACATGAATTCGACATAGAGTCGACATTAAACTTCGTGAAACTTCCCAGTATCATGGCGCTGAAACTTGCAGGGAAGCAGCAGCCATATGTGAGTATGCATCCGGTGTGTCTTGGCCTTGTACTGAGTGTGTACAGCGTGTACATGAATTGTACACCAGTTGTGTACGGGGCGGACGTGTGGGCGGGCAGGTACCTGTCGGAGGGTCAGGAGCGCCTGTTGCAGCAGGACGCCGCCTTCCAGCGTCCACCCGCCGACACCGACAAACTGTACATGTCCATCGGAGAGAAGGACGTCATCGAGGTAGCCCACCCGGCGCCGACTGAGACCACGCCAAACCTCAGGTAGGTCAGACTCGGCGCCCGGCCCGTCACGAGGACCTCCTGGTCAGCCAGTTCACGACATGGAAACCTCAGTCAGTTCAGATCACCTCAGCTTCCGGGTCAAGTCAGGTAGTCTGGCAGTCTGGTCAGCCGGATCAGATCAAATGAAGCCTAAACATCGAGCTCATCATCAGACCACTCTGTGTCCAGACACCCGTAAGCTTCCTTCGGGGTATCCCACACCCGTACCCATGGGTGTTTAGTTGTAAAAATTATTGTAGGGGCAAAATATATGAAGACAATGGGCAGGCCAAAATGGATTGGGGGCACACTCCATAGGGTCCCATGTTAAAGGTTGAAATTATGTTGGGGGGGGGGGAGGACAAAGCCAACATTGAGGGGCACTTGCCCTTCAAGAGTGTATAAAACAACACCTCTGCCCGTACCTACATAAAATAGCAATGCAATTTAGCCTGCGTGAATCCTTCGATGAACTGTGCATCGGTGCAGCATCATCTAAAATGAATGAGCTCAAACTTCATTCTTCATCTGAATTATATAATTTTCCGTCAATAATCACTGGGTAGGAAAATTGTTAAACCTGGCACCTATACCGAAGCAAATGAGCACCTATATATCAACAATAATGAGACAATTGGGAGGGACAGGGCACAGTGACTGGATGGGGAAACCAAAGGTCTGGGTGTTGAATTTCATGTCAGTTGGCATGCTAAATAAAAGGTTGCCGTTAGCGGAGCTACTATTCCAATCTTCACGTCACGGTATCTCAGTCGCTATGATGGATGGCACCAGGTATCTCAATATATTCTGTGTTAGATTATGTTAAAGTTTTGGATAGTGTGGAAGGGACCAGACATTGGTGGTCATGTGAGACCATGTGAAATCCAGGCATGGGAGCACTAGCACGTCGCTTGCGTTCTTAAGCCGCATGTGAGGTGGCTCCTCGGTCGTCTCCGTAACAATAACTCGATTCTGTCCAGTAGCATTGGACGATACCCAGGACCAGACGAAGCTGACGTGCTCGCTGATCAGTTAACGAGTCAATGGTATTTGCAGCATTCTGTCGGCAGTTAACTGTGTGTGCGCATGTGGCGTAGTTAAATATCCTGGGATTCCAAAGTTGAAGTGGAAACCATCATTTAATAGACTTGTTTTGACCTATTGCAATATAGTTTTGACTTGCTGAGTTGGTTTTTTTTTAAAGTTAACAATCTTCAACTATAATAGTTAGCCCGTATTTTCCTTTACTCCATTTTGGCGCAAATTCCACGAAATAATTTTGTTGCAACTTGTTATTTGCCATATGATGTGATAGTCCAATTACCATATGCTGGATGTGACAGTCCAATTAAATCTCAGCTGCCACATTGTCGAGGCTTATTTCGAGTCATTTCGGATTTTGACGTCTCAGTGTGATCATCCACACTGGACATCCACACTGGACATCCACACTGCTGGACATCCACGCTCTGCGAAAGCATGCTGATTCAGGACATGGTCATAGTTTATCCCGTGAATCTCCTACCGACAGCTGACCTGCGAGTTGCTGTGTCGGACTGACATGACGTGACCTGACCTGACCTCCAGGGAGCGCGGCCGGCCGATGATCCACCTGGGCCCGGTGGCCTCGGGTCGCCAGGTGGTCAACCACGACCAGATGCGGCAGGAGTTCTCCAGCCAGGTGGGCATCGTCGCATACGATGCCGAGTACGACTCGGTGGTGGAGAGTATCTACGGCAATCGCAAGGACAACTACATCTTCATCCGAGGCATCGCTGGTACGTGCGCTCACCTCTGACATCGTTGGCCAGCGACACGGCTGAGGGGCCGGTAGCGACCATGTCAGTCCCGTGAAGAGGTCATTGGTTGACCTGCGACCAGTGGAATGACTGGAATATCGTCCCTCGTACCTAAAATACGCCGCTAGATTCATATTTTCGGCCGCATTTCACAGGAATTCCCCCTCCACAGGAAAATTAAATTGGTCACTAATTGTTTTAATAAAAGTGGCTTCTATAATAGTGGTCGAAATCCGGGGACTGTTTAAGAAATGAGGGTAGTTGTACCCCCTCCAAATCAGCCCCCCCCTCCCTGACGCAAATCCTAGCTAAGCTACTGATTCCGGCTCACCTCGCCTCGGGTTGTGGTCCGCTGTCATCGTTCACTTCTGTGTGACCCTCCTGTGTGGCATGACCCCGTGTTGATCTGTGCTATACCGCCACCGTTAACCTCTGTGTGACACCACCACATGTTGAGCTGCGATCCGCTGCCACCGTTGACCTCTGTGGCCCTCTGTGTGAAATGACCCAGTGTTGAGCTGTGATCCGTCGTCGCCGTTAACCTCTGCGGCCCTCTGTGTGGCATAACCCCGTGTTGACCTACGATCCGCCGCTACCGTTGCAGACTACAAAGATGGAAGTCGGGGTCGCGAATGGCAGCCGTACGCGTCCCTGGTAGCCGCCAGCTTCATGAAGGCAGTCATCTGTGCCATGGACCCGCCCAAGGAAGCGTGAGACGGCCGCTCGGCTGCCGACTGCTACACACATCCCCGGGCACCTGCAATTACTGTTTGTGCGTTTTGCATATTATTTAAGTATGTGTTCGTTGCGATGAAAGCTTTGCATTTGGTATTTGTGAGTTGTGGGCTGGATGTGATAAGATGATGTGCGGATGGGTGGGCGTGCGCGTTCTTGCGGCAGATGTGAAGATGTGTGTTGGGTACAGGAAGTGAGCTGATCTTCTCTCCCTACATCTGTGTGAATGGTTCACCGCAATTGCTTGCAGTCTCTGTAAGCTGTGCTGTGTACGCTGTGCAGCTCATAATGGCCGGTTATGCTTCAGCGTAGTTTCCTCGCCTGTCGAATGTTTGGTGTGTTCGCTCTGTTGCCGGTCTGGGTCGTGACTGCCGCGCGCCGCGTCGGCCGATTTACACTGATGCAGTGGTAAGCGTTGAATTGGGATAGGATTGTGCCGGCAGCGTGGCCGAATGTGTGATGTGTTGAAATGGGAAGTGTAACGAGGGTATAATCGTGTACGCGATCCCATGGTAGATTGCTTAAATTAATTATTAGCAAACCGGTGTCATACATAAACCACGGTGTGATTTACCTTATTTTCAAATGTCATTGTGCGTGTTGCGGATGCGTGTAAACAAGAAGAATACTTACGCTGAATGGCAAGTGTCAACGGCTAAACGTACATTTATAGACAGCTCAATGTGTTGAACTGACGTGTCCCTTGTTGGTTAGCTGTTTTCCGCAATCCACCACGGTGTGTTAAAACTTCATGCTTGGAGATACCTGTTGAAAATTACGTATTGTTGATACAGAAAACGTAAAATATTTAAGAAGGATATCTGACGGCCATAAAGAATCTATTAATTGCTATTGCCTCCACATTCATTTAACCATGTTATTATCGATAGAGCGTCGATAACACGAGGGCACGGCTTCTGGGATGCAGTGAAAAGTGCTAATTCAAGGATGTACCATTTCAGCCATTGGTACACGGTGTATGTTTAGAAGATGAAACAAAACAAAAAGAATGAGATAATGACATCGATGGTCATAGACTGATTTTCATCGGGAAAAAAATCCATTGTTTGCAAAGTTCAAATATTCCACAACCAATGTACTGAGAACGTGAATGCTGCTTTAAAGTCCCTGATTATTTCCCATGGCTCTGTGATTTTGCATCAATCTTCATATGATGACAGAAATGTCGTGGCTTTCATGTTCGTCGTTTCGTGAACCATCGTGAGATCGCAGCGCCAGCCACCAGCACCTTAATCATCCATACGTCTACGATCCGTTTGGTCAAAGCGGAAGTGAAATTGGAAACCTTGAAAACCTTCTTCGGATGCTTGCGGTCTTCGTTTTCTAACCGAGCATAGTTATCTCGATGACCCAGCTTTCTCCAAACCGTGTCATGGCTGGCACTGTTCCTTCCGCCCGAATTCGTGTGCTGCAGTTTCTGTATGGACGTTTTGAGCACCCACAGCAGGTATCTGGAAATGCTGGGAAGCCGAGAGCGTTACTTGGTCGTGCAAGTGCGTTAATTGGGACTGCTATTGAATTGCTGCTCTGTTGTATAACAGGTGCTCGCCTTGTATCAGATGGCATGAACTGGAGGCGTTCGTTGGTCAGAGGTGTAGATCGCAGCCAGCTTGCCGCGCCGCGGCACGCTGCTTTTCGATCGCCAATGACCCCCGTTCTGCTGGATCGGCTTCACGCCTGCGCGTGTCGTGTTCCCGCCGAGCGGGCTGCCAAGCGCGCTCTACTGTTGCGAGTCATCGCTGTCGGTGACGTAAACGACGGCACTAGGAGTGCGGTCGTCACTTTCTCTCTCACTGCCGGCTGTTGCGAGGCATTCCCGAGTGCGGTGTTCTTCGGTATGCTTCGCCTACTGTTCAGAGTTGTATCATGTAACGACTTAGCAAATACAAATAGTAAAAACACTGTAAAGCTGTGTCTCGGATGTCGATATGCAGACGCGATGATGATCTATAGGGTTCGCTCGATACCGACTGGTATCAGAGTTACGTTTAGTGGATGTATGTCTTCCGGAGGAAGACATAACGAGCGCGAATAGCAGGCTAGATCAGATCTAGGTCATCACTTGAATAACTCCATTTCACCGACAATAAGCTCTGGCCCTGGGAAGGGTGTCGGTTCAGTGTTCAGTAAGTGGTTCAGTGTTCACCTTGTTTCGCGAATAATCTATCATTGGATGGAACACCTTTCTTTGGCACCACTGCTTCTCTGTCCTCCCGTCTTCAGCATGCTCGACGATGCATTCGACTAATTTTTCACTTAAATTTGACAATGTGTTTATGATCAGGTGTCAGTAGCGGAGCTTCGTATTTGGTGGGGAGGAATGCTCGAACACCCATAACTTTATTTTGAGCAGTAGCACTAGTCACTACAACTTCTTGAGAGCAGTAGACACCGACTTTTTCACTAAACATTCCCAAGTTTGTTTGCCAGCCACAGCTGTGTGTGTGCCAGCCATAGCCATTGCCAACCACGGTAGCTTAGCATATTGCATGGATGTACGCTGGACATAGCACAGTCGTCCGGTCAGTAACAGGAATTGGCTTGTTGGGTGGGCTAGGATGCTTGGTTGTGGGCTAGATTAATATGAAAAGCTACCCAAGAGTTTTTCAAACATTTTCTTCAGCGGGGGAGAGGGTGCACTCTCGAGCATACTGAAGAAACTTTTTTTCATATGAGAAAGGCGCCTTTCCCTGAAAAATTTCGTTCAGTGAGTGGGGGGGCGGGGTCTTTCTGAGAGGGTGCACTCGAGCCTTTCTGCAGGGGTGGTACACTGAATATTATAAATCGTGAAAATTATTGGTGTTGCATTGGCAGAATCCAATTAATCGTCGTTTCCATCAATGGAGGACTCTGATATAGGTATATATTGAGCAACCTATCCCACGAAGCAGTCATTTTGCATGATTCTTTAAAAGGAGTTTGGTTCCCTCTCCAAATTCATGGGGTCAATACCAGGGGCAATCCGCGAATTAAGGCAGTTAATGATGCCTGGTCGCCCAAAACGCCGACGTTCCTGCAGGTGTACACCCGCCTTGCGCATTCTTCGCATTCGCCACACTTCGTGCGGTTCTCCGGTTTCTGCTAGGCCTCCTACGCTTTGCTGATTGTTGCCACATGATAGTCTTGCACCATATTTTATCTGTGGAATGCTTGGTATGAGGGTTCGTTAAGAAAGTGTGATGAATTCAATTCCATGGTTAGTTTTCTTCCCACATTTTTTGGTGGCCAAGAAATCCGGACACCCGCTGAGTTTTGATGCACCGCATCTCTTTGGTTAAATGCGCTCCCAGATTGGCTACCGAACCGTGGTTCTAGCTAGGTGTTCTTTTTTGGACCGGTTGCATTTTTCGTCGTCTGCGGATGTGTTTTAGGGCTCCAGTCAATTTTTATTAAGGGTCTTATTACACTTTTGAGACCCGGCTCTTTTTAAAGTTTTTTTGCTTTTCGTGCACCGACGATATTTTTTAGGTTCCCGCGCGTTTTCGAAGATTACGATATCTTTATTTAGTGTCCAGTCTTTTTGTTCCTTTTTAGGACCATATCGTTTTTTGAAGGTCCAGCCTGTTCTTGAGACCCCGATTCGATATTATGGTCTCGGTGTGCTTTTATGAACTCCGTTGTGTCTTCTTTTAAGTTCCCGGTATGTTTATTTAGAGCTGCAGCGCATGTTTTAGGGTCCTGCCGCTATTTGCGAAACTCGGTACACTTTGGAGGGACCGGTGCATTTTCAGCCTCCCGTTGTGTTCCTAGAGTCCCGCTTTATATAATTGTGGATCCTGACACACACTTGTGGGACCCAGCACGATTTTGGAGCACGCTGTACGTTGTTCGCTCAAAGGCCTATCTAGTCGCCCCATGCCATTTTCCTTTCCTTTGCACTGTGGACGGGCCAAGATTATGTTTGAGAATAAATCTATAATAGCTATAAGCGAGCAAACCCAAATAGGTTGCATTTCCGTGTAGCAAACGAATGTGTTTTTCAAATACGGAATTGTTTTATCTCAAAAACTTTTATTTTGGTGCTTGGCTTCCTTAAAAGTGACCTCTTTCCAATACGATAACCTTATGAAGGGAAAACTTCACCCCGCTGTGACGTCGCGCTACCAATAAGTTTTTGGTGGCAGCGTATCAATAACAAAGCATACTCGTAGCAGCGTGGCCACTAATGCGGTGGGTTGTGGATCTGGTTATGGTGGTATTATTATTGTGCTTTGAGTATATATAAGCATAGTAGGCCTACTTGTCTGCCTGCCTACCTAGGTAGATACCTATACCGGACACAAAACCGGTATTTTCGCAGTCGAATGTAACCACGAGACAAGTTTTACACATTTTACCTCCATGAAGCATACCTGACGGTAATCTTTACCTTTCGGCCGACATATACTGCCAAGGTTAGTGATTTGTAAAGAGGTATACAGTGACGTCACAGGAGTCAAGGAAATGACGTCACAGGAGTCTGATGTCGGTGACGGGCACGAACATAACATAACCTAACCTAAATTAACCTAACCTGAGCTAACCTAACCTAGCACATCGACACCCAACTCTTGTGACGTCACTTCCCTGACTCCTGTGACGTCACTGTACACCTCTACAAATCACTAACCTTGGCAGTATGTGTCGACCAAAAGGTAAAGAAAGCCTACCTGACTACCTACCAAGGGGCTAGGTTTGGTTAAGTTAAGTTAGGTTAGGCTTCTGTTATGAGCAGGGTGGGAATTAAGGCACTTCTCAAGAGATTTTATCTCTGAAAACATTTTTGCACTCCGGGTTCATACTGGATAGGATGGGCTTCACATGCACTCCGACACAAATGTGGGAACAAAGATATCAATCAAAACAAACACAGAACAACACCCAAAAAAACGCTGGTTATTCCACTTACGGTCACCACTCAAACTAATCACTTTTTGTAGCAGTCAGCAGCCGGACCACAGCTTCACACACTCCATCAATCTCAACCACCGGAATTGCCGACAACAACGCACCAACAGCAACTTGCAGGATGATGCGCATGCGCACTTAGAACCAGAGTGGGAAACTTACTTTCCGGGTTGGGAGTCTGAGTGCAAACCGGTATCTTCCGGAGTACATTTTCATAGACATTATTTTTTATGCATTGAACTGTTTACCAGTAACCGACCAGAAAAACCTAACTCAGACCTACATAATATGCATAAGTAATATCATTCTCATTTTTGGTCAGATGAAATGTCAAAACATAGGAACAAGGAAGTGAACAATGGATGGCACTGCCCGGCAGTGACTCGTAATAATCAGCACTGTTTCGTTTCTCATAACTCACAGGAGCAATGCGCTTTCCTTTCACTTTTGGCTCAGTACAAGGCTAGCCATATGAAAAACAAACAAAAATACTTCACACTTCACCCTCAGCTCAGAGCACATACCTACCTATGCAGCCAATTTCCCACGTAATACGAACGCAACTCCGCTACCGCACACGCCACAGTTGGATGTGATCAAAGCAAAGGATCAGTTGAGGTCTTCTGTTTACAGTATGACACTATTAACCACATGTTCAAAGTTGCTAATGGTTATGACGTCATAAAAATTACCTTATATTGATTGGTTGACGGACAGATTTTGTAACAGAAAACGCTAATGCAGCCAATTCTGATCGGTGGCCTCCGGAGAACGTCTCTTAAAACTGTCAAACTTTCCCACTATAGGGTGGCAGAAACACGGCTTTTCCGAGACGCAGCTCCAAAGCCGGAGAACAGTGTACTCAGTGCGCATGCGCATCTTTTTGCAAGTTGTAGTCAGCGTGTTGTCGGCAATTGAGGTTGAGATTTGAGGAAATTGAGGTTCAGCAATCGGTAGTTGAGAGCTGACTGCTACAAAAAAGTGGTTAGAGTGGTGACCGTAAGTTGAATAACCGGCGTTTTTGGGTGTATTTCTGTGTTGGTTTTTATTCATATCTTTGTTCTCACATTTCAATTTGTGTCGGAGTACATGTGAAGCCCATCCTATCCAGTATGAACCCGGAGTGCAGAAATGTTTTCAGAGATAGAATCTCTTAAGAAGTGCCTTAATTCCCACCCTGCTTAGAACACTGTTCTCCGGCTCTGGAGCCGCGTCTCGGAATACTTGCGTTCCTGCCACCCTATAGTGGGAAACTTTGACAGTTTTAAGAGACGTCCTCCGGAGTCCCGGAGGCCACCGATCAGAATTGGCTGCGTTAGCGTTTTCTGTTATGAAATCTGTCTGTGAACTAATCAGTGCAAGGTATTTTGTATATGACATCATAATCATTAGCAACTTCAAACACATGGTTAACAGTGTCCACACAAGTTAACAGTAAACACAAGACCTTGACTGATCCTTTGCTCTGATGATATCCAACTGTGGCGTGTGCAGTAGCTGGGTTGCGTTCGTATTACGTGGGAAATTAGCTGCATAGGTAGGTATGCGCTCTGAGCTGAGGGTGAAGTGTGAAGTATTTTTGTTTGTTTTTCATATGGCTAGCCTTGTACTGAGACCAACAGTGAAAGGAAAATGCATTTCTCCTGTGAGTTATAAGAAACGAAACAGTGCCGATTATTACGGGTCACTGCCGGGCGGTGCCATCCATTGTTCACTTCTTTGTTTGTATGTTTTGGCATTTGATTTGACCCAAAATGAGAATGATATTACTTATGCATATTATGTAGGTACTGATTTAGGTTTTTCCGGTCCATTACTGGTAAACAGATTCCATGCATACAAAGATAATGTCCACGAAAATGTACTCCGGAAGAAATCGGTATGCACTCCGACTCCCAACCCGGAAAGTAAGTTTCCCACTCTGGTTGTGAGTTAGACAAATTGTAAATTTGCACGTTAAGGAAACTTGATATTTTTGGATTTCTAAAACATGCTTTTAACGTGATTAAGGCAATGTGACTGCTCATTTTTTTCTGCAAATGGTTGCTTTTAACTCAATGGTGGTTCATACGGTAATCTTTACCTTTTGGCCGACACATACTGCCAAGGTTAGTGATTTGTAAAGAGGTGTACAGTGGGGAACAGTGACGTCACAGGAGTCAGGGAAGTGACGTCACAGGAGTCGGGTGTCAGTAAAGATTACCACCTAACCTAGACTAAGATAATGTAGCATAATATACAAAATGTATCATAGCATAATATAACCTAACCTAACCTAACCAGAAAAACAGAATCCTCCAAAGCCAATTTTTTGGCCATGACGTCATGAAATATATGCGACATTGTATAAGCAACTCTTTACAAATCACCAACCTTGGCAGTATGTGTCGGCCGAAAGGTAAAGATTACCATTCATACAATGGTACATTTGTCTTAGCAGGTTTTTTGGGAATTTTGGGATTTTTTGGGAATACCATGTTTATAAACGTGGTTCAGAAGATGCTAGCACTCATTTTATCAGTCAATGTTTACTTTTAAATTTGAACGATGACATAGTCACATTGGTATGGTGTGCTTATCTATTATGGCTAATGCTATAATCTTTATCTAACCACATATTGATGAAGCACAAAACTTGCCACGGTTCCAGGCGGGTTCCGTCAAGCAATGTTCCTTTATAGTCACTTGTTACAAACCCACACCTCTTCTCCTTTCTTCCAGCAACACGAAATGTCTTGATACACTCCCACTGATGTCTACTCTGCTGCAACCTGCAGGCCTTGGCACATTTAGGACAGATAACTCCAGCCAGAAGAACTCTGGCATCTAAAAAAGTATAAACTTGCTTGGTTGTCCTGGTCAGAATGTTTAATTATGTCATATGGGACTGGGTCACAAGCTGCATACACCGAAACCATTTTCTCACTGGTGAACAGACCGGAAGTGATATTGACAAGTCGGCTTCTGCTGCTTTCCATCTTGCCTCAAGACCTCCAACATGTACTATGAGAATTCATAATTAAATAGGAAAACCTAACCTAACATAACATAATGCAATCTACTCTTATCTAAACTAATATAAACTCATTATAGTTTAAGAACACAAGCTTAATGTTTATCGTGACATCATCCATATGTCACAGCCCCCGATCCTTGCGGCCTGTCTTGTTTCTTTCGGCATTCTTGTGGAATAATAATGGTGTGACATTTATGTGACTGAGGCAGAAATTAAGCATTTTTATGTGAAGAAGTGTTGAATCAACTGAGTGGAGTGTTAAATGTCCCTTTAATCACATCTGAGAAGTGCCAGGTGAGGGATGGATAAATTATGGCACAAAGAACAGCAGTGTGGCATAGATGGTGCATTATAGAAGTTATCGCTATGATCAACTGAGAGGTAAGCATTTACGGAGAAAACGAGTGGTCGCATCTTCAGAATCACGTTAATCAACACGGTATTCCAAAGATAGAAATATAAAAATTCCTGAAACACCTTTTAAGACAAAAATACCAATACAATTCATGATTAAAAAAATCCTAAAAATCCTAAAATGGATAGAGTTGTGGCTTTCAGATAGACAGCAGAGAGTGATGCTAAATGGTACAAAGTCATCATGGCAAAATGTTCTTAGTGGAGTCCCCCAGGGGTCGGTACTGGGGCCACTATTGTTCATTATATATGTGAATAGCATTGAATGTGGCCTAAGCAGTAAGGTTTTGAAATTTGCGGATGATTTGAAGATCTTTAGGGCAATAACAGGGCAAAATGAGCAGGTTTTGCTGCAGAAAGACTTAGACGAGCTAGTGAAGTGGTCCGAAAAATGGCAAATGAAGTTTAATTTTGATAAGTGCAAAGTCATGCATGTAGGTAGGCAGCATATGAAGGCTCCATACTTGATGGGTGGCCAAGTACTATCTGTGACTCAGCAGGAGAAGGACTTAGGTGTTATTTTGAACACAAAATTGGGGGCATCAGAACAGACCAAAGAAGCCAGGAAGAAGGCACTAAGAATGCTTGGGGCAATACAGAGGAATGTGTCATACAAAAGTGAGGAGGTCATCAGGAAGCTTTACTGTGCATATGTCAGGCCACATTTGGAATACTGTGTCCAAGCTTGGTCCCCTAGTTATGAGAAAGATTGTTGGCTTTTAGAGAGAGTACAAAAGAGGGCAACAAAAATGGTTAATGGTATAGGCAACCTGGAATATGAGGAAAGACTGAAGAAATTGAACATGTTTTCACTTAGATATAGAAGGCTGAGAGGAGATCTCATCGAGGTTTTTAAATTTGTTCATGGTCAGGAACAGGGATATCTCAGGGAAATGTTTGAATTTAACAGAAATGATGCAATTAGAGGTCATCAATTCAAAATTAAAGTTAATCACAGCAGGACAAGGTTAAGACAGTCTTTCTTCACCAACAGGGTAGTAGAACACTGGAACCAGCTGCCAGGAACCATTGTCAGTAGCAACACACTGAACATCTTTAAAAACGGCATAGACAATCATTATAAGAATAGGGGGATTGTTTTTCTGTATTCCAGGGAAGGTTGATCGACAGGCAGGAGTGGGAGTTGGGAGGAGTTTGTAATTGTTGACTGTGTTATGAAATAGCAAGTGAGTCTCTTATTAAGTATAAATGCTTTATAACTTTATATAGGGTGTACCTAGCAGTGGATTCAGCACCTTCCTTCGGGATGTGATACTGATGAGATTGTCTATGGTAGCACAATGTGTATGATGGGAGGAGTTTGTAATTGTTGAGTGCATTATGCAATAGCACGTGATTCTCTTATTAAGTCTGAACGCTTTATGAATTTCTGTGGGATGTGCCTAGCAGTGGATTCGGCACCTTCCTTCGGGATGTGATGCTGATGAGGTTGTCTATGGTGGCACGATGGGTGTGATGGGAGGAGCTTGTGATTATTGAGGGTGTTAGTCGGTAGCAAGTGAGTGGTGTTAGATGGGCTGGGATATATAGCTTCCTAGGAACTTGGGATAAGGGATTGATTGGGGTGGGAGTATGTACATTCTAGTACCTTTTCTAGATAGGCTTAACTCAGATGGGCCCCTGTGGCTCTTATTAAGCCTTAATACTTTATGACTTTATGACTTTATGATGTAATTCGCATGGTATGTAGGAAATGTGCTAGGATATTAATGGTATTTTATGAGTGAATGCTGCAAACATTTACCTACATACCTTAATGGGATGGTCCAGGCTGTGGCTCGTCCTTTTGTACCTCAATTGTGTCAGACTGACCAGCATGGTGCTCAGACTCAGCACAGCTTATAAAGCTGTGATGCTTCAAGGAGATTATAAATATTGTGGCCATGGAGTTCTTTCAAAAACAAATGCTGGCAGACTTTGGAACAATTTTGTCAAATAACCTTGCTGGGATTGGGAATGACAGTGTTGTCAGAAAAATTGGGGTGTATCAGAACTTCTAAGCATTCAGAGCATCAAAAAGTTCAAAACTTCTAAAATCCACTAAAGTTCAATTTCTCTTGGTTCAAAACTGCTAATCTGCATAAACTTCCTCCTGTTGGGATGTTAAATATTGTGACCATTGGAGTTCCTTCAAAAACAAATACTGGCAGACCTTGGAACAATTTGGGCAAATATCCTTGCTGGGAATGAGTGTTTTCCCCAAAAATTGTGGTGTATCAGAACTTCTAAGCATTCAGAGCATCAAATAGTTCAAAACTTCTAAAATCCACTAAAGTTCAATTCCTCGGTTCAAAACTGCTAATCGGCATAAACTTCTGTCTGTTGTGGATGTTAAAAACTTTCTAGCATCTCAAAGCAGCTAACAGTTCAAACCCTCTAAAACTGTCAAATCTCTGAATGTCCAAATCAACTAACTGTTCATTATATATAATGGTTCAAAATTACTACTGTATCAAAATACCTAGACTTCAAAGCATCTAGTGGTCAAAACCTCTAGAATGTTCAACCCTCATAAGGTTCAGGATCTCTAAGCATTCAAAACCTTTAAACCTTGAGAAGTAATGCACATTCAAATCATCTAAATCAAGAACTATGGTAAAATCTGTGAATGTGTGTGAAGCTCTTGGTGTTGTCATCTGGCTGTTATGAAACCACTAAAGCCTGCCATAACCAGTGGGAATGATGTTTTTTTGCAGGGTTGTGTGGAGGAAATGGATATCCCTGATGAAATTGCACAAGCAATTGGAATTCAAGGTTTGGGAAATGCAGCATCAGTGTTGACCAGGCCTGCAGAGGAGTTTGGTAATGACGTAAGCATTTTCTTTGTTCACTGTTTGCATAGTTTTATGAAAGGAGGTCTGGGAGAAAACTATCAAATATTTCACCACCACTCTTCACTACAAGAAACAAACTTATGAAACCTGTTGGTATTGGGATAGGCAAAGAAGATAGTATTGAAGAAGTAAGAAGAAGGTATTGAAATCAGCTGCATTTTAGGTTAGGTTTGGTTGTCTTTTTCCATCATTCATAGTATAAGTTTGTGCATTTCAATAATGATGTTTAACACTGAGCATGCTCCATCAGTGCTGAATATGGATTTTGCTGATTTTGTCACATGATATCCAATTTTAGATTGCATAAAGCAAGATTATTGGTGGTAAGGTGCATGTATTTATATTCTCTCCCTACCTGATACCTCTGTCAGAAGGAAAAATATCACTCATCTTACTCTTAATCCATGCATTTGCATCCATGCCGATAAATACTGCTTAAAGTGACAGTGTAGGTGAAGACACAGGCCATTGCTATTAATGCCCTTTGAAATAGGTCATGCTATTCGAAATAGGATATCAGGATATGTGAGTATTCAGGAAGTGGGGTCAAGCCTGCCTGATGCCCATTGTTTCCATGCAATCCATGTAGGTTTAATATAACAGGCTGAGCTTTTCTTTTTGGAGCAGCTCAAGGCCCTTCAGTGTTTGTTCAAACTCCACAACATGATATTTTATCTTGGTACTCTATATGGCAGGTCTTCGTTTTTGGTCACCAATTCGGACATTGTTAATGTGATCAGAATGATCCCAGACTATTTATTTCACAGCTCTGCTCATTGTGTATGGCATTGGTTCCAGGTGTGCAGGGAGAGTTGAGGGCAGCATGGCCACCTCCATGTTAGTAGTGTAGGTGAAATGTTCTTTGTGGATGAAGATATATTTTCTACCTTTCTGGTATGCCCAGTCATTGTCTCATGAATTTAATTTATTTTGCTCGGATCTAGCCATTTTAGGTCTAAGGCAGCTATATCAAATTTATCAGAATGATTCTCATGTTGCTCACGTAGGAAGCACTGACCCTGGAAATGTCATCTTGTTGATGAAATACTCAGTTCAGTACTGAACAATCATGGTCATACATAATTTGAGAGTGGAGAGGGAGAGTGAGTGTTTGCATGTTTGTGTGAGTGTGGGAAAGATGAGGGGAAGGCAATCATAAAGCAATTATGATTGATGTAAAAATAAGGGAAGACATGCTGCTACGATTAATCATGCTTGTTCAAGATATATGTATAAGAGCAAGGAAGTCATGGAAAAAAAACTGTACTTAGCATACGTGCGACCCCACTTGGAATATTATGTACAAGCTTGGAGCCCCTACCTAGAAAAAGATATAGGCAAGTTAGAGAGAGTGCAGTGCAAAGCAACTAGACTCATCAGTGGAATAGGTAATTTAGAATATGGAGAAAAGCTTGTGGCATTAGATATGTACTCACTCGAGTATAGGGGTTGCGGTAGCTCAGTTGGTAGAGCATCGGACTCTTGATCGCAAGATTGTGGGTTCGAATCTCACAACCGACGGTATTTACCGAGTCCACCCGCGACCAATCGGCGTGAGAGGTTGGCGACGCTATATAGTCTAGCGGTTGAATGCGTCGTAAAAGAACCCAAGGTTCTTCTTCTTCACTCAAGTATAGGAGATTAAGGGGGGACATGATTTAAATGTACAAAATTGTTAAAGGACTAGATCAGGTCAATTTAAATGGCGCTCTTCAGTTTAGAGTATCACATAGTTGTCATCAATTCAGATTAGACAAGTTGAGGTGTAGGACAGTTAAGCGACAACAGGTCTTCAGTCAAAGGGTTGTTGATCAGTGGAATGAGCTGCCTGCTGATGTTGTGGGGAGTTCCTCATTGAATGTATTTAAAAGTAGGGTGGATAAATTTTTTACACAGGAAAATCTTGTTTTTGAGTTCTAATTTGTGATGGATGGGGTGAGATGTATGTTAAGTAAGTGTGCACGGCACAGACCCCTTTAAGCAGGCATGGATGCAGTTTGAAAAATTATTGATAAGGCATTCAATCCACATGTGTTAAGAGAGATCAGGGGAATAGGGCTGGAAGGCTAGGGTAGATAAGAATTGATAGGTGTGTGGGATATTGGAGGACTGATTCTTCAGGATGTGGGATGGTTGGGGAGGGTCTTTTTACCAGGCTTATATTATCTTCCATTTACAGACTTAACCAGATGGGCCCTTGGGTCTCTTATTAAGTCTAAACGCTTTATAACTTTATATAGGGTGTACCCGAAAGGGGGTTAGCAAATCTCTTTTTAATTTAACCCTTTTATAACTTTATATAGGGTGTACCTAGCAGTGGATTCAGCACCTTCCTTCGGGATGTGATACTGATGAGATTGTCTATGGTAGCACAATGGGAGTGTGTTATGCAATAGCAAGTGAATTGGTGCTAGATAGGCTGCGATATATAGCTTCCTAGGAACTTGAGATAAGGGATTGATTGGGGTGAGAGTATGTACATTTCTAGAACCTTTTCCAGATAGGCTTAACCGAGATGGGCCCCTGTGGCTCTTATTAAGCCTTAGCACTTGATGACTTTATGACTTTAAGATATGCTTGGGTATGTTTAAGCACTTCCTGCTGTGTAACAGGTCATTTGACGGTCAAAGCCATTGTAAACACCCCTATTCCCCCTTTCAGGCATCTCTGGAAGCTGCATGGGCGGTGAAAGCATCGGAGCATGCAGACGTATATTTTAATGTAAGTAGCTTTTGTCTTCGCACACTATTCAGTGCATTCATGCAGCTTAAGCTCATCATCAACTTCGGCTATTGGACATTCGTACTGGCCATCTTCGTTGAATCGCGATATTAAATGTGTATGCTTGTGCAGCATATGGTGACTGTTACATATATGCCACATCATTATTTGCCACGCAATTGCGTAGCTGCTGCCAGGCGGACGCAGTCGGTGTGGCAGTTTGCGGGACTGTTGCAGATCATCTGCTCTGTGGAGCCAAAGCTGCTGAAGTTGACGCCGCACGACGACGAGATATACAAGCGGTGTCGGGAACAGTTTTCCGGCCTTCCCGTGCACAAACTCACCACGGATCAGATCAAAAGCGAGCTAGAGAAGGCGGTGAGTGCTGCTGTCGGTGCTGCTCGCATAGCTGCCGGTGCTGTTGCCACTGTTCCCGATGACGCTATCTAGATGACAAAGCACTGCACCTGGAAGGTATGCTTACCTTTTCATTTGGGCTTTTATTTAGCAGATGGTGGTACATGCGCACTAATGGACAATCAGCTTTCGTGTTGCTCACTTTGTGCACCACGGATTTTGATTTCAGCGCCACAGTCGAGCAACATGGCTAGTGGTGAAGATGCCCATGCGCTTATACAACGATTAGGCTATTTACATATATTTTGTCATTATCTAATGTAAATGTTGATACTTTTTCCTCCAGATGTACTTGTTTTAAATGCCAACGCATTTTAGATAATTGCATCAGATATAGTGATAACAGCAGAAACTTTTCCACTGCACTTCAGCACTTGTGGGCGCTAGGGTGCAAGATCACATGACAACTGTACAAGATCACATGACGACTGTATAAGATCACATGACAACTGTACAAGATCACATGACGACTGTACAAGATCACATGACAACTGTACAAGATCACATGACTGTACAAGATCACATGACGACTGTACAAGATCACATGACGACTGTACAAGATCACATGACAACTGTACAAGATCACATGACGACTGTACAAGATCACATGACGACTATACAAGATCACATGACGACTGTACAAGATCACATGACAACTGTACAAGATCACATGCCGACTGTACAAGATCACATGACGACTGTACAACAGGGTTAAAATAATGGTTTTTATTAGGTGTGAGATGCACAGTACAAGCAAAAGCAAACAAGCACAGTAGGATGTCAAAATTGTCCATGGAATTTGTGTCATTTATAATGCTTTTGATGTCTTTCAGACTCAAATTTGAACCAATGGTGTAGGCACTTATGGCTGTACCTTTATCATTTGTTTTGAGATTCATAATTTAAGAAGAGCTATATTCGGGATAGGGAGAATAATAACTGTGCTATAAACTGCTATTGTGTGCCTATCACATTATAGGTAATCCCTTTACCTGAAATTGCATTGCGAAATGTTCTTGTATCACCATTCCTTGTCAAGAGCATGCACATGCTACTTATAAACGAGATACTGCTAGAAAGGTGACACAAAGACTTCATAAGCATGCATCAAGGAGCAGGATGTCAATACTTCTTGGAGAAGGATGTCAATTGAGTGTTCAGAAAGTGGTATATTCCACCCTATTTCACGAATAATTTATCACTGCTGTACAAGATCACATGACGACTGTACAAGATCACATGACGCTCACATCAAAAGCATTTCCTACGAAGGCTGTGGACGAGTAAGACGAGTAGGTGGCTGAGCACAAGGCAGGTGAGCGGCGGATGGTCAATCCCTGGCAGCGAAAGTGTCCACGTCGGTACCATATCTAGCGTTGTTTCGATCGCCAATAGCAACCCTGCGGTTCGACCAGCACCAACACTCGTCTACACCCGCAGAAGTGGCGCGCCTTCTGCATGTCGTTTGAAGGCAAGGTGGAGGACTTCAGCTTCGCCACGCTGATGCGTCTGGACGCCAGCGATGAGTACTCTCAGGTAGGCATAACACAGAGAACTCAGGGAAGCCCGATGAACCTCTGATCGATGCAGTATAAATGTGTCCAGTGAAATGGTCTTAATGGTCGCTGAATGAGTTCGGACGACAGCTGCGAATGTTAATTTTTTTGGTGCGTTTTTCTTTTTTTTTGTAGAAATGCCTGGGTTCGCAATTTTTTTTTGTATTAGAGCAGGGTTCGTGCCTAAAATTTTGTATCTTTAAAACAAAAATTAACCTTAAATTGGATGAAATGCAAAGGTAGACAAAATGACTGTGACACAAGTCGTATGAAAGTTTGGCTCATTGACTTTCGAAAGTTGCGTTCGGTGGATGGGTGCGGTATAGAGATACTATTTGGTGTTCTTTTGTCTGTGTTGAAATGCTCTTAACAGTACCGAAAGTTCGCCGATGGGAGTAAGCATTAAATTGGCCGTTAAATGTATTCCAGGACAAATTTTTGGCGCGTTTCATAATGCACCTGCAGAATATTTTGCGGAATCTTTATGTGAAGTGTTTATGGTGTGCGGTGGCGTTCGTATCTTTGTCGTGCGTGGTTCATCGGTTTTCTGTGTGATATGTGTTGATGTGCTATCATGAGTAGTTGGGCAGGCAAAGTGTGTAAGGCGGTCGTAAGGTTGGTCAGCGGCGGACTCTGTCGTCCATTGTGCGTGAGCTTGTGCGTGAGGTGCATGACCGACGCAGTCGATGCGCCCCTGAACTCCGAGCTTGTGCGTGTGTGGCGCAATAGGTGAGTGATCTCTGATTGGTGCTGACCCTATCCACAGGACAACACGGTAGTGGTACCGCGAGTTCAGTTCTATGCCATTGAGTTGGCTCGAAACAGGGAGGGTCACAACGACATCGTCAGGAACAAGTTCAAGCCACAGCCACGCATCAAAGCGGCCAGATAGCCGGCCAAGACCAGTGTGGACTGGATCCCTAACTGTTCCGGCTTGCGCGTTTTACATGGCAGGTCGCTGCCATGTGTAATGTGAATGTGACTACTGGGTCGGACGTGCAGGGCTCGCAGTTCGACTGTGGACGAGAAAGGCGGGCAAATGTTCGGGCATGCGTGCTCGAACTGGCGTGTTGCTCGATGTTCGTTTGACCGCGCTTCATCAGCTATATGGGGGTGGAAGCATCAACTTGGGATATGAAATGAAGCTGCCTGCTCAATGTGTACTCTTGGTGAACCAAATATCTTGCAGACAAGCCCACCGAAATGGCACTTTAAAATATCATCAACAGTAATTGAAGTCAATTAAATGTAAATGTAAATACAGTCAAGTAAATGTATAAAACTGGTTTGCAGAGTTCTGTGTGTGGCATGCCGTTATTGCTGCATAGCTTGATGGTGCTCTTGTTTCTCGGAGTCCATGTCGCTGGAATTTGATCGATTCATGATGCTCATGTTCAAATACTGTGCGCTGAAAATTCATTTATTGCTTGGGCAATTGCCCGGGCTCATTGCAACCACCATCCGCCCAGCTTTGTCTGTGATTCAACACGCACTCCTGCCAAACGTACAGCACTCACTCGTGGCTACCAAGTCTCATCAGAACGTTACATGATGCCATCACGATGCACCTCCTGGTGGACTTGGACGTCCTGGACCTGCGTCCCCGCCGCTAGCGCGACGAAGCAACCCTGTGGCCAGCCGTTTTCTGACGCGCCCGACGGAGAGCCCACAGGTTAGCCCTTGTCACCCAGCTGCAGCCCCCCCCTTCCCACAGGGGCGGAAATACGTCGCGTCAACGCCACTCGCCACAAGGGTGCTCAGGGTAGCCGGACGCGGCTCGTCCAGATAGCCTCGGTGCAGCTTCAGCACGAGCACATTGTTACAAAATATATCGGCCGGAATTCACATCCTGCACCTGTGTGGGTGCGTGAGTGTGACGAAACGCGTACATCCAACCTGCACGCACGCACCATATTCGAGATAGATGCGGCTATCCGACGTCGAACAGTGAGATGAGTGAGCACGCCATTGCGCGCGTATGGCTGTCTTGAGACAGCGGGACGGCCCGGCACGACGTGACGATGAGTAACAAGGTCGGATGAGGCTCGCGGGCGCGAGACTGTCAGGTCAACAGAGCACTGGGGCGGGAGTTTGTGGCGGGTCAGCTGATCCGTCGGCCGTCCGGCTGCACATAACATAGCCACGGACGTCTGCGTCCAGGCTTGGCCACAAAGCAACCATTCGAAGTGCTACGTCCACTCTTGTATCATATGTCAACAATGGCAGGTAGCAGTAATCGCCTGTGGTTATGGTAGCCACGGGAAGGTTATTTTCCCGTTTGGCTGGATGGCAGATTTAGGATATTTGTGAGGGATTGTGCTTGGGTTTAAGCCGAAAACGTGATTCGAGTTTGGTTTAGTAAAAGAATGTGTTCCGTTTCGAAGTGCACCAAAAAAACAACAAAGAAACAATAGTATGCGCTTCCTGTTACAATTCGGTGACAGTCTTGAAGCTCCCCGGAAAGCCATTGCAAACAGTGCTCATCTGACACGGATATTCCGGATCATCTCTGGTCTGGGAGCTATCACGTGCACATCAAAAGATGGTTATGCAAGAAAAAGAACATTCCGGCGAGTGCTCTCTTTCCCACAGGTTCCATTGCATCACCTTGCGCTGCAGACGCTTTCTTATGAGATACGTGGAAACACTCCATGCTGATAATTAAACATAAAGAACACTATTTGACTGTAATATTAGGGGCTCTGTTTATGGTCTTCACTACGAAATACTTTATGCCCATTGGGAGGAGGAATCTTTGGAACGAGCATCATGCTGGCCTGGTTTCTGCCTGGAATAATAATAGTACGTCCATGTTTTATGTTATGAATCGGGCCGAAAACCCAACGCCGCCACTGCGGTGTGTCACTGATCCAGTCACCGACTGGTCGGCACAATGTGGATCAGCAAATGGGCTCACGAGGCTAACCAATGGACGGATTACCACAGCTCGTACTCGCCGGAACGAGTACGAGCTGTGGTACGAGAACGGAGCCTGTACTCGCCGGAACGAGTACAGGCTCCATCCACGAATGAGAGTGACCATCTTCACCCACTATGCACAGACAACATGTCGAACGCTAAGGGACGGAGAGGGGGCGTGCACGTGCCCGTCGATATGCCCTGCACCCAGCCCCAAACGTATGTCTTATCACAGTCGGTTTGCTGGCGGGTGACAGGCTGGCCGATATGACCGGAGATAGGTGTGCCCGTGACCCGGCCAGAAGCAGTCCTTACTCCAGACCGAACCCCTCAGCATTGGCTATGGCTATCGACAGCTTCTGCTTCAGAGTCGCCTTGTTCTTGTACGGCGGCAGCACCAGCTGGTTGAAGCAGGTGTGCGCCAGCGGCAGCATCTCCTCCTTGTTGGGGTACAATGTCACCTTGAATGTCATCTCGCCCATGCCGCCGACAGGCACGCGGTCGCTGCCTGTCACGAACAGCAGGAACCGCTTCTTGTCCTCGGTGCTAAACAGGCGTAGCGTCTCCCACAGGTTTCTGGAGCAGTCGACCGGTAAATGTCAGCGTGTCCCACAAGTCAGACAAGCGACGCCATTGGTGATCGAACGAAAGGACGGAACGCCCAGACCTCTGTTTACATCCTAGCCTTACGTGTAATAATATTGCAGTGTAACGGAAACGAGATAACCAAGTTGCACATTCGTTCATAATATAAGCCATACCAGGTCAGCACGATGATGCGAGGCGGAGTAGAGATAGCACATCACTTTGATCTGGATTACCACGATCACCCATTCACCAACACTTGCGCTGGATGGGATCCGGCAGCGTACGCAACACCTCAGTGGTGAACATATCCTGATTTGTTTGCTATGCTTTTCTGACTTGCGAGTAAACCCATGCATTATATCAATCATGGCCAATGTTTTGCGAGAAATGTACTCAATACGTTGTTTGTTTTTCTCCATTTGTTTGTATCGCTCAAGTTGTTCGGGAATTTTGCTTTAGATTACTTGGGGCTTTTCTGTTAACACGCGTACCGGAGGGGGCGGGTGGTGGTGGTGGTTATTGGTCTTGCGACACGTCAACCATTCAGTCATGTAGCGTCGTTCTAACGCCGATTGGCCGCGGGTGAAGAGTAGCGACAGGTGAGACTCGAACCCACAATCTTTCGATTGTGAGACGGGCAACTTCCCCTAGACTTCTCGTCCCCGAGGTGGTGGGGGGGGGGGAATCCACTCACCCTATTGTTTTTCGAAGATATCTTATAAAAGTGCGGGATATGGTAACGAAATTTTGTGGCTGGAAATTCATAGCGCATCGTGTGCAAAAGTAATTTTTTGGAATCCATAGCAAATATGGGAACTGAGGGGGTACAAAGTCGACCGACCGACCGACCGCCCCAAAGGTTTCGCTGCCGCGACGGGGAGGCGCGCTGACCTATCGATCGACCTCATTTGACCCTGAAGGTATTGGCCTAGGATCGTAAGATGTATGCTGCAGTGTTCACGAGAGCTGTATTCTCTCCCACCAAATTTTGCGATAGAAACGCAAAAATCGCCTTTTCGCAAAATTCAGAAATTACTGATCCTAGAAGGTTCAGTAATTTCCGAGATCTAAGCGGGCAGAATCCACCCCTCCCCTCCGGTTCGCGTTATGCGCGAAGCCCTCCTGTGCGCGTGTTAATTCCTGACTGGGTCCGTCGTGAGGTCCAGTAACTAGTATTGTATGAAACCATCACCATCACCCGTATGACCGGTATTGCATTCCGGTCTTAAAGTCTAGCGTGGATCCTGCATGTGCCACCAAATTAATTAATCATCAACTGAAGCAGCGAGAAATTACTGTTTGAAGCGGGACTAATGCTGTCCCAGTTGACGGTGTCCTGAGCTATAAATGCGCCGCACGAAGTCGGTGCCGTTCATTCGCAGTCACGCTATATGATTGGCGGCTGTCGTCCATGACAGGAATGGTTGTCGCCAGAGGTCCACACGACACGGCACGGACGTTTAATAATTTTCACTGCGAGGCCAACTGCTCCAGAAATGTTCGCGAAAAATGAAGTACTTTGTTAGTTTAACCCACATGGCCTATGGAACTGCAACATTTTGCGATGATCGGTATGTGTGGGGTATTTCCATTCCAGATAACGTGATTCCAGCTCCTGCGACACCGTACACATTTATCGAATATAATGCAATTTCTGCCCACTGGGTAATCTTGTCACTCAATGAATTAAGGAATCCTTCGGATTTGAATTCATTGTTTTTCCGGGAGTACTCTCTAAGAATTGAGGGTGTAAAAAGCAAATACGATTTTGAAAGCCTGACGACCGGGTCGGGTCGCTCATAAGTCCATTTTCTCTTCCCGTATATACACCGCAGGATACTCGATCAGGCTTCGCTTTCGCTCATGATATTCCCGTCTAGCCAAAATGCATAGTGTGCACTCATAAAGCAGCCGGATGCTTTGTTGCTTGGTGCCATTCTGATGGGCTCTTACTTGATCACATCGTGGTCAGCGGTGTACCCATCGTACTCTGTGACTTTCTTCAACTCGTCGAGGTTGATGGTTGGGCAACCGCATACCACCATCTCAACCTCCTCAGGGCGAAACATCTGCAACAAGGAAGATGTCGCATCGGATTGTATCCAAGGTTCATAGGAGCGTTCCATTGGTTTTGTTATCATGCTGGTATTCTTTTCAGTTTACAGCCAACCCTATGGCGACGAATAACACAAGCATGTTGTCTGACTATGAATAGCACATTTATGACAGTGAAAAGGTGGCATATTCGAGAGGGAGAAAAAAAGATGGGTGGAAAAGAAAGCATAATATACATTGCACTGTAGCGAAGTCGAGGGTTGGTCGAAGGCCCGCAACTTATCGGTTGGGTGATGGTATTGTAGACATTGTGTGCCGTGGTAGCCAGCAGTAAAAAGCTACTGCCATGCCTTCCCTATATTAACTGGCCCCGGCTGCAATGGGTACCGGACGGTTGGCGCCCGAGTGCCGCGCCTGACGACGCCTCTGTCTGCGGTCCGCGCGCGCGGCACTGCCCGCCGCCGGTGGAGAAGCGCGGCCAAATGAGCGGCGACCCGAGTCCTTCCCCTTACCCTGTCACCACTGGACAGACACGTCCGGGTTGTTGGAGTGTGCATGCCGCGAGCTGAATATGAAGTTCCGTTTCGCATGATACCGCTAGGTGGCGGTGCTACTAGATGACCTAACCGGCCCATTAGGTGCTGCCGCCTGCGGCGGAAATGGGAACCGGTAAACAGTAAGGGCGTGGCGGCATTGTTCGTTTGGAGCTGGAGGAGTGAGCAGGGCGGAAGAATTCTCTCTGGAAAGTCGCGTGTCGCGGAATCGGGAGGAACCGACACTCGAACATGGCGCAGCCGGGACAACAAGAACTGAGGGTGGAAGCCGAACACCTGACTTCTCTTCAAACGACAATGGCGGCCACCGCGAAGCCGCCGTGGAGGATATCGCCGCCGGACAAACTCGACCTTTCGGTGTACAGAGGTGACTCAGGTAGTGGCATACTATCTGTCATACTGTCATTTGACAGATATGGCATACATGTCATACTATCTGACTCCCTTAGCAGCCTTTTGGCACTTACCGCATTTTACCCTACCGACCCTCTACTGGTTGACATTCTAACACGTCTCACTGCTCTGGAACGAGACGGGAAAAGTGTCTGTTTGTGCTGGGTCCCGAGCCATGTCGGAATTTGCGGAAATAAGCGAGCCGATTCCGCAGCGAAATGGGCAGCTCAGAGACCCCCAACACGCGTTCTCCCACTTCCCGCCAGGGATCACATCTCTGGAATCACATCGCATATGAATGCTAAGTGGCAGGGGAGTTGGAATGCACAGTTGAACAATGAGCTACATTCAATAAAACTGCAACTTGGAGACTGGTCATCATGCTATCTCAGATCTAGGAGTGACGAGGTGACCTTGTGTAGATTGCGAACTGGCCACACACAGCTACTCACCAATACCTCCTCTGCGGGGAAGAGAGGCCCAAGTGCCCTCGTTGTCTGGAAGCCCTTACGGTGCGACACGTGCTCTTCTCGTGCAAACATTTGTCAAGGGCGAAGGGGCGAGTGGTCTAGGGTAAGATGCTCGTCTCACAACGAAAGATTGTGGGTTCGAGTCTCACCTGTCGCTACTCTTCGCCCGCGACCAATCGGCGGAGGATTGGCGACGCTATATGCCACGTCATGTGTCGTAAAACCAATAACCAACCATCAAGGGAGCGAAGGTTGTTTTTCGGAAATAGGATCGGGCATTTAACATTTCGCGACATTCTAGCAGACTACTCGGAAATCATTCATTCTGGCAATATATTCAGGTACCTAAGAGCGATAGGATTTCATTCCATATACTCATCTCAGTAACACGATAGGACTTTGGCTTGCTAAATAAACGTTATGGGCGCTAAATGATCACAATCTTTGGTCGAGGCGCCCTAAAACCCAAATAACTAACTGATGCGGCAAGGGGGCGTGTTGGAGTGTGCTTGCCGCGAGCTGAATATGAAGTTCCATTTCGCATGATACCGCTAGGTGGCGGTGCTACTAGATGACCTAACCGGCCCATTAGGTGCTGCCGCCTGCGGCGGAAATGGGAACCGGTAAACAGTAAGGGCGTGGCGGCATTGTTCGTTTGGAGCTGGAGGAGTGAGCAGGGCGGAAGAATAAATCACGGACCGAAGATCCAGTCTCTCTGGAAAGTCGCGTGTCGCGGAATCGGGAGGAACCGACACTCGAACACGGGTGACGAAATAGTCGGCGGACAGAATAGAGCCTGAGCTCCATCACCACGGGAGGATGAGGCAGTCGACTGGAGCTCGGCTGATGAGGTCCCAGGGTCTGATTCACGTGCCATCCAACGGCGGAACCGAGAACCGGGAACGCTAATGCGACACTAAGCCGGCGGCGCGGTCGGGCCAGATGACATACACTAAGCCGGCGGCGCGGCCGGGCCAGATGACGTACACTAAGCCGGCGGCGCGGCTGGGCCAGATGACGTACACTAAGCCGGCGGCGCGGCCGGGCCAGATGACGTACAGACTGGCGCAACAGATGACATACACTAAGCCGGCGGCGCGGCCGGGCCAGATGACGTACAGACTGGCGCAAATGTACCGCAGCATTTGCAATTTTCTGTTTAGCGTTACTTTGTCGCAATTGCATAAGATATCTCCTGCCACGGGAGTTGTGTGAAGTGGAGAGGTCTGCAAAACTAGCATCTTGTACGCGTCATATTGCCTGATATGGGCAACATGGTTATCCACAGCGTTTTTTTGTTTTGTTTCATGCGACACGATGCGGATGGACTCACCAACAAGGCGTTGGAGGCGCCCAGGGTGTGGAAGCCCAGATAGAAGGCGCGCACTTGCTCATAGATGGCCGTATTGAGGATCCAGTCCAGGTAGAGCTTCGCGTACTCGTCCCGGTTGTCGTTGGTTACCGCTACCTCCTTGCCGTTCTCTTTGAGGTTGATGGTGAGCACTTCGCCGAACTCCTCGATCGACACGTGGAAGTTGAGACAGAAGTCCTCTTCCACACTGCCCTCGTACGCCAGCAGGTCCTTTAGACCACGAGCCACCTCCTGACCAGGTCAATTTCAATCACCACCAGCGCCGGATGCGGCTCGGTAATTTCGACGACAAAACGCACTTGACAAGGTGTGGGGAGCAGGAACACGCTCGCAATATTGGTGCCCGTCATACCCATTAGGCGAAGGCCATTGTACTGCCGTGCTCTCGATCAGATCAACAACTATGTACAGCCGCGGGTACCAACCTTGAAAATCATATTGTGTGGTCGTGTACAGTACGGCAAAATCTTGGGTTGTTTTGGCGTTGATCAAATAGCCTATTCTTATATCTCGTGTTAACCACGCTAACGTATATAAAAGCACTGCGAATGCAAATGTTTTTGGGATGAACTGTAGTACATTTTAGGGTGTCGTAGCCTTGAAAATGTTACAAATTGTGCTTCTCGAATATCTTGCAAAAGGCTCAAGTAGTGAGCGACCCCTTTCTGAGAAGTAACTCAGACTAACGCCGGAATGATGCTGGATGTTGCTGAGGAGAGTGACTTACCGGCATGATTTGAGAGAGATCATCGAGGCTAGGATGCTTGGCTATACCCACAGCAACGTGCTCCATGGTCGGTACCACCGGTGGGCTGAGCAGCTTCCTATGAGGTCACAAAGGCAGTCGTCAAATACATTGCGCTCCATTCCATCGTAGTGATCGTGCCACCTCTTGCATTACATCACGTATATCCTATCTACTATTTTTTTATTATGTAGCTAGTGGCACACATCTTGGGCTTGGGCATCGAATAGCTATTGATCAGTGAATCTTCCCCAGTCATTTATACCCTTAGCCAGCAAGCTTATTTAGTGAAAACTGTACATGGAACTTTAGAGGTGCAAAATGGGGTCGTTATCGGTCGCCAGAAATTGCCAGCAGTTCTGAACCAGCAGTCATTCTACGCCCAAGCTGTAGCAGGTGTAGGAGCCGAAGCGCCTCACTTGTAGCAGATGTGCGGGAAGCGCAGGTCCAGAATGATGCCGTTGTAGACTGCGAGGCCCATCAGCACGCCGATCAGGTTGTACTCTCGCAGTGAGCCCGAGTGTGTTGTGGAGAACCAGTAGCAGCGCGACTTGGGGTGGTACACGAACATGCCGTACTCGGGCTGTAACAGGCGCAGCCGACGTCACACCGCGGTAGTGGCAGTACAGAGCGGGGCTGTAACGGGCAGAGCCGACATCACACCGCGGTAGTGGCAGTACAGAGCCGGGCTGTAACGGGCGCAGCCGACATCACACCGCGGTAGTGGCAGTACGAGCGGGCTGTAACGGGCAGAGCCGACATCACACCGCGGTAGTGGCAGTACAGAGCGGGGCTGTAACGGGCAGAGCCGACATCACACCGCGGTAGTGGCAGTACAGAGCGGGGCTGTAACGGGCAGAGCCGACATCACACCGCGGTAGTGGCAGTACAGAGCGGGGCTGTAACGGGCAGAGCCGACATCACACCGCGGTAGTGGCAGTACAGAGCGGGGCTGTAACGGGCAGAGCCGACATCACACCGCGGTAGTGGCAGTACAGAGCTGGGCTGTAACGGGCGCAGCCGACGTCACACCGCGGTAGTGGCAGTACGAGCCAGGCTTAACGGGCGGCCGACATCACACCGCGGAAGTGGCAGACAGAGCCAGGCTGTAACGGGCGAGCCGACATCACACCGCGGTAGTGGCAGTACAGAGCCAGGCTGTAACGGGCAGAGCCGACATCACACCGCGGTAGTGGCGTACAGAGCGGGGCTGTAACGGGCAGAGCCGACATCACACCGCGGTAGTGCAGTACAGAGCCAGGCTGTAACGGGCAGAGCCGACATCACACCGCGGTAGTGGCAGTACAGAGCCAGGCTGTAACGGGCGAGCCGACATCACACCGCGGTAGTGGCAGTACAGAGCCGGGCTGTAACGGGCAGAGTCGACATCACACCGCGGTAGTGGCAGTACAGAGCCGGGCTGTAACGGGCGCAGCCGACATCACACCGCGGTAGTGGCAGTACAGAGCCGGGCTGTAACGGGCGCAGCCGACATCACACCGCGGTAGTGGCAGTACAGAGCCGGGCTGTAACGGGCGCAGCCGACGTCACACCGCGGTACCGTCACGTCTGAGGCGTGAGGTGTCAGTGCAGAGCCGGGCTGTAATAGGAGGATGAAGAATTCGTGTTAAGCAAGATGAATTAATGTGATGCACGAAAGTTCGCCACCCTTCTCATGGCATCGCTGTCGTCGACTTACTCCAACATTTCCTCGTGTCAGCTGCTGTAGTCCCATTATCTGTCTATTGAAGACCACTGTGCGGTGTCCGTTAGAAGGTGGAATTTTTCCAAGTAGGACAGCATCCAGTCTATTTCCGCGCGTTGAGCACGTCTCACCTCGCTTATTTGGTATTGATTGCTAAGTCACCTCCCACTATCAGATGACTCCGCTTTTGCCCACAGAAGAACTCATGGAGCTGCCCGGCAGTACAAAGCGCATTGCATTGCCCGGGTCAGTTTTGGCGAGTATCACTACAGGGTAGACAAAGCCGCACAGCGGTGATCTTCCATCGGATGCCACCACTCGCAGCATCTCAATGAATATCGACACCAGTCGCACATCGAATGTACACATTGAAAGTCGTCTCGCCAGGCAAAAGGCCATACACTGAGATTCGACTTCCCTCATGCGTTCCCTGTCTTCTTCGTTTAGAATGAATAACTCCACTGATAGTGGGTACTGCTCAGACCCGATCTCTCCCTTACCTTCAGGGCGTTTTTTTACGCCGGTAGTGTCTGTGTCAAATACCAGACGCCTTCTCCGTTCCCCAGCCTTGATGCGGAATCACGAATGAGATACGCGGAGGCTGATGTAGCTTCTGGTTCCTATGGTGCACGGCGCTTGAGCTTATCGCTGGCTGTTACACGGTTATCGCAGTCCCGTGTATCATTTGCTTTGCATCCGCATTGTATGCAATACAATCCTATAATTTTTGTTTGCTCCGACGTAGGTTGGTGCAGATACACCTGACTTGAATTTTGAATCTCCTTCCTCGCACTGAAAAAAAATCCTTGATTTGATCACGAACACGTGATCCTATTGTGGACGGATGCCAGGTGTGCAGGCAATGCAGATGAAGCGCGTATCAATCTAGCATCGTTTGCTGGTTGGAACAAGGTGGCTTCACATGGTATGAGGCGGGCATATATGTTGTGTAACTACAGCACAGACCAGGGTCGGTCGGAATGCGACTCACATCGAACACCTTGCGGATGATGAGCATGAACCACTCCTTGGCGAGGCCGCCCATGTCAAGGCCGGGCTCGCCCGAGAAGGTCACCTTCAGCTTCTTCTTCAGATCTCGCTGCTTGTTGGCGATCTGAAACACCAGGAAAATGTGTTGTTAATCGGTTATGGGAAGACGTTAGAGTTTAATACAACGAAGAATGGCTCTTAGATGCTCCTGGGTTTTAGACATTGCGTGTAAAGAAAATATACGACCTTCAATATGCCAGGAGGTGCTGAGTTGACATCAAAAGTATCGGTAAAGATTATACTTTATTACTCAACGTTTCGGCCGGGGGCCATCGTCAGGAGTTTACCGATACTTTTGATGTCAACTCAGCACCTCCTGGTATATTGGAGGTCGTATATTTTCTTTACACGCAAGACTTTAGAGGTCAGTTAACGCTTCATTGCAATGCGCTGCATGACATCAAGTACGGAGAGCATAATCAGTCTCAATGGATGGAGACGAGAATGCCAATTAGTCAGCAATTTGTTTTTTTTTACCTTCCGCGCTTGTATGACCATTTTTCAGTGCGAAGTTCCGCTGCGATCGGTAATTCGTTAGGGTATGGTGGGAGGAGTTTGTAATTGTTGAGTGTGTTATGCGATAGCAAGTGAGTCTCTTATTAAGTCTAAACGCTTTATAACTTTATATAGGGGTGTACATAGCAGTGGATTCAGCACCTTCCTTCGGGATGTGGTACTGATGAGATTGTCTATGGTAGCACAATGGGTATCATGGGAGGAGTTTGTAATTGTTGAGTTTGTTATGCAATAGCAAGTGAGTCTCTTATTAAGTCTAAACGCTTTATAACTGTATATAGTGTACCTAGCAGTGGATTCAGCACCTTCCTTCGGGATGTGATACTGATGAGATTGTCTATGGTAGCACAATGGGAGTATGTTATGCAATAGCAAGTGAATTGGTGCTAGATAGGCTGCGATATATAGCTTCCTAGGAACTTGAGATAAGGGATTGATTGGGGTGAGAGTATGTACATTTCTAGTACCTTTTCCAGATAGGCTTAACCCAGATGGGCCCCTGTGGCTCTTATTCAGCCTTAACACTTTATGACTTTATGACTTTTATTAAGCAGTGTCACTTAAAAGTAGAGTTAAAGGCTGCTAAATGTCCTTTACTTCTTTATCATGTCCTTATTACATAATATCACTATACCATCATCGCTCTAGGACCGGAAATAACGCTAAGCTTGTAGATCATGAGTAGATTATGAGATACACCTGATGTCTGAGTCTGTATCTCCGTGTGTGGTTGCCCTCAGTCTGTGTGATTTGGGTTTTAGGGCGCACCGACCATGGTAGATCATTTAGCGCCCTCAGTCTGTATATCCGTGTGTGTTCGCCTGCGTGTGGTTGTCTGATGTCTGAGTCTGTATCTCAGGTGCGTACTCCAAGTCTCCCGGCCTACGCCTCGTGACATTCGGGCACGTGTCGCCCGTGCAGCGCCACTGACCTCTCGCAGCGAGTCTTCCAGCAGGCGGGACCTTCGCACGTGGATGTTGAGGAAGAACACGTCTATCTGAGGAGGCTGATGACGTGACACCTTGGCAACCAGCGAGCGGCGAGCTGTCAGGATCATCTGCTGCTCCGAGTCCTGTGCCGGGCACAGCGCGGTTAGGGCTGCCATTGGCCAGATGTGGTTGGGTCACCGAAGGTGGCAGCGAGTAGCAGCGACCTCACACCTTTGTGCAGATACAAGAATATTAATACGTATCTGAACAGGATAGTAAAGTCAGTGATCACTGACACGCTTTAGATCACTGACACACTTCATATCACATAAAAATTGGCGCGACCGGTGCGCATGGCGCGGTACTCTTGTGGGTTCCAGGAGGGAGAAAATCACGATGATTCCTGTGCTGAGGCCTAGATGGTCAGACTTCTCATGGATTTAGCTACGTTATTGGCGGCAAGAAGAAGATGGGACGACAATCCTACCTTCCCGTATCATCACATTTTGTCACCAATAGGGTTAGTAAAATAGTTATCTACTCATGGAGAAGAGCTCGATCAACACATAGAACCCCAACATGCAGAGCAGTGCAATGCCAAGTGACTATGCCTCCATATTCACATGGCAAAAGATAACGTGCACGACTGATATGGCAACGACTAACACAGGCTTAATGACAACGGTCGGTGTGCTAATGATTTGGTCCGACAAATGCACAACAAAGTGTCCAGACAGTCGTGTGCAGATGAGCTTTACACGCCTCGCATCCCCTCCATTCAGGCCTTGTCCAAAAAGCAAACCTCGACATGCACTCGCTCGGCTCCCACCTTAGTAAGGATGGTGCGCTTGGCGACGATGCTCAGTATGAAGGGGTACTGGCAGTAGGAGAAGCGGTCGGGCCTGTCGGGTGTCTGCCAGTTGGCGTACTCCTGCATCAGGTCGACGTGGTCCAGAGCGTGGTTGTAGAACTCGGTGTAGAGGATCAGCGCCGGGCTGGCTGCGTTATTGGACGCATCTGGAAAATGACCGACTGTGACAAGGCAATGAGCCCAATCTAGCGTGGTCGCTCTGCCACTGGATCAACACATGGCCGCATGAATGATCGTCTAAGTCAACAACGCTAGGTTGTTGCCAGCGCGAGGCAATAGTCCCATTCATTGTAGTGAACCGCGGGGTCGGAAGGATGAATGGCGACGTCGCCTCGTGGCGGGTACTTGGACTGTGCATGAACAGCCACGGTTTGACATATCTGAGTACCAAAGGTCCCGGGTTCAACACTCGCACCACTCAGGACATTTCCCAATCCCGCGACCCACCGGCGAAACAGTGTGGGCGGCGCAATTAGCCGTGATTGTGCATAAAGTGTGTCGAGAACCACCCAATAAACAAACAAAGAAACATACGGTTTGACATAGCCCATACCTTGTGCATACCTCCACCAGAGGACTACGATGTATTTCGACGATGGTACTCATCTATTAACGCCGCGGAGCCAGCGCGCACACTGATGAGACCTTGGACTTTGATGTCAGTGGAGATACATTTACCCCGCAGGGTTAGTACTCTCAATGATTGGGGTCAGGACTTTGATGACGATGGGATCCATTTACCCCGCGGGATTAGTGCTCTCGATAATGAGGACCGGGACTGTGATGGCGATGCGATCGGCTGACACCTGGGGTCGGTACGCTCACTGATGGGAGGCCCCTGATGAGGGGCAGGACTGATGGCAGTGGGATCTGAGTCGGCATGGTCAGCACACTCACTGACGGGAACTACGACTCTGATGGCGGTGGGATTCACTGAGTCGACAGGTGTAGCACACTCACTGATGAGGGCCAGGACTTTGATGGCGGTAGGGATCCACCAGCGCGACTTGTTGAGAGGCGGCAGCGAGGCGTCGGCCGGCGGGAACTGTCGGATCGTGATGAACTGGATGACGTGCGACACGACCATTCGCAGCCGCGCAGCCTCTAGACTGTCGGACGAGGACACAGTTAGTATCCCGAATATAGGGCAGAGACGGGCACAGTTAGTATCATGAAAAGGGCAGAGGCAGACACAGATAGTACCCTGAATGCAGGGGTAATCAAGCGACAAGAGCCGTTAAGCATCTGGACTGCCCGGCAGCGAAGGGCACAATTAGTGTTCTCGTGGCCATGTAGAGGACACAAACTTTAATATTTAGGGTCACTATTTCAGCCCCAGGTCGGCTTAAAGGTGATTTTTCAGCAGAAATCGCACATTTGTACGTTAATCGTTCCCTATGCCAAACAAATAATCGATAAGCGCTCAAAATGCTCCACAAGATATCTCTCAGCATTTTGTCACGCTAACGATATGTGCTATGTTACATTTGGACCAATAGTTCAAGGGTGTGTGGTTTAGGGGCGCATCTACCGCAAAGGTCATATAGCTAGTTCAAGGGTCAAACAAGGTTAAAGTATAGACCTCGTTTTGGTCACGTCCAAAATAGTGATTGAAAACGCTGGTTTTGTGAACAGGGATATGAACGGACGCCAGATTCGATTTCAGCGTCTAAATTAACCTTCGTGGGACTCAAGCTGAAAAAGCCATCTGAGGTCAAGTTGGGTCAATGACCTAGAGTGACATCTGAAAGACCGATGACCACAGGTGCCTATATAAACCTATATAACACATTAGTTGACTTGTTGATCAGCCTGTCTTATCCAATGCTGGGTACTTGTGGATAATAAGTGAATTAATTGTCGATAATTCGCGATTTCAGAGAAACAAAGCGACCTGACATGTTCCATCAAATGACGTTCCTCAGTGACTTGACACTCCTTCAAATTGTTTGATACCATAATGTCGGCAAAGGATGCCTCATCAGATACATCGGACGGCTCGGCACTAGCACGCCGTTTCTCCGTGGTCGTGAGAAAACCGTATGGGCGGGTTTTTATCAACACCCCTCCACACAATTTATCCACTGGGCGAAGGTTAAAATGTACCAATAAATACATGTTTATTTATCCAGTATATATATACACACACACACACATACATATATATATATATATATATATATATATATATATATATATATATATATATAGTATATATATGCAATTGGATGGAACTGTGAAATGTCTGAATTCAAAACCTTTTACGTGTAAACATCGGTCAACTAGATGATTTTTTTAATAACTTATTTGAGGCGTAGTAAGCGTTGCGCACAGACCTCTTCGCTGCCAAACAACACCCATAACAGATTCAGTCATTCAGCTACCACACCAATACGTACCACCTGAACCGGTGCATCATCAGCTGGTGGTCCCCCTCACTGAGTTACCACACCAATACGTACCACCTGAACCAGTGCATCACTAGCTGGTGGTCCCCGTTACTGAGTGATCTCAATGCATACCACCTGAACCAGTGCATCACTAGCTGGTGGTTCCCGTCACTGAGTTACCACACCAACACATACCACCTAAACCAGTGCACCATTAGCTGGTGGTCCCCGTTACCGAGTTACCACACCAATACGTACCACCTGAACCAGTGCATCACTAGCTGGTGGTCCCCGTCACTGAGTTACCACACCAATACGTACCACCTAAGTTACCACACCAATACGTACCACCTGAACCAGTGCATCACTAGCTGGTGGTCCCCGTTAGAGTGATCAATACCACCTGAACCAGTGAACAGCGGCGGTTCCCACTGAGTTACCACACCAATACGTACCACCTGAACCAGTGCATCACTAGCTGGTGGTCCCCGTCACTGAGATACCACACCAATACGTACCACCTGAACCAGTGCATCATCAGCTGGTGGTCCCCGTTGCTCAGTGACGTCAGCTGACGTAGAAGGTGCGCGAACACTGTGTACGAGCTCTGCATTGCGAATAGCGGCGACTGCACCAGTATGAACAGCGCGCGTACCTCGTCTTTGTGGAACAGTCTGCAAACACAGCGTCCGTGTAAGGCAGCCCGACAGCACAGCGTCCGTGTAAGGCAGCCCGACAGCACAGCGTCCGTGTAAGGCAGCCCGACAGCACAGCGTCCGTGTAAGGCAGCCCGACAGCACAGCGCCGATGTAAGGCAGCCCGACAGCACAGCGTCCGTGTAAGGCAGCCCGACAGCACAGCGTCCGTGTAAGGCAGCCCGACAGCACAGCGCGTGTAAGGCAGCCCGACAGCACAGCGCCGTGTAAGGCAGCCCGACAGCACAGCGCTATGTAAGGCAGCCCGACAGCACAGCGCCGATGTAAGGCAGCCCGACAGCACAGCGCTGATGTAAGGCAGCCGACAGCACAGCGTCCGTGTAAGGCAGCCCGACAGCACAGCGTCCGTGTAAGGCAGCCCGACAGCACAGCGTCCGTGTAAGGCAGCCCGACAGCACAGCGTCCGTGTAAGGCAGCCCGACAGCACAGCGCTGATGTAAGGCAGCCCGACAGCACAGCGTCCGTGTAAGGCAGCCCGACAGCACAGCGTCCGTGTAAGGCAGCCCGACAGCACAGCGTCCGTGTAAGGCAGCCCGACAGCACAGCGTCCGTGTAAGGCAGCCCGACAGCACAGCGCCGTGTAAGGCAGCCCGACAGCACAGCGTCCGTGTAGGCAGCCCGACAGCACAGCGTCCGTGTAAGGCAGCCCGCCAGCACAGCCTGGCCCCGACACACAGCGCGGAGGCAGCCCGACAGCACAGCGCTGTAGGCACCCGACAGCACAGCGCTGAAGGCAGCCCGACAGCACAGCGTCCGTGTAAGGCAGCCCGACAGCACAGCGTCCGTGTAAGGCAGCCCGACAGCACAGCGTCCGTGTAAGGCAGCCCGACAGCACAGCGCTGATGTAAGGCAGCCCGACAGCACAGCGCTGATGTAAGGCAGCCCGACAGCACAGCGCTGATGTAAACAGCTGGCAAACCCAGCCTATTTGTGAAACAGCGCACCGGTACATATCGGCCATGTGTGGACGCGTATCACATCGAAATTTATCGAGAAACGAAACGCTTGTAAATGACTATCAAATTAATCATATTAGAGCCAGTTCCAAATGCGGGATGCAATCGAATTCGGAAAGCCACTGCTACTATTGCGTATTGTGTGCTACTGTAAGGACAGTAAGCTACTGTTATTACGTACTGCTAGGCATCCAGCAAGTTGCGTTCTTTGACAATATCATTCAACACTGCAATCAGCTACATGTAACCGCCTGATTTTGCACACATTGATATGTGTGCCCAGTATCATATAACTGCACATGGTTCAGCACCACTGAAGTCATATCATAGCAGAAAAAATCAGCTTTTCATAGTCGCTGCACTCAAGCGTATCATTAACTTCCATTTATCAATTTTGTTCCTCACCCCGTCGAAAATTCAGTAGGATTGCTCGTGTATGTGTACTGCTACCGTCACCATGGCGGGACCGGCACCGTATGTGTACTGCCACCGTCACCATGGCGGGACCGGTACCGTATGTGTACTACCACCGTCACCATGGCGGGACCGGCACCGTATGTACTGCCACCGTCACCATGGCGGGACCGGTACCGTTGCCTACACACGTCACCATGGCGGGACCGGCACCGTATGTGTACTACCCCACACCGTCACCACTACTGGCGGGACCGGCACCGTATGTGTACTACCACCGTCACCATGGCGGACCGGCACCGTATGTGCCACCGTCACCATGGCGAGACCGGTACCGTATGTGTACTACCACCGTCACCATGGCGGGACCGGTACCGTATGTGTACTACCACCGTCACCATGGCGGGACCGGCACCGTATGTGTACTGCCACCGTCACCATGGCGGGACCGGCACCGTATGTGTACTGCCACCGTCACCATGGCGGGACCGGTACCGTATGTGTACTGCCACCGTCACCATGGCGGGACCGGCACCGTATGTGTACTGCCACCGTCACCATGGCGGGACCGGTACCGTATGTGTACTGCCACCGTCACCATGGCGGGACCGGTACCGTATGTGTACTACCACCGTCACCATGGCGGGACCGGCACCGTATGTGTACTGCCACCGTCACCATGGCGGGACCGGCACCGTATGTGTACTACCACCGTCACCATGGCGGGACCGGCACCGTATGTGTACTACCACCGTCACCATGGCGAGACCGGCACCGTATGTGTACTGCCACCGTCACCATGGCGGGACCGGCACCGTACTACCACGTACTGGCGGACCGGCACCGTATGTGTACTGCCACCGTCACCATGGCGGGACCGGCACCGTCACCATGGCGGGACCGGCACCGTATGTGTACTACCACCGTCACCATGGCGGGACCGGCACCGTATGTGTACTACCACCGTCACCATGGCGGGACCGGCACCGTATGTGTACTACCACCGTCACCATGGCGGGACCGGCACCGTATGTGTACTACCACCGTCACCATGGCGGGACCGGCACCGTATGTGTACTGCCACCGTCACCATGGCGGGACCGGCACCGTATGTGTACTACCACCGTCACCATGGCGGGACCGGCACCGTATGTGTACTACCACCGTCACCATGGCGGGACCGGCACCGTATGTGTACTACCACCGTCACCATGGCGGGACCGGCACCGTATGTGTACTACCACCGTCACCATGGCGGGACCGGCACCGTATGTGTACTGCCACCGTCACCATGGCGGGACCGGCACCGTATGTGTACTACCACCGTCACCATGGCGGGACCGGTACCGTATGTGTACTACCACCGTCACCATGGCGAGACCGGCACCGTATGTGTACTACCACCGTCACCATGGCGGGACCGGTACCGTATCTACCACCGTCACCATGGCGAGACCGGCACCGTATGTGTACTACCACCGTCACCATGGCGGGACCGGCACCGTATGTGTACTACCACCGTCACCATGGCGAGACCGGCACCGTATGTGTACTACCACCGTCACCATGGCGAGACCGGCACCGTATGTGTACTACCACCGTCACCATGGCGAGACCGGCACCGTATGTGTACTGCCACCGTCACCATGGCGGGACCGGCACCGTATGTGTACTACCACCGTCACCATGGCGGGACCGGTACCGTATGTGTACTACCACCGTCACCATGGCGGGACCGGCACCGTATGTGTACTGCCACCGTCACCATGGCGGGACCGGTACCGTATGTGTACTACCACCGTCACCATGGCGGGACCGGCACCGTATGTGTACTGCCACCGTCACCATGGCGAGACCGGTACCGTATGTGTGCTACCATCAGGTAAATATCATGCCAAGCAGCCATTTTTATTTTTAATCAACAGTCCACCTCAATTAGGAGCTAAATGGCGACGGAACGACAGCTCCTGGCCAAGGCAATGGCGAAGAACATTCTACCCAACTACACTGTAGACGCGGCCTGGCCTTTCTACTACGAATAACGACTCTCATGAACGAGCTTTTGAGGTGCTACCAACTGAATCATTTGTCCGCCCAAGTGATATGTGCGTCTGCTTTCGGATTTATGAAGGAAACGTTCTGGCAAATGTCAGCACCATTTGGGAGTACATAATAGTTTCAGTTGATCGACGAATGATAGATATTCACAAAGCGTTCCAAAACAATCCTGCCAGAACATCACGCAGGCCGGCGGGAACGAAATAGCAGTGACCAAAGGTTGTGTAGTGGATTCTCACCGATCTATGTCTACAAATGCCTGGGCTCTCACATGAAGAATGCAAAGGTATTCCTTAATCTAGGATCCCCTGCAGGTTCGGGCCTACACCCCGTTACCAAGACGGCCATACGCGTAGAAGCTATAGAACTGTAGAAGCACAGTTGCGTTTTCATAAATAGCGGTTAAATATATAACTGTGTTTCAGCTAAGAGCCGAATATAATGCCTTAACAAACCTACTTTTGTTAACTTGGATGGTCAGTCGATCGCCCAGACGCCCCTGTACCGACCATGCTAATGCACGCATAATTTGTCTAACCAGCCTGGCTCTTTGGGCTCATTCACTATCCGACGATAGGCGCCACAATGGCTGCCCGTTCCTTCTTTCCCTAAACTGCACGGCCCTATGATGAGGAGTGCACTTTAGGCCCCACAATGGCCACTCACCGTTTCCTCTCCTGAAGCAACGCGTTGATAACTGACTTGAGAACGGATTTTTGCACAATTGAGGGCTGCAAAATCAGGGAAACATATTAGGTACTCACGAGATAAGAGTAACGTGACATCAGAATGTTATATTTGTGATCGGCTCTGCACAGGTCGAGCATGTCGGTCGGACGACGGCGAATCAGAGATTTTCCAAGGGGAGGCAAGCTAGTTTGGGGTGCAAAACTGCTCAGATGGGCCTAATAAACAGCATTGTTTTACGAAAATCGCAAAAGCGCAGGAAATGTTGGGAAGTCGCTAAACGTGCGCCAGAATTTCCTAAGGGGTGCCGAAGCCAGATCCAAAAGACAGTCACAGGGAGCATAAGGGGCCACTTCATTTGTCTCCCCTAGATCCGTCCCTGCGAGCAGTTACTATATTAAATGGGGTTTATCGTAGCCGGTTGCGCGTAGTAACGCTGCCAACATGAGCGACGTCTCCGCGGGGACGGGAGGATGCGGTCCCCTAACCTTCGTGAAATTTAGCATTGCGCCAATGGTGCTACTGGGGAAAAATCGACCTGAAGAACCTGTCTTCCCTCCTATCCAAAATACGTGGCTACGCGCATGAATACACATCAGGGTTGGTGTTCTACAGGGACAAATTAGTCTCGTCATGACAGCCAGTTTTTACCGGTAAAAAGAACTGGTACTAAAACAGGTAAATTGGTGGCATGTTTTCTGCAATATTTTAGGTCCAATTTTGTCTGTTGCTATGAATTATGCATGCTGCTGTATACGTGCCACTCTACTAAACATGCACACAGTGTGTCTTATACATCTGAAAGAGATTCAGCAAAGTATCTGCAGGACCCATGCCGGTAAAACCCGGTAAAACACTTCCTGATGTCGGTTTTTACCAGTGGTAAAAACCAGTAAAACAAATTTGTCGGTAAAAGCTGCGAACCCTGATGCGGACGTGTATGCTGTTTTCTTCAACCAGTGCATGCAGTTTACAAGCATACTTTCCAATGATTTTGATCCGAAGGCTAGCATCGAAAATATGTTCGTGTTCTTGGGTAACACTTGGACATAGCGGCTCTGCAATTTCCACCCACTAACATCAACGTACCATCCTGCTTGCCCACCCTGTGGCACTCACCATCGACCTGAGGGCGTCGTGGACGGCGTAGAGAAGCTCCATCTTGAGTTCTGGGCTGTCCACGTTGGCACCGTCCCGCTCCGGGTCCACCTGGCGGGCACGACGGCGCTGGTCAGAGCGCAGCGCGTGCGGCGACACGCCTGTCGGCCTCGGAGACACTGCCACCGTCTCACCTTCAGCTCCGCCGTGCGTACAGCAGCAGTGTGCGTGCGGGCCGCCACTGATGGTCGCCGAAGCGGGTGGCATGGTGGTCAAGTCCAGCCGGCGTCGCCGGACGTGGCCCGCGGCCGCCACTGATGGTCGCCGAAGCGGGTGGCATGGTGGTCAAGTCCAGCCGGCGTCGCCGGACGTGGCCCGGTGAGGTGTCGCGTCGCCGGACGTGGCCCGGTGAGGTGTCGCGTCGCCGGACGTGGCCCGGTGAGGTGTCGCGTCGCCGGACGTGGCCCGGTGAGGTGTCGCGTCGCCGGACGTGGCCCGGTGAGGTGTCGCGTCGCCGGACGTGGCCCGGTGAGGTGTCGCGTCGCTCGACGTGGCCCGGTGAGGTGTCGCGTCGCCGGACGTGGCCCGGTGAGGTGTCGCGTCGCTCGCAGGTGGTGCAGCACGGCTTGACACCCTGCGGCCGAACTTAGTCGAAATGAGGCCAATGTCTGCGTCATTGAGGGCGGACATGTGATGCCGATGGTCACCGGCCCACACCGCCCTCACAAAGCCCGGCCAGCGGTCGATGGAGGGCTGGCGCCAGGTGCGACAGCATCTGGCCAGCCTGTGTAAAGCTGAGGGGCCTGCACTGTATACCGGTCGGTTGGCACCCGAAAAACGAGAAACAACATCGATGCATCAATTACCATGAACTGCAATGAAAGTGATGCAAAACTCTATCCACACGAGTGAAGGGTGGGGGCTCATGTGAACTGAGAACGCTCCCAGAACTATATTAGTCCAGTATTTATATAAGCATAGTTCAGTATCAGGTACATGGGCCACCATCAGTTACATGGGCATGGATAGGTAGGTATATTTACGGATTATGTCAGAATTGAGAAGAGAATACTCTCCACCAGTGGTTTCCGTTGACACAAATGTGCTTGAAACAGAAGCGGGCACAAGGAGGCGTGCCCCTCCTGACCCCCCCCCCCCCTCCCTCCCACCATGGAAAAATGGCGCCCCTCGAACCGGAAAAGGCTGGCCTCGTAGGGCCGAGTGCATCCCCCTCCTCCCCCGCTCAACGAATTTCCTCCGTAAGGGTGGGTGCCTTTTCATCAGTGTTGGATTTATGTTTTGGAATCCTGGACTTAGAGAGGACAACCTTTGGGTCTTCCAGATCAGAGGGTATAATTTGTATCTTTTTCTGACGTGAAAAACTTTTTTAGCACTCCCCAGTCAGTTTTTGACATGCTTATCAAACAACAATGAGTCAGCAGTGATTTTTTAACCTCATTTGGTGAAAAACGAGTGGATAATTTCTTAAAGAGGATAATGTTCCCGATGACAGATATCCAGGTCAAAGCCATGTTTCCAACCCTGCCCTCCAGGGACTTTTGCAGTGGCGTCCCTCTGAGCAAATGGTGCCCCTCCAGACGAGTGTCCCCTCCCCCATGAACATCGCTGGGTTCTCCCCTGGCTGGAGAGTGAGGACTGAGCTAATGCCCTCTCTATGCATATCATCCTGGTTCAGGCGTTTTCTTGTCGTGGAACAGGACAGACTCTCAGCCAGTGGTTTTGTCACGGGACATGGTGGGTGCATGGGTTTAGGAACAGCGACGGCAGGAGGGCTATGCTCCTCAAACTTTTTGGGACCCGGGCAAATAATTTTTCATGGAACGATTACTTAGTAAATTGCTCGGCCTCAGCCGTACACCTACCCGGACTTCCGTTTCTTCGGTGAGTGATCCGCGGTCTTTAGATCAATGGTCATGCAATATCCATGAGCCCAATAGTAAATGTAGAACGTACTCATCCTCGCAGCTCCTCACCCTGGGGCACAAGTAGGCTGAAGACTGGTTTTACTCATGAGCTGCTCCGAGCGGTGTGCTTAACATTAAATCTGGCAAAAGGTCAGCAGAAGCTAGATCGATGGTGCAATGGCTGCAACCACGTGCCACTCTCACCTGGTCTATGGTCCAGAAATGAGTTGGTCTATAATCCTTACTAATTCATTCGCCAATGATCCCCAGACTATTGCTCATAGCAACCCAACTGTTCTCGGCAATAATTGCCGGAGTCTATTAATTAATCAACTCGGAGAATAATGGTGCCATGAGATAGCACACGCACCTGCCCCGCCCGGAAGCCGGCCGCGCAGCAGAAGCTATCTTCCGCGCCGTGCGGCGGCCGCCGACGGGACGACGTGGACCCGTGACAGCTGTGTTGCCGTCGTGCCCCAGTCAGCCGGGGTCGATGCGTGTCGGGCGCGGCACTGTTGTCGGAATGTGGCCCCGGCGGCCATCACGCCCATGGCGCCCACCATTGATCACGTGACCAGTATGGATTGCGTGACTCGACACTAATTGGCCTCAGGATGGAAGGGCGTCGAAATATCAAAGCCCTCATCCCCGGGTGACGGGGGTGGGGCCGGTTAAGACAACACAAGTGCGCTAGCTAGAACTTATCGGATCCGCCACAGACGACTACGGGTCACGCAAGTCTCAGCTTCAACCAAGCCTTAATGCCTACTTTCTTCGAAGCTAAAACTTGAAGAGTAATGACTCGTAATCCCACTGGCGATTTCATGTGCAGATGCTCCCATATTGATCTCCTTGAGATGACCTGACAGCGGATGACGCTGGTCCCAATTGCCGGCGAAGGCGGGAATACGGTGGAAAGCTGGAGGACATCGTACCTTGAAAGTAGCGCAGATGTCAGCATAGCTCTCGAATATCGATCGCAGATACACGGACACATCCGCGTAGTTTTCCGAATCCCTCGCTCGCTGTACCTCCGTCCTGCAACAAACACAACACAACGGCATCAGGGCTCCGCCAGTCAACAGCACACCCACAGCGATACCATGGACACAGACAGGAGAAGGCAGGAGAGCACAGGGGAAACATTAGGCTGGGGACGGGCCACGTGGGATCATCCTGGATACTGTTCAGAAGTGTCCGGTGGCAGTGCTAATCCTGGCAGCGCGACTGGCAGCATGAAGCAGTCACGATTTACGGTGCTAGAGGGGGACAAACGTTCCTAGGCAAAAGAAACTTCATCGGTGTAGGCTACTATATTACGACATTTTCGCGGATGTTTTCCTTGTCTGTTTGAAAAAGTGCCTAGTGTATCACACCAATGTCATGGACCTGAAAACACTACGGTGCAACCCGCCACGGAACCGTAAGCTTATTATCATCCCGCCTGCAATAATGCTACGTGGTACACAGTAGTTGCGGCACCTTACGATATAGAGTAGATACGGTCTGGCACAGTACAGATAAGCTGCAGTTTCCTAAAATACACGGTAGTTACGGTCTCCCACAGCATGGAGCAGCTACAGTTCCGCACGCTACAGAGTAGTTACGGTCCCGCAGGGTAAAGTGGTTATGGTCCGGAACGGTGCAGAGTGGATACGTTTTCACAAGACACAGAAGGCCTACGGTCCCGCACAGAACAGAGTAGATACGGTCCCTCACAGTATTGAATAGCTACGGTCTCGCACAGTAGAATAGCTACAGTACAGGTCCCGTACAGTACAGAGTTGCCACGGTCCCCCAAAGTAGAATAGCTACGGTCCCGTACAGTACAGAGTAGCCATGGTCCCCCAAAGTAGAATAGCTACAGTCCCGTACAGAACAGAGTAGCTACGGTTCCGCACAGCGACGGCCCCGTACAGAACAGAGTAGCTACGGTTCCGCACAGTAGAATAGCTACGGTCCCGGACAGAACAGAGTAGCTACGGTCCCACACAGTAGAATAGCTACGGTCCCGGACAGAACAGAGTAGCTACGGTCCCCCACAGTATAATAGGTACGGTCCTGTACAGAACAGAGTAGCTACGGTCCCCCACAGTAGAATAGCTACGGTCCTGTACAGAACAGAGTAGCTACGGTCCCCCACAGTAGAATAGCTACGGTCCTGTACAGAACAGAGTAGCTACGGTCCCCTACAGTAGAACAGCCACGGTCCCGTACAGAACAGAGAAGCTACGGTCCCCCACAGTAGAATAGCTACGGTCCTGTACAGAACAGAGTAGCTACGGTCCCGCACAGTAGAATAGCTACGGTCCCATACGGCACATAGGAGGTCCGGTCTCCTACAGAATGTGATAGTTGCACGACACAGAGTAATTACGGTTCGGAACGACACAGAAGCAGTACAGAGTACTCAAGGGCCGATCCAGGGTGTGGTAGAGCTGTATCGGTCGGAGCTACCGATAATTGGCGCAACTGGCCGGTGTGCTGTCGGATACGCGTGCAGCCGACACGTTCGGTTGATTTTCGATAGCGGTACACCGAACACGACAGCCGGCTTGAACACCTCGCTAACGAGCAGGCCGACTACAGTGTCGCCTGGTGATGCGCCGCCGCGCCGGCCGCACCCAGCGATCACACGTGCTCGTGCGTGTCCGAAGGTGCCGTTCGCCACATCAATAACGTTATTGAGCGGGGAGCAACGGCTATCAGGCGATTCGTCAGAGACCAAAAGGGAATATTCGGACCCAAAAATGTATTACCATTGCATGCTTTGGTCAGAGTATAGGATGGATAAGCATGTGTAAAAGTTTGGATTGATGAATGCTGGTTTGGAACGCATGGTCTTCTTGTATTCGACTGGCGCATTTTCTCAGATATGCATCTCACCGGTGCAGACGTAGAACTGCAAAATAAAAGCGAATAGCCCATGCACACACGCACGCACGTACCACGCTCAACGCACACACGCACACACCACACACACGCCACGCATGCCAGTGCGCAAAGCCAGTGTAGCCTGGTGCGCCAAGATTCATCCAGACCCACGTCATTTTTATGTTAACTCTTAGGCACCAGATACTTTTCCTCCTCAGGCGTCCGAGTTCCGTTCCAACTGAACAAGACAAGAGTAAGTGGTCGCGGTAACTTATGACAATCAAAGACATTTTATTTGAGGAGGCAGCTGTCCGTGGCTATAGCACTTCGAATAAGAAAAGCGTGAACTTGATTGAAGCACGATTCGCCCAGTGTTCGCGCTTCGCTCCTTGGAGCGAAATCTGCTGGCTGTCATTGAACTGCCTCGGAACCTATAGATCAGCACGTGTCTGCGCTCTTCAAAAGGCCTTCATGCAAACGAGGAGGACCTATTGGCAGGTAGCAGGTCCCGTGATGCCAAACCACAAGACACTATGACTGTTAGGCAGCTTCACTGGAAAAGAAACTGTGTGCGTGCGAACGTGCATACGTGTGTGCGCGCGTGCATGTGCGTGTATGATAGAAAGAGGGAGAAAAAGAGAGCGTATGAGTGAGTGAGTGAGAAGGTGAGTGAGTGAGTGAGCAGGTGAGTGAGTGAGTGAGTAGGCGAGTGAGTAAATGAGTGAGTGACTGAGTGAGTGAGCTGACCAGTAAGTGAGTAAGTCAGAGAGAGAGAGAGCGAGAGAGACCTACACTCTGATACCATCCGACCATGTGGGCCACTACTGAAGCGCCATGCCGCACCTTAGTTATGTATTGCGCTGTGCCCCAGGTTACGAAGCTGTCTGATGGACTTCGTTCGGCCCTGACCTTTCCAGTCCACCTGCATAACTTAGATATGTGCTGGGCATCGTAGTTGGCTGTTGGCTGTGGCACCAGTGAAGGAAAGAAACCCAATCTAAGTGGAAGATTGCAAACAAAGTTGATGCAGTAAACTCGCACCACTGGCGGATGGAGGTAAAGTTCGTGCAGGTCAGTGTAGAAAATGATATACTTTTTTGAAAAGTTGATGTGGCTGGCACAAAGATCAGCAATGCGGCTGCAATACGTGCAGTAGGTATTACAATATCCACCCATGAATGTAGTGACCAGACCATGACCACAAAAAGTAACAATCATGTGCTATGGAATAACATCTAACATCACAATTGTATTGTATTGATTGACATAGCGTTCCACAATTTTACTTTTTACACAATTGTACACACAAATTCACAATTTCACAGAATTTCACAATATTTACACAACTTACTTTGGCTGTTTTACCAGTGTCATACAGGCATGTATCTATCAAATATACCATGAAAATACGACAATATATAATAGCGCATAAACAAATTAAAAACAAAAAAAAAGAGAAAAAGTATAATATAAACTACAATTTAAAATACACTATCGAAAATAGAAAATACAAGCCATGTAGCACACGACAAACATACTCGAGTACCTACTAGAATGTAGCCAAAAACTCACGACAGAAATATAAGAGTTGCCTTGACGTGTTTCCTAAGTCATATTGGCGTTCACCGGGTGCCGGTCACTGCAAAGACAGTTCCATGTATGCATGACACGCTCCGGGAGGGTGTTATTTTTGTCGCCTCTGGATGGCATCGTCCGGTTTACAGCTGTTGGCTAGATGCACTCAGCCGTGTTCGCTGCGATGTGTCCATTCTGTATATTACAAGATGTTTTAGCTTTTATGAGACTTTCGTTTCCTTCAAAATTGTGTACATCAGGACACGGTCCCAAGTTCTATCGGTGAGTTAGAATCAAGCCATCCAAACGGCTTTCCGGCAGCGGAGACGCGGTCTCTTCGGAGCTTATTGATGATTCTCACGGCAAAATATATTATTTTACCAGTGCGCTTTCGTTACATCTGTGTTAGTCGGCCCACCCCGGTAAGCAGTAGATCAGATGTGAAAACACCAAGGACTGAATTATATTTTGGTGGTTGTTTTTGGTAAGCTGTCCCTCAACTTGCTGGGAGAAATGAGGCCGTTGTAGCGGCATTGCACAACTCGGATAGTTTCGCGTCGGCACGTTAGGCGTCAGACGCAATGTTAATGCGGACATCGGGGGATCTCCAGTAAAGAAAGAAAACAGGTGGGTTCCTAATGCCATTCAAGAACTCTGAAACATGCTTCCGCGACATGCGCGCCCGGATGCTCACTAATGTGTGCGCGAAGAATATATATCAATTGATGAGACTCTGTCTCCATGAAATATGATGCGAAGTGCATTTATGAAAGTTAGCTTGCCTTCAGACGTTAATTTTATTGCCACTTACAGTGACATATTGCGCACATTGTTACTTTCCGTATTTCCTTCTGGAACTATTTTCCGCCATAGACGGCCGGCCGCCGGCGGCCCCCGGCCTGTTACCGCCCGCCCGCCATTCATAATATGATGGGGGGGCGGAATTCATATTCCCTGAATGCTAATAGGCCCCGACGCCAAAGTTACAGGCAGATTTTCATATTTGAAACGACAGGCGATGTGTCTGGCATGAGCTCCACCACCATTAGAGTTTAGGCCGACAGATTTTCACGAAATTGTTTGAGAACATTACGCCTATGAGCGTTGACGGGAAAGAATGCATCTACAACCGTGAATTTCTCCTACACCACTTTGGCGTGGCAGAGCCGAGGTTGCTTAGTATTGTTGAAGGGTGGATCTTTGATTTGTGTCGTGCCACCGCTCGGCAGTCCTAGGGATCCTCTAGGCAGCAACCGTCGGCGCTTGACGTGCATCGAGCCATGCCAGAACGTCAATAATGTCGCAAAGCTTTCAAAAATGTCATTAAAAGGTATAAAAGTGACAGGGTTTAGATATCTATAAAAGATATACAATAAAGAAGACTATGGCATAAAATAGCAAAAAGGCAGGGTGATATCTATAAATAAGGCAGCGGATTTCATGCCGGTTTATTTAAGGCCATTGGAAATTAATTCGGTAATGTAGAACATCTGATATACAACATAAAGTGATACAAGGTGATAATTTGGGAGACAAATTCTGGAATTGAGTGCAAAAGTGACAGGGTTGAATCTTCATGGAAGTTATTCAAGATGATATAAAAATGTCACACGTTCGATTTTCGTTTAGTTAAGAACATTGGAAATTGCCAGGAGTAGAGTAGTGACAGAAGATGTATGACACGTTTTTATCACAAGATGTTGAGTGGCCAATGGCTCCCATTTTACTGTAAGGGCAAAGTGACAGGGTGAAATAATTTGATAATAAAACGAACTACACATGATAAGAGAGCTTGTTTCAATGTTGTTCAAATTTGACAATTGGAAATTACTTGCACCTCGTCTAGAAACCAGAATATAGCATTAATCAAAGCAAACCCACTCTTTTGGTGTTCCTTCAAAAACCCACCACCAGAGCGGCGCCACCGGTATTATGTCCGCTTATGACGCCTAACGCATACTAATTGTTTTGTCGAAAGTAATTACCAGGGTTTTTATTGTCACTGGGCCGACGTTGAACTCCCTGAACACTAATGCTGAACACATGATGCTTCCCCCTTTTGATTGTTGCCGCTGTGCCAAATAATATTATCCCCATTCTTAATGGATTTATTTTCAGCTCGTTAAAAGCAAACCAGGCATCTAGAGTGGTGATATCAGTCTCCACGTTATTGAGGAACTCCCTGACTCCGTCTGGCATAGGTGGCACACTTCGTATAAGTTTGGTGTCATCTGAGTAAGAAATGATGGATGAATGTTTATAAAGGTAACACGGAAGGACATTCGTGAACAAACTGAACAAAATTGGTCCCAAGTTACTGCCCTGAATTACCCCCAAAAGGTGTTAAACACGGTTACTTCTCTGTATAGCCTGTGTGCGCCGAGTAAAATCGTCCATGAACGAATGCGTCGATAGGCCATACTATTGCAGCCTCTCCGATAGTAAATCGCCGTCCACACAATGCACCAACAAGGTGCAACGAAAGCACATTGGTAAAATAATCAATATGTATTCACTAAAATAGCGGAATGTCCATTGGTGATGGTACTGCATGTTGCACCAGCTCCAATGGTTTGTGTTCTCTAAACGAAACAAATATCGAGTGAAATAGTTGTAGCAGTGCATGATAAAGTATGAAAGGATATAGAGAGATACTGTAGAAAATCAATTCAACCCCAATGCAAAACAGAGTACATGAAGCATTGGCTCAAAGCAAAACACTTCATCCAGCAGCATGATCAACGTTTATTAACCGAACAAAAAGTGGCATGACTTTATGTATGTATTGCATACGTACATTGTGTAACAGAGTTGGTTTTCGGGACACTTGATTTCAGAAATGTAGCTTACCCTTTCAATTCATGTCGCGACAGTTTCCGGCGCCCTGCCGCTGCAGGTGTGACCTCGATGCCCGGCCGCTGTCTGACAGATGTAAAATGTCAGTGGGTGATGTGAATGTGAATACCAGTGATGTGAATATGAATGTCAGTGGGTGATGTGAATGTGAATACCAGTGATGTGGATATGAATGTCAGTGGGTGATGTGAATGTGGTTGTCTTGGGTGATGTATGTCAGTGATTATATTATTGGAACAAGGTGTATGATTTATGAATGTAGTGGAATATTGGATGACTGCTGGATGAATGTTCATGTGTCCTATGACATGTGAAATGTCAGTTGGGCTGCAGCGCCACGATCTGCCGGCTGTCTGTGAACAGCGCGGAGCCGCCGAGTCGGCATTGTTTGAAGGTATGCGCTGAGGCAGCAGCTCTGGTGTCAGACGCCGGACCGGCGCGAGGCTGCCAAGACGCAGACTCAGCAGTGGTTCCCACAGAGGGACTGAACTCAGAGCGACTCTGAGCTGACGTAGTCTGTCTCTGAGATGGAGACAGCGCGACCCGCCGAGCTGGTGTAGGGTGCATTGAGAACGGTATTGTTCCGAAGTCACATGACCATGACGTGTCGCGGGCTGGGTTTTACCTCGCAGCGGAGCCGAGGGCTCCGCCAACACTTGCCACGGAGACGCGCGACCGAGCGGTCGCCGAGGGCGGGCGGCTGGCCGCCGCCGGCCAGTCGCCAGGGCTCACCACTGAGGTACGTCTGAGGTACGTCTGAGGACTCTGCCTGAGAGTCGCTGTGTGACTGCTAAGATGTAAGCTTACGAGAATGTTAGTAGAGCGTTTATGAAGACCGGTCGGGACGTAAGCGGAATTGTATGTCAATGATAATGCCTCATTGAATGTTTGAATGTGTTACCGGAGGCTGAATAGAGGTGAAGAGGTGGCTGATATTTAACAAGATGTATTGTGGCCCTGTAACTGTTGAGATGGATGTTGAAGCCTTGAGCTGTATGATGGCCCAATGTACTGAGTATGAAGATGTGACGGTCGAGATGTATGAAGATGTGGGATGGCCGTTTGAATCGTGTGTGAAGCAGTTGAAGCTGTCTGTCGCTTAAAGGCACTATTGTATTAATTTTGGTCTAACGCTGCACTATTGAAACCTGAATAATTACCGCCATTTAATTGCTAATTAAAGACGCCAATATAAGTGCTGGATTTGTGGTGCCTGTCAAGAGATGTTTGGATCAGAGCTCGGAGATTGAGACACAGAGCCATTGAACATAACCGGGGTTTTAAATATCGCAAACGTCGAGGTCCATACTAGTTATCTACGTGGCAAGGAAGTTTGACTATTAGACATCTGGGAAAGGAAAAATGTCTGATAAGCTCTGGGGAGCAAAACTTCTCTACAATTGCATGCATGCATTGTAAGGGACACGCATTTCATTACCATGTCGAGGCGCCTCAAAGTATTCATAGCGAAGCGTCCGAAAGTTGAACTGTGTAAAGGGAATATATCTTACACAAGCTGATTATGAAGATATAAAAACTTCTGAGACGAAACCAATTACCTTCTGTCCATACAATGGTCCTAGTATTCTCATCAATGTCATGCACCAGCCATGAGGAAGCTATTGCCGAAGACTTCTCAGTATTCGGCGATGTCTGTTTTTATGTGTTACTGGAGGCTCAAATATATTTCCTCATCTTCTTTGCAACTTGTCACAATTCATCGCAAATCGCGAAAGTACAAGCATAATATTGTTGATCGATCTAAACACTGCTTGAGAATGACCAAATAGTGAAATGTGTGACATGACGGGTCAAAATCGACATTAGCGATGTCTTCTCCACATGCTAATGAGTGCATACAGTGTAAATTTACATGGCGAGTGACGCGTGTTACATAGGTATCCAAAGTAGCCTGGTCAAACATTTCCTTCAACACGTAAACGCTCCGGCAATATTTAGGCAGCGTTATAGTTCCAGGATGTCCCCTCACACAGCCACTCCGACGCCAGCTATATTGTGGCGCTTTCGTGCCGGATGAGACAAATGTGGCTCCACTGACGCCGGCCTGGTGTGTGGCAGTGTAATGCGGCGACACACAGTCACGGCCAGCCGACTCCCACACCATCGGTACAGCCACTGACGCCGGCCTGGTGTGTGGCAGTGTAATGCGGCGACACACGTCCAGCCGACTCCCACACCATCGGTACAGCCACTGACACCGGCCTGGTGTGTGGCAGTGTAATGCAGCGACACACACCCAGCCGACTCCCAAACCATCAGTACAGCCACTGACACCGGCCTGGTGTGTGGCAGTGTAATGCGGCGACACACGTCCAGCCGGCTCCCACACCATCGGTACAGCCACTGACGCCGGCCTGGTGTGTGGCACACACACGTCCCCCCTGCGCCCGGCCTGGTGTGTGGCAGTGTAATGCAGCGACACCGTCCAGCCGGCTCCCACACCATCGGTACAGCCACTGACGCCGGCCTGGTGTGTGGCAGTGTAATGCGGCGACACACGTCCAGCCGGCTCCCACACCATCGGTACAGCCACTGACGCCGGCCTGGTGTGTGGCAGTGTAATGCAGCGACACACGTCCAGCCGGCTCCCACACCATCGGTACAGCCACTGACGCCGGCCTGGTGTGTGGCAGTGTAATGCGGCGACACACGTCCAGCCGACTCCCACACCATCGGTACAGCCACTGACACCGGCCTGGTGTGTGGCACACACGCCAGCCGACTCCCACACCATCAGTAACCACACCGGCCTGGTGTGTGGCAGTGTAATGCGGCGACACACGTCCAGCCGGCTCCCCACACCATCGGTACAGCCACTGACGCCGGCCTGGTGTGTGGCAGTGTAATGCGGCGACACACGTCCAGCCGGCTCCCACACCATCGGTACAGCCACTGACGCCGGCCTGGTGTGTGGCAGTGTAATGCAGCGACACACGTCCAGCCGACTCCCACACCATCGGTACAGCCACTGACGCCGGCCTGGTGTGTGGCAGTGTAATGCGGCGACACACGTCCAGCCGACTCCCACACCATCGGTACAGCCACTGACGCCGGCCTGGTGTGTGGCAGTGTAATGCAGCGACACACGTCCAGCCGACTCCCACACCATCGGTACAGCCACTGACACCGGTCTGGTGTGTGGCAGTGTAATGCGGCGACACACGTCCAGCCGACTCCCACACCATCGGTACAGCCACTGACGCCGGCCTGGTGTGTGGCAGTGTAATGCGGCGACACACGTCCAGCCGACTCCCACACCATCAGTACAGCCACTGATGCCGGCCTGGTGTGTGGCAGTGTAATGCAGCGACACACGTCCAGCCGACTCCCACACCATCGGTACAGCCACTGACGCCGGCCTGGTGTGTGGCAGTGTAATGCGGCGACACACGTCCAGCCGACTCCCACACCATCGGTACAGCCACTGACGCCGGCCTGGTGTGTGGCAGTGTAATGCAGCGACACACGTCCAGCCGACTCCCACACCATCGGTACAGCCACTGACGCCGGCCTGGTGTGTGGCAGTGTAATGCGGCGACACACGTCAGCCACGTCCAGCCGACTCCCACACCATCGGTACAGCCACTGACGCCGGCCTGGTGTGTGGCAGTGTAATGCGGCGACACACGTCCAGCCGACTCCCACACCATCGGTACAGCCACTGATGCCGGCCTGGTGTGTGGCAGTGTAATGCAGCGACACACGTCCAGCCGACTCCCACACCATCGGTACAGCCACTGACACCGGTCTGGTGTGTGGCAGTGTAATGCGGCGACACACGTCCAGCCGACTCCCACACCATCGGTACAGCCACTGACGCCGGCCTGGTGTGTGGCAGTGTAATGCAGCGACACACGTCCAGCCGACTCCCACACCATCGGTACAGCCACTGATGCCGGTCTGGTGTGTGGCAGTGTAATGCGGCGACACACGTCCAGCCGACTCCCACACCATCGGTACAGCCACTGACGCCGGCCTGGTGTGTGGCAGTGTAATGCAGCGACACACGTCCAGCCGACTCCCACACCATCGGTACAGCCACTGACACCGGCCTGGTGTGTGGCAGTGTAATGCGGCGACACACGTCCAGCCGACTCCCACACCATCAGTACAGCCACTGACGCCGGCCTGGTGTGTGGCAGTGTAATGCAGCGACACACGTCCAGCCGACTCCCACACCATCGGTACAGCCACTGACGCCGGCCTGGTGTGTGGCAGTGTAATGCGGCGACACACGTCCAGCCGACTCCCACACCATCGGTACAGCCACTGACGCCGGCCTGGTGTGTGGCAGTGTAATGCGGCGACACACAGTCACGGCCAGCCGACTCCCACACCATCGGTACAGCCACTGATGCCGGCCTGGTGTGCGGCAGTGTAATGCAGCGACACACGTCCAGCCGACTCCCACACCATCGGTACAGCCACTGACGCCGGCCTGGTGTGTGGCAGTGTAATGCGGCGACACACGTCCAGCCGACTCCCACACCATCGGTACAGCCACTGACACCGGCCTGGTGTGTGGCAGTGTAATGCGGCGACACACAGTCACGGCCAGCCGACTCCCACACCATCGGTACAGCCACTGACACCGGTCTGGTGTGTGGCAGTGTAATGCGGCGACACACCGACACGTCCAGCCGGCTCCCACACCATCGGTATAGCGCGGGCGCATGGCCGGTGTCGTGTAAGTGCACCCACAGATGAACTGTGACGCTCGGGAAGAGTGAAACGGTTTGTCTCGCGCACCCATAGAAAATCTTTGGCGCCCTGTAGGGGTGAAAGTGGTGTTGTCTCGTGTACACATAGAGGAGCTGTGGCGCCCTGTTGGAGTGTAAGTGGTGTCGTTTTCAATCATCCGCAGAGGAACTGTAATTTTGTCATGAGTGAATTCGCCTAATTGCGTATTATGACGCAGTTATGATATAACTTACAAAGCACTTCGATGATTCAAATAATGAGGATGACCTCTGAAAAGAGAAAGCAAAGCTGAGAATCGTTGGAAAATGTGGAATGCAATATGCACATTCAGATAAACTTGACAAATTGCCGTTCAATCCAAATGTTTGGATTCCAATGTTCCACTCACGTTGTGCTCTCGATGGACTCGATAGCTCCAATCCATCTGGATACTTTCAATGCATCCAGCAGTGGGTGTCCACCCTCTCCTGGACTCACATGAATTCCTCGCGGCGCTTCTGGTGGACTGGATAGAGCGGGCGACGCAGCCTCTCGCTGCCAGTGGAGGACGAGAGCAGCGACTCGATACTTCGAGATGACCGGATCGAGTGAGCCGTGCTGAGACGACTTCCTGACTGTCTGGGTGGCGGTGTCGGCTGGTAAAGGTCAGGTCAGGTCAGCAACTCAGTGGTGACATGAGTGTATATCAGACATCAACATGACTATCATTTTTGCGTACAAAAGAGTACAATGTCAAACGCGCCATCTATATTGCACAGGCCGTATATTAAGTTTGCACTGCACTTCATGTTGATCGCATGCACTAGTGCTTGTCACTTGATAATTGAGCAGCGTCAAGCTGAACGCAAGGTAATAAATTTAATCGGCCATCACTATTATGGAGAGCTGCCGGTTGCCCACTGTTACAATGTTATTTGGTGCGGAGTGTGTATACGATTCTTGTGCTGAGGTACCACGATACAAACGCTGCAGCTCTCGCCGGGTGACTCTATTGGAGACTGAGCGTGACCGGGCAGTCGGCCGGCCCCGCCGGCCGGTCGGGCGAGCGTAGCCGCCGGGCTTTAGAGGTGTCAGATTTGAACACCAAAAGTCCAACACAGAACACCTCCCCCCAAGACAACATTCCACCTCCTCCCAAGACACATGAACATTGGCGAGCAAGGGAGATGTGTCTGACAAATTTGCCAAGTCGCGTCGCACGGCTGACTAAGATCTTAGAGAAAAGAATGAAAGCAAAATATCTTGAGTGCCAGAAATTATATCGGACGAAACGACATAAAATGTATCGCAAACCTCGTCGACGTTGAAAAGTAGCGAGGCAAATCAATCATGTCCTGCAGATAACAATCAGCGCACAGCTGAATAATGTCACGCTAACGCACTTGCTGACAACACTCCCCCGACACAGTAGCGATGGACATCATAGGTAATGCACTGAGTCGCAAGAAAATATTCAAAGAATGTACACCATCCACTCGAAGGGCAATTCATGCGATATGAAATCGCCGCGTCTCTCCCGACCAGTTCACAGTCGGATCGGTTATGAACAGACTGGTTCAGACGTCTGGCATCATGTTTTTTTGTTTGGTGTGTTTGGGGGGTGGGGGGCGGGGGGGGGGGGGCGGCCCTCGGGCGGGCGGTTTGGCGGGGGGGGCACAGGGGGCGCGTGGCGGAGGGGGCGAGTGGGGGGGGTGTCAGGGGGGGGTGGGGGTTTTTTTTGGGGGGGGGGGGGGTGGGGGTGGGGGGTTGGCGGGTTGGGGGGGTGGGGGGGGGGGGTGGGTGGTGGAGGGGGGGGGGGGGGGGGGGGGAAGGGGGGGAAAGGGGGGGGGGAGGGGGGGGGGGGCCGGGGGGGGGGCCAGGGGGGGGGTTGGACTGGGGTGGCCCCCCCCCCGAGGCGTTAATCGATTGGGGGGGGCCCGGGGGGGGTGCCCGGCCCGGGGGGGGGGGCGGGGGCGGAGGGGGGGGGGGGGGGGGGGGGGGGGGTGGGGGTCCGGGGTGGCGCTTTGGTGGGTTCCCGGGTGGGCTTTGGCGGCGGGGGGGGGGGGGGCGGGGTGGCGGGGGGGGGGCGGGGTGGGGGGGTGGTGGGGGGGGGGGTGGGGGGATGGGGGGGAGGGGGTGGGGTGGGGGGGGGGGGGGTGGGCGGGCGGGGGGGGGTCGCCCCCGGGGGGCGGGGCGCTGCGGGAGTGTTTGGTTGGGTTTCGGTGTCGTGTTGGCTGGGGGCCTTTTGGCTTTTTTTTTTTTGTTTTTATGTTGTTGTTGTGGGGGGGGGGTGGGGGGGGGGGGGGTGTGGGGTTCCCCCCCCCCCCCCGGGGGGTTCGGGGGTTTGGGGGGGGGCGCCCCCCCCCCCCCGGCCCCCCAGAGTCGGGGGGGGGGGGGGGGGGAAAACAATTTGGGGGGGGGGCGGGGGGGGGGGTGTTGGTGCTCCGCCGAGGAGGAAGAGGAACGCGGGGGGGGGGGGCTGTCCTCAACAAAAAAGGGGGGGGCCGAGGAAAAAAAAAAGGGGAGAGGGGAAAAACAGAGAGGTTGTTTTCGCGCCGAGGCTCTTTCTGCAGGCTGGGCGGTGGCGCTGACCGCGAGGGCCGTCGTCCACTGGCGCGCGCTGAGCGCGTCGGATGGGTTTGGTTTTCTTCCCAACCCCGCCAAGAAAAAATTTAGGGAAAAAATTTTCCCCTGAGGCTTTGCAGTCGCGGTTTTTCTATTTCCGCCAGTGTCTTCGTGTTTAACACGGGGATGAGCGGCCGGTGGTCCGGAGGACGTACTTCGAACTGCTGCATGCCTTTGATGTACACGTCGGCTTTTTCTTGCACGCCCATGGCAAGCAGCCTCCAGTTCGATCACGGCGTATCGCGTTTCCACGTCAGTCGGGAAACGGGACCCGCACTGGATGAGGCGCCATCTTCCGATGTCATCGCAGCTGGCGGACGACAAAACAACCAAGTCCGCCGACACGTGAGGCGTCCGTCTCCAGGATCGTGCGCCGCTTCGGGTTGAATAAATCCAGGATAGGTGGAGACACCAGCGCCTCCTTCACCTTCTGGAACGCTTCTCTGTGTCACGGGCAGGTCCCCACAGCCAGGCGTTGCGCGGGGCGTAACGCACGCTGCCGCAGGGTTCCGCAGCCATCGCGATCTCGGCGGAGAACGATCCCAGCTGATTTGCAAGTCCGAGAAACGATCGCAAACGGTGATATTGCTGGGTTGCGGAAAATCTCGGATGGCCCGGACCTTCTTCATGTCCACCGTGTAGCCGTCAGTACTGACGGTAAACCCTGAAGTCGACCTTCTTTTCAGCGAACTGACATTTCGCTGGGTTGAGTGTGACGCCGTAGTCGTCGCATCTCTTCAGCACCGTCCAGATGTGGTGAAGATGCGTGGTGTAGACGTCGTCCCAGGACAGCACATCGTCCACCACCTTCACTGTGTTGGCGACGTCACCAAACACAGCGTCACCATGCCGGTTGTACACGTCGCCGGGTGTGTGACACCCCATAGGCATCCGCTTGTAGCGATACCGCCCCCACGGCGTTATAAAACACGTGAGGTCGCGGTCCTCCATTCTGATGGCGACCTGGTGATATCCGGCCTTGCAGTCCAATTTGGTGAAGTACATGGCACCGGTTGAGATCGATGCTACCGCGTCCTGTGGAGTTCTCGCGGGATGAGGCGGCCGCTTCACGAAACGGTTGAGTTTGGTAAGTCCACCGTGAGACGGCAGCCGGATATTTTGCCGTCGGAGTCCATCATGCAGAAATGTGTCAGCAAACTACAGCTATCTTAGGCAGGGGGACATGCATTTCTGGTTCAAAAGTTACATACCAAGCCCTATTGTCATCACCCGTCACCAAACTATGAAATTTCACAGACGGAATGCTCTCCAACACACACACGCCATCTCATATAAACCTGGCCAGGCCAGTGCATAACTGTTTGAAACACCCGACGCAAAGAACGCATTGTATTGTCCACCTATCACCCAGAATGTCAGAGAACGAGGGTTCACTATTTGTGACATCGGTCCACATGTCTGAATACCACGGAAGATCCGAGCTAGTCGAACAGCTCTGAAGAGCTGGAGACGTCCTGCACCTGACCAGCATGGGGATGGCGCTTGCATGGCCGAACGAACCTATCTATCGACACCGACCCGGTACTATGGGCACCCGACCGGGCCAACTTACAATGGCAGGCAGCTGTGTGGCATAGACGACGCCGGCCATGGCCAGAGGCGACAGGTTGACGCCCAGGTGGGAGAGCAGGGCGGCGCTGATGGCGGTCGGCCCGCGACCCACCTGTGTCTGCCGACACACGGCAACAGTGATACATTATCGTGAAATAGGCTGGAATATACCACTTTCTGAGCACTCAGTCGACATCCTTCTCAAAGAAGTATCACATCCTGATTCGCGATACGTCCTTATGAAGTCTTCTTGTCTCCTTTCTAACAGCATCTCGTTGATAAGTATCATGCTTATGCTCTCGATAAGGGACAGTGATACACGAACATTTCGCAACTCAATTTCGGGTAAATGGATTGCCTCTAATGTGATTTTGCATGAAATGGTAATTTTATATCATAGGTTTTTTTTCTCGCTATCCCGAATATAGGCTTGCTAAATTATAAATCTCAAAACAAATGATAAAGGTACAGTCGTAAGTGCGCCGTTGGCTCAAAGTTGGGTCTGAAAGATATCAAAAACGTTCTAAATGACACTAATTCCATATCAAATTTCGACATCCTACTGTTCTCTTTTCGACATCTCACACCTAACGAAAAACCATTATTTTAACGCTGCACGGCAACATCATACAGGGGTCGGACTGGGTCACACCTGGGTCATACAGAGGTCAGGCGGGGTTCGGCAGCGGTCACGCCGGACCAGGTCGGGATCAGAATGGATCAGGTCGGGATCAGATTGGATCAGGTCGGGGTCAGGGGTCAGACCGAATCAGATCGGTGCCAGACCGGATCAGGTCGGGGTCAGCGGGTCAGACCGGATCAGGTCGGGGTCAGATCGTTCAGATAGCCAGGCATAAATCAGACGATGGGTTAGAAGTCAAAGAAAGGCACGGTAAGGTGAACGTCAGATCTGGGCCAAACGGGACTGGCAGAGGTCAGGTCATAGCGAAAAAAAGGATGGGATAAAGGTACGCCAGCAGCTAAGATTTCTCGCCGATCAAAGAAACGGCAGCGTGTTCTGCACATCTTTCGCACCTGAAGTTCCAGCGAAGACACTTGTTTTAATTTCGAAGATTATATGCTCTGTGACGCTGTTAGTCAAACGCTTAATCTTTCTTGCTTAATCGACATGCCAAATGTTTCAAATGCACAGGTGTATGCATCGTTGATGTGGAGCAAAGTCGGCTCATTATCTCACCTGTGCAGGCGTGGACTCTGTCGCGTGGACTCTGTCGCTGTTGCTGTCTTATATCGCTCTCATGCCAACTCAAACAGCTGATCACAACGTCGGGCGGTAAGTTATGTGCATGGAGTCGTGACATCCAGTGGCAAAGTAGTAGGTTTCATCATTGTTGTATTATGACGATTTGGAGCCACATTAATTTCCACTGAAGACAATTTGGGCCGAATTAGGTGCTGGGAAACCCTGCTTGTACGCTTGGGGGAAATATGTTAAGCGGAGAGAAGAGAGGGGGGTTCTCTGAATGTGTGCGATTTAACTTCTGGTAGGCACAACTTAACATCGAATGGGTAAATGGTGCGTACATATTGCAAAGCTCTGCTTACTAGCTTTGATTAAAAGCTAAGCTAACAACATTGCCTTATAGGCCAAAGGGAAATACGCACGTAAACGGCTCTTGAAGCTAGCATGAAATGTTTCTTCGCTCTAGATATTTGAGTACTGCGTCTTCTATTTTACTTCATGACTAATTTAAAAACAACTGACACAGCACATTTGAAAGAGATGCCGATCGATATACTGTACTCGAGTGGGAACCATTGTACAATTTACGCCTGGGTCCGCATTTCATATTGCAACCTCGACCGCCAAGAAGAAATACCTTTACCAAATACATTGCTGCTATGCTAAGTTGCATTGTAAAATAATTTGTAAAGTCTTCCCGCTGGATAGTACGTTTTCTTTTAAAGTAGAACTTCACTTCATTAAATATCATTTACTTCTGGGCTATACAACTTTGCAATAATAAGCTTGCTTTTATAGTCCGAGCTTTCTGAAACAGGTTACTGGGTGGTGTGGGAAATAGGAAAAAATGGTGCATACTTGCACCAAAATGTAATCTTACATCCGGTACAAGGACAAAGAGCACAACTCAGCAATGTACCTCTTACCCGCCAGCCTGCTAGGCATTCACAAGCTCCCCGTGTCAATGTACCTCTTACCCGCCAGCCTGCTACCCCCCCCTCCCATTCCCCTCCCCCCCCCCCCTTCCGGTGTTCCAAGGTCCCTGTCAATGTACCTCTTACCCGCCAGCCTGCTAGGCATTCACAAGCTCCCCGTGTCAATGCAGGGATGTAATGGAGCCCTTCTGATGCAACATGGCATATACTGGGTAGCAGTATGCTGTCGCCAACTAATGCTACATGTAGCACACCCATTCCATTATAATGTGGTGCTGGATTCCATTCCTTAAATCAGACAGTGAAACTCCTATCCCGGTGGCAACATGTAGACATGTGCCTTGGAAAGTTATTACGCTATATTTGCACGATCTGTGTCACATGCGGCGTGTAAACAATTTGTCACATTCAGCGGTGATAGGCACAGTTAGTAGACGAGTGCTTGACAATTTGAATAACTAACCGGTCCTGGTATCAATATGGTGCCCTGAAGAGGAACATTTGGATGGTCGGAAAATCGGCGTTGTTGCATTTAAAATACAAGTCAGCGACAACCCTCGAACATTGCGTGTCTTTAGACGAATAACTGTCTCGGTTTGCACTGAACTCCTAAGCAGAATCTAGTTCAAAACATAGCAGATCTGTTTTATTCATCAGCGATTTAGCACATTGGCTGTGATATATCAACTTGTCTTGAATCAGACAGCGTGCATACAGCACAGCAGCAGTCTGTACCAGAGCGGAGTGGATTGTAGATTGTCATGAAATAAATTGAATTGTAGTTAGTTTAATTGGCTTCCCCATGTACATGGACAAGAATACCAGACAGACGACGTTCCACCCGCCCTTACAAAATTTGAGAATGGGATCAAAGTACGCGCATAAATGACACAGGACGTGACTTTGTGTCCTTACGCTGCACGAAAATAACCTAGATAATGCTGTGAAAATTGACCACGTAAGTACAATCTATATTTTCATGATAGGCTTCCATGTCACCGAATCCGCCACGTTACCAGAGGCGCCTGTCATTGGGTCATGAGTCATTGGCCTACAAACTACAGCTTCCAGAGTACTCCCGAAGTTCAAGCCACACCACACGCACCTCAGGCTATGCACACACCATTCTGGCAGCGGCACCGCGAGGTCCGGTGGCTTGACACAAGGTGCTTCTGTGTGCAGTGTTGTCCGGCATCGCGTGCCGCTGCACACTTACGATAATAGGCAGTGTGACGCCGCCATCGGGCGCGCGGCGTAGGGCCAGGTTAGCGTTGGCCTCGGCGTGGTAGAAGCTGCCGCAGTACTGGCAGATTTGGCGCAGCCTCGGTCCCGTCACCGGCACAGTCACTGAAACACGCACGGTCCCGTCACCGGCACAGGCACTGAAACACGCACGGTCCCGTCACCGGCACAGTCACTGAAACACGCACGGTCCCGTCACCGGCACAGTCACCGAAACACGCACGGTCCCGTCACCGACCGACACAGTCACTGAAACACGCACGGTCCCGTCACCGGCACAGGCACTGAAACACGCACGGTCCCGTCACCGGCACAGGCACTGAAACACGCACGGCCCCGTCACCGACCGGCACAGTCACTGAAACACGCACGGTCCCGTCACCGGCACAGTCACTGAAACACGCACGGTCCCGTCACCGGCACAGGCACTGAAACACGCACGGCCCCGTCACCGGCACAGTCACTGAAACACGCACGGCCCCGTCACCGACCGGCACAGTCACTGAAACACGCACGGTCCCGTCACCGACCGGCACAGTCACTGAAACACGCACGGTCCCGTCACCGGCACAGTCACTGAAACACGCACGGTCCCGTCACCGACACAGGCACTGAAACACGCACGGTCCCGTCACCGACCGGCACAGTCACTGAAACACGCACGGTCCCGTCACCGACCGGCACAGTCACTGAAACACGCACGGTCCCGTCACCGGCACAGTCACTGAAACACGCACGGTCCCGTCACCGGCACAGGCACTGAAACACGCACGGTCCCGTCACCGACACAGTCACTGAAACACGCACGGTCCCGTCACCGACCGGCACAGTCACTGAAACACGCACGGTCCCGTCACCGGCACAGGCACTGAAACACGCACGGTCCCGTCACCGGCACAGGCACTGAAACACGCACGGTCCCGTCACCGGCACAGGCACTGAAACACGCACGGTCCCGTCACCGACCGGCACAGTCACTGAAAAACGCACGGTCCCGTCACCGGCACAGTCACTGAAACACGCACGGTCCCGTCACCGGCACAGGCACTGAAACACGCACGGTCCCGTCACCGGCACAGGCACTGAAACACGCACGGTCCCGTCACCGACCGGCACAGTCACTGAAACACGCACGGTCCCGTCACCGGCACAGTCACTGAAACACGCACGGTCCCGTCACCGACCGGCACAGTCACTGAAACACGCACGGTCCCGTCACCGGCACAGTCACTGAAACACGCACGGTCCCGTCACCGGCACAGGCACTGAAACACGCACGGCCCCGTCACCGACCGGCACAGTCACTGAAACACGCACGGTCCCGTCACCGGCACAGTCACTGAAACACGCACGGTCCCGTCACCGACCGGCACAGTCACTGAAACACGCACGGTCCCGTCACCGGCACAGTCACTGAAACACGCACGGTCCCGTCACCGACCGGCACAGTCACTGAAAAACGCACGGTCCCGTCACCGACCGGCACAGTCACTGAAACACGCACGGTCCCGTCACCGGCACAGTCACTGAAACACGCACGGTCCCGTCACCGGCACAGGCACTGAAACACGCACGGCCCCGTCACCGACCGGCACAGTCACTGAAAAACGCACGGTCCCGTCACCGACCGGCACAGTCACTGAAACACGCACGGTCCCGTCACCGGCACAGTCACTGAAACACGCACGGTCCCGTCACCGGCACAGTCACTGAAACACGCACGGTCCCGTCACCGACCGGCACAGTCACTGAAACACGCACGGTCCCGTCACCGACCGGCACAGTCACTGAAAAACGCACGGTCCCGTCACCGACCGGCACAGTCACTGAAACACGCATGGTCCCGTCACCGGCACAGTCGCTGAAACACGCACGGTCCGTTTCGCTACCGTTCGCTAGGTACAGAAGCTAGTTTCCGCAAATTCCGATGTGATGGAATCCCACAAAGTGATGCCTGTTTTCCAGCACGATGGAGCGACTTAAGTTTCCACAACACATCCCTACGATGACATTGTGTTGGTTCAAGTTGCACGAGGTCAGAAAACTGCTGAGCGAGTCGTCAGGGTGACATGTAAAGCCTGGTCTTCAAACCTCAATGTTGTTACAGGTTTTGGACCGCCATCGGTTCGGCGGTAAATACGGTGACGTGTGGCGGCGGGGAAAAGAGCCCTTGTAATGGATCATCTCTCGAAAGCACTACACACGCCGGTGTCCATTTTCGAGCCGTCTCAGCACGTGACAATGTAACCGTGATACGACAGAGAAGTGTGGCTTAAGGAACGCGGCGCATAGCTCATCTCTTGTGACATCTCGTTTTCCGATTACCACGAGGGAGACATTGATGGAAGGTAAATAAGCTCACACGGGGATAATCATCTGTTCATGCTGACGAATTATATGGGCTTGAATTATGATTTTGTCCATAAGCATCTTCATTCTCACACAATACAGTGTTTCTCTCTTAATGTGGTCACTCGAGACCTCTCGTCTCTCACAACAGAAAGCAACTAAATATGATAGTGCGCCGGGAACTCACGCGTTTTTCGGGTGCAGCGAATACCCAATATGTCTTGTCTGACAATGGTGACTCGTAAGCTTCCGCCAATACCCCAACCATGAGGGAAATGCGAAATCCTCCCGTGATTATTCGCAAGCAGCGTACAACCCTCGACACATTGCCGAAGGTGTGTCGAGGTACTAGGTCTATCATTCGCTTAGTGGTAGAACGCGCAGCATAATATAATATAAAACAGGCGCAGTCGAGCTCAAAACGACTCGAGCTATGCCACAGAAGATGCAGTTTTTATATCAGCATCATATGATGTACTCAACATACACTCAACACCGCTACTACTTTCCAACGCTGTATCGAGGAGTTTCTAGGTATTCTTTGTGTGAAAGACGATGATCAAACTGAATGCCGAGGAAACGAGCTATTGGTGCAGCAGAAATGTTTTCCCCGCAAGATCTCAGCACCATGTCCGGGTAATAACACCGACGCCGGCAAAAATGAACTGTTGCTGTCTCTGCAACAGAAACTAAAAATATTCCCATGTTCACACTTCCCGAGGCGGGAAATTGTGGATAAGCATGCCAATGTTATCTATACTGAGCGAGACGAGGGCTGTACTCAACACGCTGCCCTGGAGAACTCCATCAACTTGATGGATTCAACGTGAAAACTGGTCGCCAAGCGCACACAGAACTGGTGGTTTCTCATACACTTTGCATAGTGCCCGAAGATCCACGATGCTATACTGATGAACCATCGGCAAGGTTTCATACCTCCAAGCGGTGTCGAAAGCACTCTGAATACTACCCCTGAATGTTTGTCTTACTCCAAAGCTGCATCAGTTTCACGGTCAAGCTCCAAATGACATATCGCATCATGACCTATTGCACTATAATATATTTCAGAAAGTCGCCCCGATCGTTGGCTAAGACCACGATATCCCTAATAACCACGGCATCCACTCCGTAACACGGCATCGTCTAACAACGCACCGAAACACGGACCAAACAGAGCCCCGTCTAACAACGCACCGAAACACGGACCAAACAGAGCCCCGTCTAACAACGCACCGAAACACGGACCAAACAGAGCCCCGTCTAACAACGCACCGAAACACGGACCAAACAGAGCCCCGTCTAACAACGCACCGAAACACGGACCAAACAGAGGGACTCTGTCTAGCATGTTCACCGCGGGGGCAGCAGCTTGCAGCGAACCCCTTGGCTCCCCCGGTAATGCTGAATTGACGATGCTGGGATGGTGATGACCTGATTTAAAAGTCGCTCAACTGCAGTGAAAAAAGATTCACATATTTGGCTAGTTTCCCTCCCCAGTCAAAGTGCCTTCAATGTCCTGGCTCCGCTGGTGGTCTCAACTGAACACTACTGGTGGCGGCATCTTCTCCCAAAGGCACATGGCAACTGCTCCGTCCTGCCCCAACTGCCCTCACTATTCGCCAGCCAAGAAAAACATTACAGATCCTAACAAATTAGCCTTCACTGAATAGAGCTTTCCATTTCACCGAATCTGCTTCACTTGCACCGTTGGTGTACATACACCGGAAGCGCTCGTGAGGAGAGCATATTTCAGCTGGCACACCTCGGCTGAGCGTCGTAGTCATTCTGGTAGATGGATAGCCATTACATTTGCGTTCCTGTTACACTTGGCATCATAATAAACGAGCAATTTGTATATAAAATTCAAACATTGTTTTAAAAGACCTTCTCAAGAATCAGGTCACCTTGGCCGGAGTATGTGCTTACAGTGATCCCACACCTCCGTAAAACAACACTTCAGTACATGCCACCGCAGTCCAGAAGTGAACTCAGAGCTCCAGGGTCAGTACATGACATTACTGTTCAATATACGCCAGGGCAATTCAGTACATGACATTACAGTTCAATATACGCCACGCAATTCAGTACATGACACTGCAATGGTCAGTGATCCAACAGTTCGGTGCATGATACTGTGACGCAGTGCATGCCACCGCAGTTACTTACATGATCACACATTTCGGTACATGCCCCAGCAGTACCCAGAGCAAGCAATCTCGTAGGTCCAATACGTTGGTGTGTGTGCCTCTGCAGTACCCAGCGGTGCCACGGTGTGTGCCCTATCACCACCTGGCCGGCTGCCCGGTTAGGCTGGCACCGCCGACCTGATATACGCACTGGCAGTCAGTGCCAGAGCTACGGTCGGCGATGGTGTCCCGTGGCGAACATTTGGTCCGATGACGGGAAACTGAGCAGGACGGGGTCGAGCGGCACACCACGGTTTGTTGGTAACCGTCCTGGACCGACGGGAAACTGACCAGGGCGGGGCCAAGCGGCACACCACGGTGTGTTGGTAACGGCCCTGGACCGACGGGAAACTGACCAGGACGGGGCCGACTCCACGGTGTGTTGGTAACGGCCCTGGACCGACGGGAAACTGACCAGGACGGGGCCGACACCACGGTGTGTTGGTAACCGTCCTGGACCAACGGGAAACTGACCAGGGCGGGGCCAAGCGGCACACCACGGTGTGTTGGTAACGGCCCTGGACCGACGGGAAACTGACCAGGACGGGGCCGACACCACGGTGTGTTGGTAACGGCCCTGGACTGACAGGAAACTGACCAGGAGGGGCGAACCACGGTGACCCCGCCAGGCGGAACGCCCGCCACCCCGGGACACCACGGTGTTGACGGCCCTGACCGACGGAACCCGCGGGGCCGACACCACGGTGTGTTGGTAACGGCCCTGGACCGACGGGAAACTGACCAGGACGGGGCCGACACCACGGTGTGTTGGTAACGGCCCTGGACTGACAGGAAACTGACCAGGACGGGGCCGACTCCACGGTGTATTGGTGACGGCCCTGGACCGGCGGGAAACTGACCAGGACGGGGCCGACCCACGTAACGGCCCGACCGGCGAAACTGACCAGGACGGGGCCGACACCACGGTGTGTTGGTAACGGCCCTGGACCGACGGAAACTGACCAGACGGGGCCGACCCACGGTGTGTGGAACGGCCCGGACCGACGGAAACGACCAGGACGGGGCCGACACCACGGTGTGTTGGTAACGCCTGGACCGACGGGAACTGACCAGGGGGGGCGAGCGGCAGGTTTTTGTAACGGCCCTGGACCGACGGGCCAAGCGGCACGCCACGGTGTATTGGTAACGGCCCTGGACCTCGCACAGATCACTGTCACGGTCGGTGCCTGTTGCTATAGAGGAACAAAATATGTGAACTCGGCTCGGGTTGAGGACGCCGGCAGTGGTGCCCGCAGGCATCAGGCGATGCAAATAAAAAAGGACGTTAGACGGGTGTGTGAAGGTAACGATACTCCCATCACCGTCGAACCTTGTGAGAGGGCACGAGGTTACGAGGCCGGTCAGTCGTACCTTTACACGATGGACAGGTGATGGTATCTGGCAGAGGCCGGGGCAGAGGTTCCATCACCACCTCCTCGACACGTTCCACTACCTGCAACAGTCATAGACGGCGTGTTGTACCGGCGCTGGCTTAGTCCCGGTGTTTGTGTCCAAACATACTCGGAGCTATGCCGAAATCAATACTGTCCAGCTGTTGGTCCGGCATTAAAACTTTAGCTGACACATGACAGCTGCTGAGCCATTGGCGTTACCTGATGGAAGCCAACAGCGGGACGATAGAGCGCAGGGCTGAAGGTTGCTATGCTTTTAGTGGGACCTGGGCCACAATATCTTTGCTTTGGCTCCACCAATTTCTTGCTCTCTTAACATGGGGCCCTATGGAGTGGGCCCCCACCAACCAAATTGGTAGCACCTATTTCCCCCGTTTATTGGGCCCCACCAATAATTTTCAAACTTCTCCACCGATGGTAGAGCAAACAAGTCCCACGTGTTGAACCCGTTCGACAAGTCCCATGACTCAGTGACCCTTTACCTCTGTGACCTTTCGGACAGCCACACGACTGTGACTATAATGCATCCCATCACACAAGCCAAAAGACTAGCATTAACTGACATCGATATCTTAACCACATGCAGTGTCTATTTCGCACGTTTTGTTTGTACAATATTGGTTTTAAACTTGTCTTTATTTCTGCATCTCCAAAACCACGGACTTTTCAAAGTCGGTACAGTTGTTGCTTCACACCAAGCACTTCGTCGCTCTCAAAGACGATTTGCCCCAGCGGGTCGCCTTGATGCCGACTTTCCAAGGACGCGGAACTCTACAAAGTGCCAGTGAGACAGGGATATTGGTAAAGTTGATATGGCTCCTGTACGGCACTGGCAAGCAAACGTTACTACTCTACTCCGTACTGGCAGAGGGTAGCAAAAACGTGTCCGCACCTACTCGTTACTGACAGATGGCTCCAACAAACGTCTGTGTCCGCACCTACCCGTTACTGACAGATGGTTCCAACAAACGTCTGTGTCCGCACCTGCCTGTTACTGACAGATGGCTCCAATAAACGTGTGTCTGCACCTGCCCGTTACTGACAGATGGCTCCAATAGACGTCTGTGTCCGCACCTGCCCGTTACTGACAGATGGCTCCAATAGACGTCTGTGTCTGCACCTGCCCGTTACTGACAGATGGCTCCAATAGACGTCTGTGTCCGCACCTGCCCGTTACTGACAGATGGCTGCAATAGACGTCTGTGTCCGCACCTGCCCAATACTAGCAGGGGCTCCAACAGACGTCTGTGTATGCACATGCTCGTTACTGACAGTGGCTCCAACAGATGTTTGTATCCGCAGCCCCCCGGCTTTGAAAGATGGCTCCAATAGACGCTGGGTTGGTGTCTGCTAGTTGATGACACACGCGCGGGGCCAATCGGACACGGATGGAGTGCTCAGTACTCACACAGACGGCGTGAGGCGGCAGTCTAACATGGATATAGTGCTCAGTACTCACACAGACGGCGTAAGGCGGCAGTCTGACACGGATATAGTGCTCAGTACTCACACAGACGGTGTAAGGCGGCAGTCGGACACGGATATAGTGCTCAGTACTCACACAGACGGCGTGAGGCGGCAGTCTAACATGGATATAGTGCTCAGTACTCACACAGACGGTGTAAGGCGGCAGTCGGACATGGATATAGTGCTCAGTACTCACACAGACGGCGTGAGGCGGCAGTCTAACATGGATATAGTGCTCAGTACTCACACAGACGGTGTAAGGCGGCAGTCGGACATGGATATAGTGCTCAGTACTCACACAGACGGTGTAAGGCGGCAGTCGGACATGGATATAGTGCTCAGTACTCACACAGACGGCGTGAGGCGGCAGTCTGACACGGATATAGTGCTCAGTACTCACACAGACGGTGTAAGGCGGCAGTCTAACATGGATATAGTGCTCAGTACTCACACAGACGGTGTAAGGCGGCAGTCGGACACGGATATAGTGCTCAGTACTCACACAGACGGCGTGAGGCGGCAGTCTGACATGGATATAGTGCTCAGTACTCACACAGACGGTGTAAGGCGGCAGTCGGACACGGATATAGTGCTCAGTACTCACACAGACGGTGTGAGGCGGCAGTCGGACACGGATATAGTGCTCAGTACTCACACAGACGGCGTGAGGCGGCAGTCGGACACGGATATAGTGCTCAGTACTCACACAGACGGTGTAAGGCGGCAGTCGGACACGGATATAGTGCTCAGTACTCACACAGACGGTGTAAGGCGGCAGTCGGACACGGATATAGTGCTCAGTACTCACACAGACGGTGTGAGGCGGCAGTCGGACACGGATATAGTGCTCAGTACTCACACAGACGGTGTGAGGCGGCAGTCTGACACGGATATAGTGCTCAGTACTCACACAGACGGTGTAAGGCGGCAGTCGGACACGGACGGAGTGCTCAGTACTCACACAGACGGTGTGAGGCGGCAGTGGGACACGGATGGAGTGCTCAGTACTCACACAGACGGCGTGAGGCGGCAGTCGGACACGGATATAGTGCTCAGTACTCACACAGACGGCGTAAGGCGGCAGTCTAACACGGATATAGTGCTCAGTACTCACACAGACGGTGTGAGGCGGCAGTCGGACACGGATATAGTGCTCAGTACTCACACAGACGGCGTGAGGCGGCAGTCTGACACGGATATAGTGCTCAGTACTCACACAGACGGTGTAAGGCGGCAGTCGGACACGGATATAGTGCTCAGTACTCACACAGACGGTGTAAGGCGGCAGTCGGACACGGATATAGTGCTCAGTACTCACACAGACGGTGTAAGGCGGCAGTCGGACACGGATATAGTGCTCAGTACTCACACAGACGGTGTAAGGCGGCAGTCGGACACGGATGGAGTGCTCAGTACTCACACAGACGGTGTGAGGCGGCAGTCTGACACGGATATAGTGCTCAGTACTCACACAGACGGTGTAAGGCGGCAGTCGGACACGGACGGAGTGCTCAGTACTCACATAGGCGGTGTGAGGCGGCAGTCGGACACGGATATAGTGCTCAGTACTCACACAGACGGTGTAAGGCGGCAGTGGAACGCGGCTTCCCAGACTGTGAGGCGGCAGTCGGACACGGATATAATGCTCAGTACTCACACAGACGGTGTAAGGCGGCAGTCGGACACGGATGGAGTGCTCAGTACTCACACAGACGGTGTGAGGCGGCAGTCGGACACGGATAGTCTCATACACGGGCGGCAGTCGACACGGATATAGTGCTCAGTACTCACACAGACGGTGTAAGGCGGCAGTCGGACACGGATATAGTGCTCAGTACTCACACAGACGGTGTGAGGCGGCAGTCGGACACGGATATAGTGCTCAGTACTCACACAGACGGTGTGAGGCGGCAGTCGGACACGGATATAGTGCTCAGTACTCACACAGACGGTGTGAGGCGGCAGTCGGACACGGATATAGTGCTCAGTACTCACACAGACGGTGTAAGGCGGCAGTCGGACACGGATGGAGTGCTCAGTACTCACACAGACGGTGTGAGGCGGCAGTCGGACACGGATGGAGTGCTCAGTACTCACATAGACGGTGTGAGGCGGCAGTCGGACACGGATATAGTGCTCAGTACTCACACAGACGGTGTGAGGCGGCAGTCGGACACGGGCGGAGTGCTCAGTACTCACACAGACGGTGTGAGGCGGCAGTCGGACACGGGCGGAGTGCTCAGTACTCACACAGACGGTGTGAGGCGGCAGTCGGACACGGGCGGAGTGCTCAGTACTCACATAGACGGTGTGAGGCGGCAGTCGGACACGGGCGGAGTGCTCAGTACTCACACAGACGGTGTGAGGCGGCAGTCGGACACGGGCGGAGTGCTCAGTACTCACATAGGCGGTGTGAGGCGGCAGTCGGACACGGGCGGAGTGCTCAGTACTCACACAGACGGTGTGAGGCGGCAGTCGGACACGGGCGGAGTGCTCAGTACTCACATAGACGGTGTGAGGCGGCAGTCGGACACGGGCGGAGTGCTCAGTACTCACATAGACGGTGTGAGGCGTCAGTGGGACCGGCGGCAGCAGGGCGACGGTGCCCACCCGGTGGCGCAGTCGGTGCCAGATGGGGCTCATGCACGGCACACGCGGCGCCGCTGACGGCTACTCGCCGACTGTGGCACGCCGCGACCAACATCGACCGGCCGCCGTCTCTGTGGTAACGGCCGCCACACACGGCCAGTTGCCCCGAAGCGCCGACAGCACACACACACAGACACACTTACACACACACAGACACACTTACACACACACAACACACAAAAAAACAAAAACAGACACACTTACACACACACACACACACACACACACACAGACACACTTACACACACACACAGACACACTTACACACACACACAACACACTTACACACACACACACACACACAGACACACTTACACACACACACACACACACATACACACGTATAAACACATACACACACCGATACATACACACAGACACACATACATACAGACACGCACTTACGCACATACACACACGCACGTACGCACATAGACACACGCACACACGCACGCACGCGCACACACACCGCCCCGACCGGACGGTCGGCCTGGCCGTGCATTATGAATCGGGCCGCAGTGGGTATGGGTGCCGACCGCCAGACTCAGGCTCGGCCGGCCTCAGCAAGAATGTCCCAGCCGGCCAGCTGTGGAACGTGACCACCCACACCAACACTGCTGCACAGGCACGGAGAAGATACGTCAGACTGACACGCGTGTATTCGTCGGAAAGATAGTTGTGCTCAGACACGATATATTTATATATATATATATATATATATATATATATATATATATATCGTGGATAGTCCAAAATGGACACAAACGGCTTCATTCAATGCAACCTGAAGCCATCACATAATCAGTGAGGCCGGCGGAGTGCTCGACCGTCAACAGCATACCGCGTCGCAGCGGCGAGGTGGCCCCGAGTACACCTCCCACTAGACGGCGGACGCGCGCCTCTCTTCCTCCAGGCGACTTTTCCCAATCCCGCGGCCCACCGGCGAGAGTGTGGCGGCGCCATCAGCCGTGAATGTGCATAAAGTACGCCGTGAACCACTCAATAAACAAACAAACAAACCTCCAGGTGAGTTCTACTTTCTCTCGGCAAAATGGTCTCCTCCCTCTCGACGGGACGGTCCCCGTCCCTCCACGCGAACCGGCCCTCTCCCTCCCGACATCACAGTTCTTGACCACAGTCCGATGTTCGTCCAACGAAAACTGCTCAGTCCACTTTGTACTGTATTAAAATAACCCGAGCCAATGCACAAGCATACATACACACACACACACACACACACACACACACAGCGCCCGCCGCCACCACCCGTCTCCATGCAGGTGCCCCAGTAACAGAGCCCACCCTCCTCATGTACCCTCCCGGCGGCAGCCTGAGAGATTCTGGCAACGTCTGCTGCTGACGGTACTATCGCCACCCTCAGCGTTGCCATGGCATCGGCTGACTGCTGCCGTCCGCACTCACAGCTGGATGCTGTTGTACGGCATCTGCCGTCGTCCTATCACCAGCGAGCTGCCGTTGTCACAGCAGCAACGAGGCGTTATGGCATCGCGAGATAACGAAACGTGCTGGCTCCAGCTGAGTAGACCAGCTCAACCTATGCATGTGCTACAGGTTAGAGTATACGGATGCTTCACGTGAACCGATATCCTGTCCCGAACTGATCAGCGTCCAAGGCGTCCCTCTGGTATGCAGAGGCGAACTATACAATCATGTCCCACACCCACGCCAGAAAGCATAGCGCAATGCAACACAACATGGAACATACAAACACAGACAGAAGTTGCTGTACTGCACGTGCACGCGCAGTACAGCCAAGATTGAGCAAATATTGGTAAACCTGACGTACGCCACATAAATCAATTGACCTCACCTTTCAGACTGGAGCCTAGTGCATATGCAAACTATTGCTGGACGACATCGAATATAATCAACAGGTAAAAGCTCGATATTTATTACCGCATCAACAAGACTGGCTTAAGCACAGCGAGCGCAGCCAGCAGTACCTAGCTTTTGATTCCACTTCATAAAAATAACAGACAACAGACAGTGGGTAACAGCTAGGATATAAGCGCACGCCCAACACCGTCCGTAACCAAAGAGTAAATAAGTCCGCTCTGTCTAAAGGTGCCCCAGTGAACAACGTTCCTGGCTATGTCACCGTGAGGTTCGCGACATCACTCCTTCTTCTGTTCCTTGCGCTTGAGAGCACGCGAGCGCACACCCAGCATCCGGGTGAAGTAGTATTTCTCCATGGCAGCCTCGGGCATGTAGTGGTTGCCCAGCTGCGCGACCGCGCCCTGTCGGAGCGGACAGTCGGTCACAGAGCTGTCCTCATAAAACTGCCACGGGGACGTCACAACACCGTTATTGGGACGTCACAACACCGTCACAGGGACGTCACAACACCGCCACAGCGACATCACAACACCGCCTCAGGGACGTCCCAACACCATCACAGGGACGTCACAGGGACGTCACAGGGATGTCACAACACCGTCACAGGAACGTCACAACAACACCTCAGGGACGCACAACACCGTCATTGGGACGTCACAACACCGCCACAGGGACGTCACAACACCGTCATTGGGACGTCATAATAACGCCTCAGGGACGTCACAACACCGTCACAGAGACGCCACAATAACGCCTCAGGGACGTCACAACCGATTGTCTCAGATACAACGCAACACAACACAGATACACACAACAACACAACAAGAGCGTCACAATAACGCCTCAGGACATCGCAATACCGTCACAGAACCATCTCAACATCGTTATAAGGACGTCACAACACCGCCACAGAGACGTCACAACACCGCCTCAGGGACGTCACAACACCGTCACAGGGACGTCCCAACACCGTCACAGGGACGTCACAACACCGCCACAGCGACATCACAACACCGCCTCAGGGACGTCACAACACCGTCACAGGGATGTCACAACACCGTCACAGGGATGTCAAAATACCGTCACAGAGACGTCACAATAACGCCTCAGGGACGTCACAACACCGTCACAGGGACGTCACAACACCGCCACAGGGACGTCACAACACCGCCACAGCGACATCACAACACCGCCTCAGGGACGTCACAACACCGCCACAGGGACGTCACAACACCGTCACAGGGACGTCACAACACCGTCACAGGGACGTCACAACACCGTCACAGGGACGTCACAACACCGCCACAGGGACGTCACAACACCGTCATTGGGACGTCATAATAACGCCTCAGGGACGTCACAACACCGTCACAGAGACGCCACAATAACGCCTCAGGGACGTCACAACATCGTCTCAGATACAACGCAACACAACACAGATACACGCAACAACACAACAAGAACGTCACAATAACGCCTCAGGACATCGCAATACCGTCACAGAACCATCTCAACATCGTCATAAGGACGTCACAACACCGCCACAGAGACGTCACAATAACGCCTCAGGGGCGTCACAACACCGCCTCAGGGACGTCGCAACACCGTCACAGGGACGTCACAATAACGCCTCAGGGACGTCGCAATACAGTCACAGAACCATCTCAACATTGTCATAAGGACGTCACAACACCGCCACAGAGACGTCACAATAACGCCTCAGGGGCGTCACAACACCGCCTCAGGGACGTCACAACACCGCCACAGGGACGTCACAACATCGCCACAAGGACGTCACAGTGGCGTCACAACACCGTCTCAGGAATGTCACAACATCGCCACAGGGGGAGGGGGGTCGAAGCTGACACTTCAAACACATGGACGGCGAACAGTGGCTCGAACAGGTGTGGTGTAAGGAACGAGCCCAGCGGTACGGAAGGGTGTAGTCGACCCTCATCCCGCCACGACGCGATCACCTCGGAAAATGAAGAAACTTGCCAACGACTCACGGCACCAGCATCCAATAGCATAAAAAGCAAATTCAAGCGCTATGTGGATCTGCGTTTTGACGAGCTGGCAGTGCTCCTGAAAGGGTGAACACAAGGCGGGTCAAAGCCTGCAATATCGCGTGTCACGGGTGAAAGGTTTTGCAGCAACATATACGCTGGCGTTTGGGAGCGCTCAGTGCGCACAATCAATGTGGTCTGTCACGACTCCGGATTACTACAGAGGCTTTCAACAGGACTAACCGGTTTAGGATCTCAGTTGTTCCGCCAATCCAGTTCGCCCCGGCGAGCTATGCCGATTCGGGGAGGTGCGGGCTATTGCGCCAACGGATATGGTTAGCTGACTAGTTAGCTACATCAGCTGGCCCAAAGGTCTGGGCTGACTGAGTCGCTGGCCTGCCGATCGGCGGGAAATGATGCCGCAAAGGCAATGACAGCTTAACTCGGAACGAGCGCCACCCCATCCCCGGGCAGCAGACGAGAATTGCAGCAAAGGTAAGGCACTGGACAACGAGCTGAACCAGCAGGTAAGGTGACCCTGTCCCATCACCCTGACAGTAGAAGGGCCAATTCATGCAGTGAGTCATCAGGGAAATAAACGCAGTTCATCTATCTTCGGAGTAGGCTTCCCCGTCGCAGAACAAACGCCACATTTTGAAGACATTAGCCCTATTCTTCCCTCGCTGCCTGACCACAGTGGCGAGGTCACCCCCCCCCCCCCCTTCGCGTCCGGCAGACTGGGCCCATGGGCAACATATTGGCCAAGGTGAAGCGCATCGTGGCGGTGCCTATTGGCTTCAGGACGCGTCGACTGTTTTGGGTCATACAGCGTGGCTAATCTCTCGCGCCGATTGACTGTAGGAGAAGAGTAGCGACAGGTGGGACTCGAACCCACAGCCTTTCGGTTGGGAGACAGGCATCTAGCCCCTAGAATACTCGCCCCTTACAAAGGACATCGTAATGTGGCGGTACAACAACTGCTAAGAAGCGACAGAAGACGTCACAGCGGGACTGCTTGACGTCAGCCAACTGTACAACAGCGACACTCGCCGTCAAACATGGCCGTCCACCTTCCGGGAACATCCAGTGCAAACACGAATACACAAACACAGGAAAACCTCAGCACGGTGGTGTAGCACACACAGCTGACGCCCAACAGCGGCGTCCATCGATTTCCCAGCAACGTTAGTCCGATACTAGGTCATGCCTACACCTCAGGTGATTTACGCGGCGTGAATACGCTGCAGTGCGCAGCAATCAGCCAATAAATCGCTGCCACGTAGCTATCGCTGGGTAAGTTTCGTTCTGTCAGACGGACGAATGCATCGACCATAGGTACCTTAGGAGATGCAAGCCCCAAGTAGACATTTATTCCGGAAACGAGAAAGGCATCGAGGTCACAGCGTTGGAAGTGCCGGACCATTCTAAATTTAACTTCAGATATAGGTGAATACGCAAGTGCGCAAGGTGTGCCCTTCTTGCGCACTGTGCTCTGATCAACCGAATCATCCAGACCGGCTGCGTGCTACTTTTGAGCTGGAGGTATCCGGCTACTTTTTCTTTCCGGAGCGCAAATCCAGTAATGTCCAGGATGTCCGGCCCTGATCGAGGATGGTGTGAAAAACGTCAAACGTCAACGCCAACGTCAACGTCAACACGTCTTTCGTAAGTGCATTATAGTTTAAAATTATGAAAACGAAATGCGTTCAAATTTTGTAAACGGTTACTTTTCTGCCTTTTTTACCAAACTTTAATGGCCGCACACCACGCACATCCGGAGCCACCTGCATTACGAGGGATGCATTTGTACGTGCTGGATACTTGCTGAATCTGACAGGAGACGCATCTGTATCTGGGGAGACGCGCCTGTGTTTGGCATGGGACACACCTTTAGATGGTGAAAGAGAGACCTTTATCTGGCGGGAGACGCAACTGTACTTGCAGGAGCCACACCTGCATCTGTCGGGAGACGCACCTGCATTTGTCGGGAGTACTCTCATCCGCGACGTATCTGACGTATCTGACGACGGACTCACCTGTACTTTCCGGGAGTTACGCCTATATCTGGAGGGAAGCACCTGCGCTTGCTAGAAACAGCAACTCTACTTGCCAAGATGCACCTGCGTCCGGCGGGAGATACCTGCACCAGGTGTAATACATGCCTGTATCTGGAGGGAGGCACACCTGCATCTGGCGGGAGATACCTGCACCAGGTGTAAGACATGCCTGTATCTGGAGGGAGGCACACCTGCATCTGGCGGGAGATACCTGCACCAGGTGTAAGACATGCCTGTATCTGGAGGGAGGCACACCTGCATCTGGCGTGAGATACCTGCACCAGGTGTAAGACATGCCTGTATATGGAGGGAGGCACACCTGCATCTGACAGGAGATACCTGCATCAGGCGTAAGACATGCCTGTATCTGGAGGGAGACACACCTGCGCCTGACGGGAGAAACCTGCGCCAGTGTAAGATATGCCTGTATCTGGAGGGAGACACACCTGCATCTGGAGGGAGACACACCTGCATCTGATGGGAGACACACCTGCAGCTTGTGAGAGATGCAGCCAAACGTCTCCGTCTCAAGTCCCACGGTTTTCAGCTGAGCGCGCACAAACTGCTGGGCGCTCGGCACAAATAGCCGGGGCGACTTGTACTTGGACATGTTGGAGCAGACGAATGCGGGCGTGGTGCTCTGTATGATGACGCCCCGCGAGCGCGCCTCGGTCTGTAGTCCCGAGCTCAGCTGACTCACGTAGGCCTGGCCACACAGCCCGTGTCAATTGGTCCAACACCGGAGAGCAACACCGCGGGTGTTCATCGGTTCAGCATCACGAATCAACACAGCGGGTATTCATTGGTCAAAGACCGCAGTGTCCCAAAATTTCCAGATTTGGGTGGAGAGTGCCACCCGGATGCGAATAATCCTGCGCTTCTACCTCCCAGAATCACCGAAAAAATCAACTCCCGTAGTTTCCTACTCTCCTGCTCAAAATCGCATTCAAATTGAGAACATCAAAGAATCAGGAAATCACATTAAAAATTTGTGTGTCTGCTTCGGTTCTAAAGCGCATGAGATCTTGGCTCGAAAATCATGCATTCAACGTTTTCCTACCTTCATTTTCTTCCTAGTTTCCAGGAGCAATTTTCTACTCTGATGTCCACGCTCAAAATTATTATGGGACATTGCAAGACCGGAGTAACACAGCGGGTGTCCAACATCAGAGTGACACAGCGGGTACCCAACACCAGAAAGTAGCACAGAGGGTGCCTAGCATCAGCGACCCAGCGAGTGGCCAACACCACCAGAGTGACAACGGGTGTCCAGCACCAGTGGCACAGCGGGTGCTAGCACCCGCTACCCAGCGGATGGTCAACATCAGTTGCCCAGTGGGTGGTCAACACCAGAGTGACCCAGCGGGTGGCTTACACCAGAGTGGCCCAGCGGGTGGCTTACACCAGAGTGACCCAGCGGGTGGCCAACACTAGAGTGACCCAGCGGGTGGCTTACACCAGTGACACAGCAGGTGTCGACACCAGAGTGACACAGTGGGTGTCCAGCAGTGATAAATTATTCGTGAAACAGGGTGGAATGTACCACCTACCGAACACTGAAGAGACTTTCTCCCCGAAGAAGTATCGACGAGTCAATATCGAAAAAATGAGGTATCGAAAGAAGTATCGTTTATGAAGTCCCCATGCCTTGTTTCTAACGGTGGTTTGTGTGTAAGTATCATGCTTGTACTCACCATTACAGATTGTGATACATAAACATCTCGTGCCTAACACAATTTTAGGTAAAGAGCTTACCAATGATATGGTCTACTGTTCAATACAAATTGCTGGTAGTATTACATTCTTACCGTTGTCATTGGCATAAGTGCCACCATGCTAGGTATCTCCCACGATAAACGAAAAAGATGCTTATATGAGCACGCTATGGGCTCAAAATTGAGTTGGAAGGACTTAAATGATATGCTAAACGACATCGCTTCAATTGGGAAGTTCGACATCCTACTGGACTCGTTTCGACATCTCACACCTAACGAAAAACCATTATTTAACGCTAGTGTCCAGCACCAGAGTGAAACAGCAGGTGGCCGACACCGGAGTGAAACGGTGGGTGGCTAACACCAGAGTGGTACAGCGGGTGGCCAACACCAGAGTGAAACAGTGGGTGGCCAACACCAGAGTGGTACAGCAGATGCCCAATACCAAATAGTTGTTTGTTTATTTGGTGGTTAACGACCCACTTTATGCACATTCACGGCTCATGGCGCCGCCCACACCAATACCGAAGAATGACGCAGCGGGTATCCAACACCGGGAAGTAAGTCAGCCAATGCCAGGTAAACGAGGCTTTCTCCAATAAAAACGCTACTCGATTTCAAGGGTTAAGATCTGCAGGGTGAAAGTGCTTAAGTGAAATTCACAGATCCCTCCTTGTGAAACCAGTAAGAAATACTGATATTGCCACTGCCACCCCTCCCCCCCCCCCCCCCCCCCCCACCCCCACGCCTCCACACACACACATACACAGATTACTGCACCGGATGGGATAAAGGTAGTCAGTGGAGGTACTTATGAACAGCTGTTGGTGTAATTTATACCGCCAGCCGCCTTTCTAGTTCGGACCAATCATTGGCAAAAACTAATCAAAATTTATCCCGCCTCTCGTGGAATTAGAAAGTCCAGACGCACTCGCATTTCCGGGGTTAGCTTGAGTAAGGCTTTCTGAGAATACTTCTAGAGCTTTTAAGATGTCAATTTGAAATCTGGCATACATTCCTATACTTCACGAGCGCAACTAGTGAAAAAAGGAGTTTGAGTTCATCAAATGTGAAAGCCGAAACAAGGTCCAAAACAGGTTACATCCTCTTCCCAACGTGCTTCTTTGTTAAGACTTGCTTCCATATATTTATCAAGAACTAGCCTACCCAAATTGTTCAGCTGTTGAAAGGAGTGAGGATAACCCATCCCGGACAAATTTGGAAAGCTCGCTCCCTATCCCTACCTTGGCCGTCTCCCCATCGCCCCATATGTTTCCCATTCCCACCTCAGGTATCCTTTCCGCTATCTGAGCTCTGATGTCTCCCATCCCCACCAGGGCTTGACTGTCTACCCATCCCCACTTCAGTCCGGCTATCTCTTCATTTCCAAATCAGTGCGTTGCAGCGCTTGAAATACTGGGCCATTTCTGATGTGAGATCCAGAGAGAAGACGGAACAGATCAGCCCTTGTTGCGCGGTGTGGCCTGGTCGGCTTATGATCTGTACCGGTCGTCACACGACTACCTGAATGGGTCAGCAGGTCGATCGGATCGTAGTCTGTAAAAATGCATCAACCGGCTACTTTCTCCCGAGAGCGTACGCAGTAATGCCCAGCACTTCTGACCCTGATCCGATGTCTCGCCATCAGCACCTTAGTCTCGCTATCTTCTCATCTCTGCCTCGTTCCGGTGTCTTCCCATATCTCCCTCGGTCCGATTTCTCTCCATATCTGCCTCGGCCCGGTGTCACCCCATATCTGCCTCGGCCCGGTGTCACCCCATATCTGCCTCGGCCCGGTGTCACCCCATATCTGCCTCGGCCCGGTGTCACCCCATATCTGACTTGGTCCGGTGTCTCTCCATATTTTCCTCAATCCGATGTCTCCCGATCTATGTTTCGGTCCACTGTCGTCCCATATCTGTCCTGGTCCGGTGTATGCCCATGTTTCCCAGTTCGGTGTCTCCCTATCTCCGTCTCGGTTCCCTTCTCTTCTCATCCGCACCTCGTTCGGGTTATCTCATTCGCGCCTCAGTTCGGTGCCCCCATCCCTTCCTCCATCCGGTGTTTCTCCATCCCTGCCCCGGTCATCTTCCCATGCGCGCCTAGGACCGGTGTCTCCACATCACGAACTCGGTCCGGTTATCTCCCCACAACTTCCTCAGTCCGGTGTTTCCACATCACCATTTTGGTCCGGTTATCCGCCATCTTCCTCGGTTCGGTGCCTCCCCATAACCATCGCCGAGCTGGCTGTCCCCTAAACTCTGCCTTACCCCGGCTGTCTCCTCATGCCGCCCGTTACAGCGCCGCCGGCTCGGCACCCACCTTGGTGGCAGAGTACTGGGTAAGCAGCGCGGTTGGCATCAGCGCCGAGAACGACGACAGGTTGATGATGACGCCCTTCTTCTTGGCCAACATCGCCGGCAGCACCAGGCGAGTCATCATCGTCACCGACAGTGCATTGCAGTTGAGGATGTTTTGCGAGAAGCTGGCGGCGACACCAAACAACATCGAAGGGCGCTCCACACACGGAGGAGATTGGTGGGTCAGACTGGCGGCATTATCAGTTGGATATTTGGGTGTTTTTAAAAGAATTTGTAAAAGGAATTTTAGTCAGCATTCTTGCTATGGTGGCTTTATGAACCAGGGTCCTACTGCTAAGCCGGCTTGTTGCGTGAACCCTGGTTTCGCTACCCGATCCATGAATTCCAGCTCAGCAGTATAATTTTGATAGACAGTTTAACGTGCCGTCAACTCACCGACACGGCCGCCCCGGTGGCTCGTCCCCAGCTTTATCGGGCCAATTGCCAACTGACCCTCCAAGCCGGGGGCTAAATGCAAGCGTATGGAGCGACTCGAACCCCAGGAAGGGGAGAACAATGCATGCCAGCGCTCTAACCAACTGAGCTACCGAGGCGGCATTGGCGTGCGCTTCGACTGCAATGGTCATATAGCGCCGATAACAAGCTTATTCATGAAAACTCAGTTGCAAAATTATCGTAAGTGTTATGCTGAGTTGTATCTCCCCCATTCTGCCCCAGCTAAAACATACATTCGCAATCAGCTGATTACAAATAGGGCATGGGCGCATGATAAGTATTCCGGTCCAAGTGGTCGTCTGTCCCACAGGTGGGCGCCTCATCACCGGTGATTCAGCGCGATAACGGGGCCGGGGACTCATTTCAGTCGGTGGCGAAATAGAAATGGCCTATTAGTTATCGGCCTATATCGCCACAGACTGAAGGGAGTCCCCGGTGCCGTGCGGCACGTGACAGCCATACATAACGCGGCACCTCCACAGCCGTCAAGACTGGGTGCATGTATGTATGCAGCTATGTAATCCGATAGAATCCAAAACGCAGCGCACAGTGAGATGTCATTTTTAGTGTGGAAGAGTCACTAATAAGCAAAAGTATCAGCCACAAGGTAGCAACAAGCCAGCTCATATGCCCCGTAATATTCAGCACTACATCGGCCACATTTTCTGACACAACGGCAAATGCACTGATATACTTGAGTCGGCTATTCATTAGCAACAGCAAATCGGCCTATTAGTTATTAAGGTTTTGGGTCACATCAACCGCACTGGCTATACAGCGAGCACAACGAAAACCCATTGACCCAGTTGGTGGTACTGCACCCGTTTAGCGAAATGAGTTTCTCAAACGGTTATGGTTCAGAGCCCATGCTTAGCCTGCCCACGACCAAATAAATTTTCACGGACCTAGCTACAGTCAAGCCGACTCGGTGTGCCATCAATCCACAGTGCAGCAAACGTCCATGAACTGCACAGCATCTAGGTTAATCAGAGGGCTCATTAACACAGAGGGGTGTTCAGTGTCCATTCGTGAACTTACGGGGATGTAACTGATGGGTCATCTTCTCGCGTCAGTGCCACGCTACGGTTGACTGCTCTGTGCCGTACAGCTCTCAACCATTCCCCTCACCTATCTTCCGGTATGTTTGTGAAGAACTCCGGGTAGTCGTAGTTCATGCCGACGTTGTTGACGAGCACTGCCACGTCGAGCCCCTGCAGACCAGACCGCACCGGCTCGTAGGCCGACATGTCGCGGGTGAAGTCCATGGCGATGACTCGAGTCTCGACACCGTGCTTGGACTCTGAAACGGAAACGTGTCTGCTGAGGGGGCACTGCTTGGCGAACAATGCTAATAGCCTTGCAGCAAACATGACAGAAAGTGTCACAGTCCGCCACTCAATGGGTTATTGGGGTAAAACTGGCATCACTTCATATTTTCATTTTCACTGTCATTATGAGCGCACGTTGCCATGTGACTTATTGGTTCGGGACAGAATAGTGCGATGTTCAGTGGAATTCACAGAGAGCCGCCGGACGACCATATGCATATCCTGAAATCGCTAGTTGTTGACTTACGCCTCGCGCCCATTCATGTTACTTCAATCAGACGCTTCCAAGTAGTGGCGCTAAGAAGCTCTGAAACAGCGCGACAGGTTTATGCAGACTCGTCTTAGCCGTTTTCTACCGTCAGCTTAATTGCTCTAAGAACCTATGTCAGCCCCCCAAATTCGCTGGACTTCAGCCACATGGTAACCGAAAATCTTTAGTGTGCTACCTTGGTATTATATCGGTAAGAGGAGAAGTGGTGAAAAAGAAGCTTGGTTTTGAAGAAGATGCATTGGGGCTTAGGGGCGCGTCGATTACCAGTCATTTGGGCCCAATTGGTTTGTTAATTGTTGTTTTAAGACACACTCAACTGCTAGGCCATATAACGTTGTCAGCCGCTCACATCCGCTGATCGCAGGTAAACTCGGCAATCGCGCAGGTTCAGTGGAAGGTGGTTACCGTTAGTGCAAGGCTTGACAGTCGCAATTGACATGTTAAAAGCATAAGAGCTATGTGGTTGTAAATACAAGAATCGGACATCCGTTGGCTTGTGTGATGGTGGGCGAATAGTTCGGACCAAAAACGCAGATTGTGCTTTCGCTGAATTTTCACATGAAGAACAATAACAGCAAGATCGCTTATCTAGGCAGCATTCAGCATTGGCTGGGTGGGCTGATGCATATTAGCATGGTACATATTAGCATGATTGGTGGAAGACTACAGAACAACTAGGATCACATTTTTGTCTTGGTTTTATTGACCTAATGCATTCTTTAATAGCGAATAGAGCGTCCAGATGTTCCTGGGCTCCTCGCTCCCGGGCACAGGACTGTGGACCCATAAACACCCCTTCCTGAGCCTTACATTATAACGTGTCAACATGCTGATCCAATTTTGTTCAAGAAAACTGGACTGTAAAACTTGATCTGCTTTGTTGGTGCAAAACACCGCTAGACCTGAATTCAGCGGTTATTTGTCCTCGGAAAGTGCATACTAAACATAAAACGTCATCTGCTATGAACTGAGGTGAGTGACTTTGGATGACGATGGCACCCCAATTCCGCTCTATCCCGGAGTTTCGACATAGATATACGCCACTAACCTCAGTCCGAGCCAACTTTCGTTCATTTGTCCTGGTTCCTAGCACCTATGACATGAAAACATTTATGACTTCCGGTTTGAAATGCATCTAAGGATAGGATGATGCACCATGTTTATATCACATGACTTGCACCCAAGAATTTTGTTAGGTCACAGTATCCGGGCCATTTCGAGATCGGATGGGCATCACCCAGGAGGTTGGATTTGAAAATGGAGCGGTAGTGTAGGGTGCAATGCATCTATATGGGGCAGATGTGAACGTTCAATGTCAATTAATCGCGAAAAGGCTGCACCTGCACAACAGGCTGCAAGATCAACATGGACAAACTTCAGCAAACATAAATGAATACCGAATACTTAATTGGACATCAAGTGGGATATCCGTCTTCGTGTTCTCTGATCAATGGTCGAATATGTTCTAGTAAGCCGCCAGCACGAGGAAGTGACTGGACTGCGCTCATATATTGTGAAGTGATGCAGAGATACACGGCTTGGACATGGACCGTGAAGCTGCAAGTCAACTTATTATTGTCAAGTAGACGTCATCTTGACCTGAACGCCACATTCACCAGTCATCAGCGATCATGATTAATGAATAAGTCATTGTATACAGTCGCAAACTCGTACGTGCAAAGTCCTGTGGCTGTCCTTATGTGATGAAAAACCCAGTAAAAAAACAAGAACTCAGGAGAAAAAAACTGGGCTTTACCAAAACCATAGAGGTTGGTATATTATTAGCATATAACAAGAGCCTAGGGTTCCTCACATATTTATAACCACAACTTCATTACAACTGTTACAATTGCAATTACAACTGCTTACCACTAGTAAAAACCGACATGTCAAAAATTATTCTGAACGGTTTTTACCGGTTACGTTACTGCAAATACTTTCCCGTAATCTTGTTCAGATAAATGAGACATCCTGTTTGTATGTCCAGTAGTGTCACGCATCATACAACGTGCACAATATAGAAATGGACAAAATTGGAGCTAAAAATGTCGCAGAATGTGTAAACATGGCACCAATCTTATGTTGATTTGCCAGACTTCACCGGTTTTTACCTGTAAAAATTTGTTGTCATGACAAAAACCAGTTTTAGAGGTCAGAACTCAAACCCTGGTTTCTCACAACCCTGACGAGCTGGTGATGAAAACAAGAGCGTGCAATATTGGTGCCAATGTTCACAGCTGAGTGGGCCAGAGGCCAGAGGGCCAGAGCAGTGTCTCTAGCCGTCATACCGATATCCCTGGCGCACTGCTCCAGCTTGGCCATGGTACGACTGATCAGAACCACCTTCAGACCGCGTCGGGCGAACTGAAACAAACACACCGTCATACATCCACCGACAACGATGATTTAATTATTGATTATTTGGGCTTAGGGGCGCATCAACTGCTACTGGTTATGTAACGCCCACCCGACAGCGACGAATTGAAACGCAACACCGAGTGAACCGAAACATGCAAGACAAACACACACACAAGACCACAAATCCATCCAGAAGCAATTAAATGTACAAATCAGATTTACGGCCACGCTTCCTCCGATGTCACGCTGAAACACACAAAGACGCGACCACGCCGTGACGAAGGACAGTACACGATAATGGCTGTGACTTTACGACACACTCAGCAGCTGAGCCCACATGGCGTCGCCTGCCTCTCACTCTAACAGGGAAGGTGGGCATTGCAGAGAATGAAACCCAGTGCCTCTGGCATGCCAGATGCTCAACTTAACGACTGAGCTACCAGAGCTCTAAGGACAGTAAACTGAAGCACAACAGTAAGCGAACTGAAACACACAGACACACACATGAGTGTAGCACTCATTACATCTGGTATCATCATTATCCTATCAGCTTTGAAATCCCCTTTCAGTTTTGGGTAATTGTAACATACTTATAATGGTGAAAGTAAATGCTATGCAAGTTGCCAGGGCTTGACTATACAAACTTCAAAATTGCTCACAAAAAGCAAACTCAAAGGACACACATGGCAACGTGCCTGCAGACAGGACGCAACGTACCTCCATTGCGTATGCCTTCCCGATTCCATCCGTGGCCCCAGTAACCACTGCAAAAACAACATGAAGATATGAACAGTGGGACATCAGGTTTGAAATATGACACGTTCAACATATTGCATGCTCAAATAATGCCAACATGATTTTTTTTAAAAGTGTGGATATGAACACATGTGCACAAGTATGTGCATGAGCACAAGGGAAAAGTAATAACTGCTAAAGTAATAAGTATAAATGCAGAGATATGCAACCTCTGGATGAAGCCCACCACAGCAAATCTGCACAAATTGCATTGTCACTGCTTACCTGCCCATTCTCCTAGCTTCTTGTAATTGGGTGTATGACCCAACAGGTCACCAAGAAAGCTTGTGTAGACAAGTCGATAAATGAAAAGACCAAGTTTGGATACCAAAAATGTGGCTGCGAGATATCCCAGAAACTCTACTGACAACATATTGAAAGTGATAGATCTTCACCTGAAATAATCATAAGAGATCCAGTTAGTAGCACACTTATAAAAAAGAGAACACCACAGAACAAGAAAACAACAGACACTGGAATACTCAGGATATGACGGATGTCATGAAGGAAACAAGGCAATCAGGATGCTGCTGAAGAATGAGAAGATATGTATGTTTCAGACAGCCTTAACCATTCTCTGCACTCCGAAAAAATATAGGTTGTGGGTGAGTGCAAGGGTGGGTCTGCTGGATGTTATTGTTACATACTATACAATTTTAAAAATAACAATTGAGCACTCCATAGGATACTGCGTCGTTGGAAAGACATATTCCTTCAATGTGTGAATATAATGATTACACTGGGTGCAAAATGTACCCAGGCGAACTCAATGTATCAAAGTCAGAATCCCTCCAAATATAGAGCTCACCTTACTATGCATCACTCAGACATGTGCTCATTTTAGGTTCTTTCTACATTCAGTAGAAGGGAAAGCATTAACTTTTCCAGCTTACACTCCACCAGCTACTGTCAGATAATGCACACATTTGGGCTCCTTTTAATTCTCTTATACACCATAATGTGATTTCCTCGATTTCCTCACCAGTCACGATTTCCTCACCAGATCTGCACACAACAGATTACATGGACAAATTCAACTCCAATTCCAAAGCTCAGTGCATAATTGAAGTAGGGAGTGATGATGCACAAGCTCACAAGTCTCTCAGACTTGAAGCAATCTTCTTGCACTATATGCTTTATCATTGCTAATATAGCATGCAGTGTACCTTAAAGCATCTAGCTGAGCCTTCACAAAACTGTGATCCTTTGTTGGATTTTTGGTCATGTTGGAATAATTAATGGATGAGCTGGTTGATACAGCAGCAAAACATGCTGCCCTGATACCATGTCATTTCCTTAGGCCATGTCCACTGCCTTAGTCTAGGCTAGGCTATCTTATTGTAGATTACCATAGGTTTTATTACACCATCCAACTTCCATAAGTGTAGTTAAATGTCCTCAGAAATTGTTGGCATTAGGTTGACTTGGTATATTTTAGAATCCCAGTCATTATACAAAATACAAAATTACCTTCATGTCACATTTGTTTCTGGCCCAATGCCTGTCATGAACTGTGCTGCCTGGAAGTAGGGGTGTAGTCGACCATTATGTATTTAAACTTCTAGGCATAGTATATTGATATAAGCATATTTGCAATGAAAAAAATAACCTTTCAGCTCAAGGTATTAAAATTATTTTTGCTCATAGAAAATATCTAGGTAGTCCTTTATTAATCATAATAAATATCAGTAGCTAGGCTTCATGCCAGTCATTATTAACAATTACGAAAATTGGTGTATTTTGCAGTTTTGGTGCTGAGCTGTAACATTATTCCCATTTCATGGTAAATTTGTTCTTTAAGGTGTTTAATGATTTTTTTGGAATGTATCATTCCAATGCAATGTTTATGAATGTGATGAAGATGATGGGACCATGTATTTTATGTGCAAATGCTTACTTTTCAGGTTGTGAGCAAAATAATGCTAAAAGGGGCTTCAAGTTAGGTAACAGAATAAAAAGTAATGTTTTGAAAAATAAAATACAAATGCAACACAACCTAACCTAACCTAGCTTAACCTCCCATTGGATAAAAAAAAATCAAAGAAGTAAAATTATAAAAATTTCAGGAATATGCTTTCTGAAGATTTTCAAAACTAAAAAACCTAGTCCATACATAACGTAATCTCACATAAGTTGCTTTTCAAGAAAGAACATTTTTCCAATTTTTTTCGGAATAAAAAAAGAATAAAAATTATCCAACTTAAAACCTAAGCTAAATTAACCTAATCTAACCAAACATGACCCATTTGATTCCTTTATGGAGGCAAATGCATGCAAAAACTTGTGTCACCACCTTAACACGCGCACTGGAGACGGGGAAAAATCCGCCCACCCCTCCAATTTTTCGTAATGAACTCCAGATTTTACCGGTCGATATGCACCATTTTTTTGTGTACCTGCTTAGAAATGTCCAGCACGTCGCTTAAAACAAGAGAAACGAAAATCGACCAACAATTTTTCGAATTAGAAGCCGTCAAAGTCAAAACATTTCGTAGCGTCAGAAAATCGGCGCTGATGCGCTTCTCGTATATCGGCAAAAGGGAAGTGTTCATGGCAATACTAGCGACTTGTTCGATGTATATTGCTATGCAATATACATCTTTATTTCAAGATCATGCTAGGTCACCGAGGTCAACTCAGGTCAAGTTCATGACAGGTCAATGGAACCAAACTTGTTCAACTGGAAGGTTGTCATAAACGCAAATGACAGTTATGCGATTCATGTCATTTTGCATGTAACTCCCTGCTGAAAACCGGCGGGCGTCCCGGTTCCGGTAACTGGAACCGGTAACTGACCCGATAAAGTGCTGATATATAGGTGACCTGAGGTCAAATTCCGGATGTATCATCTCTATTGCGTCATGGGTTATTTCCAAAACATCATTGATGCCCATTTTGGAGCATTTAATCATAATCGCAGCAATCCATAACCATGTTAAGCCAAACCACGCAAAACAAGCCAAATATGACATATGTGACCTCATTTGACCTTGAAGATATTGACCAAAGGTTATGCAATTTGCACACAATAGAGTTCACCACTATACAGAGTTGGAAACTTACTTTCCAGGTTGGGAATTGGAGTGCATACAGACTTCTTCCGGAGTACATTTTCATGGACATATTATTTTGTTTATACCTACATGAAATCTGTTTACCGGTAACCGACGGGAAAAGCCTATGTAGTCAGTACCTACGTAATATGCATAAGTAATATGTGTAAGTAATATGCATTGCCATTTTGGTCAAATCAAATGTCAAAGCATAGGAACAAAGAAGTGAACAATGGATGGCACAGCCCGGCAGCGAATCGTGATAATCAACACAGCTTCCTCTCTGATAACTCACAGGAGCAATGCGCTTTCCTTTCACTACTGGTTTCAGAACAAGGCTAGTCATATGAAAAACAAACAAAAATACTTCACACTTCACCCTCAGCTCAGAGAATATACATACCTACGCAGCCAATTCCCTACGTAATACGAACCCAACTCCGCTACCGATTTCGTCGAAAGGGTCGGCCCACCGACGTTGATTTCGTAAAATGATCGGAGGGGGCAAAGTACATGAAGGCAATAGGCAGACCAAAATTAATAGGGGGGGTCACATTCCATAGGCTTCCATGTTAGAAGTTGAAATTATTGCGGGTGTGGGGGGATGGAAGCAAGCATTGTGAGTGATTTGGGTTTTAGGGCACATCGACCATTGGAAGCAAGCATTGAGGGGGCAGTTTCACCCTCAATGATAAGAATGGGCGGTTCTGCTTTCGCCCCCACCCTCCTTGCTCTCTAGATATGTGGCTGATATTTTCCGGTGGAGTGGTTTACACAGCTGAATGGGAGAGTACAGACTTCGGCGTACCCACCAATCCACAAAGAGGATTGAGCGGAAGTTCCATGGAGGGTACAAGACCCCTCCCCCTACACCATACCACTGACATATTTATGATTTGCCAAGGAGGCGTCATTTATCCAGAGGGGCGGCTCTTGGTACAGAACATTTGGACGGGGCACACTCCGATCTCCCAGAGGGGCACCATTTGTTTTTGTCCGAGGAGTGCCCTTCGCCGATAAAAAAAAATTCGCGTCGTGCGTTCGGACTCCCAGAGGACTGCTGTTCCTAGGCCGAGGAGCGCGTTGCACTGAGAAATTCGAGGGAGGGGGTACACTGGAACCTCCAAGAGAGGCGTCCTTCGGGTCATAAGTGGCGCCACTTTCGCTTCCTCCCCCTTGGATCAGCCCTTGCAACATACCCTAGCTGGCAACGCCACTACCTCTCGCCGATTCGCTACCACTTGCCAGTCGTTCGACTCAGAGGTGTTGTTTTGTATACATTTGAGGGGGGAACTGCCACCTCAATGTTTGCCTAACCCACCCCCGCAATTATTTGAACCTCTATCATGGGAGCCAATGGAATGTGCCCCCCCCCAATTCATTTTGGTCCGCTCATTGCCTTCATGTACTTTGCCCAATCCAATCATTTCAAGATCAAGATAAAGATAGAGAGATAAAGAATCAAGATATCAACATCGGTGGGCCGACCCTTGGGGCGAGGTGGGCTCCCTCTCACAGAAGTCTCCACCTCGCACCATGACAAGTTCTGAACGGAGCACAATAAATCAATAAGGAAAGAACGGTAAGGTTCCTTGATCAATTCTGTATCATAAAAGGCTGATGCAATCCTCCTGGGATGGCTGAATTAATTGGAAAAAATGCCAATACGAAATGCGTACCCTGAACTCCCATAGGCGCGCGGCCTAAAACCGGCCAAGTTTCTGTGCTTTTACTTACCCTCCGCTAGGTGGGCTGATACGCAAACAGCTGTTGGTTTCCAATCCAGGCGGCGCAATGCAAAGGATTAGTCAAGGTCTTGTGTTTGTGGCATGACACTGTTAACAATGTGTTCAAAGTTGCTAATGGTTATGATGTCATATATAAAATACCTTGCATCAATTGGTTGACAGACAGATTTCAGAACAGAAAACACTAACCCAGCGAATTCTGATCGGCGGTCTCCGGAACTCCTGAGAACGTCTCTTAAAACTGTCAAATTTTCCCACTATATGGGTGGCGTGAACACAGGTTTTCGGAGATGTGGCTCCAGAGTCAGAGTAACCAGGGAACATTGTACTCAGTGCGCAAGCACGCCGTCTTGCAAGCGCTGTTGGCACGTTGTCGTCTGAGTTTCTGGTGGTTGAGATTGAGTGAAGTGTGTGAAGCTGTGTTCTGGCTGCTGGCTGCTATGAAAAGTGGTTATTTTGAGTGGTAACTATAAGTGGAATAACCAGCGTTTTTGTGGGTATTGTTCTGTTTGTTTTTATTGATATCTTTGTTCCCACATTTGTGTTGGAGTACATGTGAAGCCCATCCTATCCAGTATGAACCTGGAGTGCAAAAATGTGTTCAGGGATAAAATATCTGAAGAAGTGCCTTAATTCCCACCCTGCCATCATATCCATCTACCCTGAAACTTGTGTTACTCTAGCTATCATAGGAGCCAAGATCTTAGGGGGGGGGGGGAATCCACCCCCACCCACCTCTCCAGTGAGCATAATTTCCAGAGGCCCTCCAGGGTGCATGTTAAAGCACAGAAATACCCCATTCACATGTCATTGCTGTAACCAATATGAACATAAGCTAGGTAGATACCTATCAACCTATCCTACCCATACAAGTAAATTTGTCTAACAATTGATACAGTATTTTGAGAAAAATAATTGTAATGACACATTTCATAATATAGTTAAGATGACTTGACCACTCATTTCTGTCATGAATACTTACCTTCTGGTTGACAATCAAATGCTGTATCATTACTTGCTAACACAGTACAACCCATTCATATCACTACCATCAATGGTACTACCTCAAATACTACCTCTCTGTATCTGATCCTATCACACTTCACACAGGCCATATCACTATTTGAAACAAAAGCATGAATTAGGAGTTGTGCCAAGAAGCTCCACACTAACTTCCACAATGTCTGTCATTCACCTTCCAAGAGCTAAATATGGTAATTATATGTGGCACCAGGGTGCAGTGTTAAAGTAATGATTTATCAATAGGTGTGAGATATTGAACAAGTACAGCAAGAAGTAAAAACTACATGGAAATAATGTTGTTTGAAATACCTTTGTCCTTAAAACCCAGTTTTTGGACAACTGTGTACATTTAATGGTATAATTGGAGATCAAGGTAAATCTTGATTCTTTGGAAATTTTATTTTGAATACAGGGTATTTTAATGTAAGAATGACTATGCGACCACTCATTTTCTCCTCAAATTATTACTTTTCAGTCGGCAAAGAAATACACAACCAAAATCTTCACTCTACAAACATAGCACATCGTGTAAAATTATCCGTACCTGGTGTGTCACAGGCGTGATAAAGAAGAAATTAAACACTTCATATACTCAATTTAATACTCTTTGACATCGAAAACCTTATGTTTCTGCCTTCATTCAACATTTATTTCCAAGAATTCATACTCCCAAACTGACACGTCCGCAACATGACCAAGGTTGGAAGTTCCTCGAGTTGCTGTAATCGTTAAGGGCAGTGCTGTCAATGTCCAACACATCCTCAAGAAAGTTCAGTATGTACATGCACTAAAATGGGAAGTTTGTTTAGAAGGAATATTTACTAAACTTCATCGCCAAAAATTTACTTCAGAGGATTCTGGTTTTCCAGTTAGGCTAGGTTAGGTTAGGTTATATTATGCTATAATACATTTGATATATTATGCTACATTATCTTAGTCTAGGTTAGGTTAGGTTCTTTTACTTATTCTATGATTTATTTATTTAGTAGCTGGTGACTCAGTAGACAAACCACACAGCAATGCGCACCACTCATATCAGTGTAAGCTTAGTCTCATGGTGAATTGGTTATGCTGCAGTATCTTAGATAATTATTAAGCTTTCTTTTGAGGACAAACATGCAAGTTCATAATTTTTTTTTGACAACACAGTGCCATTCCCAGTGGGGTCATTTGCTCAAATTATTGTTGCTCACTGCACTCACTCATGCACTCACTGCTCTGCCCTCGTCGCGACCGGTCGTGTTTTTGCGCTCCCGTGACGAGGGAAAACCGTGAGTAAAAGATTGGGCACAGGTGGTAAGTGGAGGGAGGATTTGTTCTATTGTAGGCCTAGGTGAAGAAGGAGCGGTTATATTGTTTAAATTGAGTATATTAGACTTATCCTAGGTATTCTAAGCTTCTATAATTATCGATCGGCCACGTGGACGTTTGTAGACGGGTAGAGCGGCCACGTGGCTTAGGTTTCTGTTAGCATAGAGGAATAAGTTTGTGTCTGCTTGGTGTTTTAGTTCAAGATTAAAATAGTGAGCTTAACTTACACTAGGTAGCTTCTAGAATTATCGATCGGCTACGTGGACGCTTTGTAGATGGGTGGCGCGGCCTCGTGGCTTAGGATTCTGTAGTGCAGAGGAATAAGTTTGTTTTTTTGGTGGTTAAGTTTAAAATAGAGTTGAAGACTAAAATAGTGTGCTTAAATTACACTAGGTATATCTTCTTGTTCTGGTGTTATTGTATAGGTATCTGGGTTTTTGATTATATTCGTGTTTAGTTTGGTTTAGTTGGAGTTTGCAGCTGGTGGTAGGTATTTAGCAAGTACTTCTGTGCATATATTTGCATAGTTTTATCTCATAAGTTTCTTTTTAACAAGCAGATTTTTAGCTTTTATAATTATCGATCGGCCACGTGGACACTTTGTAGACGGGTGGAGCGGCCACGTGGCCTAGGTTTCTGTTAGCATAGAGGAATAAGTCTGTGTCCGCTTGGTGTTTAAGTTTAAGATAGACTTTAAGATTAAAATAGTGAGCTTAAATTACACTAGGTAGCTTCTAGAATTATCGATCAGCCACGTGAACGCTTTGTACACGGGTGGCGAGGTCTCGTGGCTTAGGTTTCTGTAGTGTAGAGGAATACGTCAGTGTCTTTTTGGTGTTTAAGTTTAAGACAGAGCTTAGGACTAAAATAGTGAGCTTAAATTACCACTAGGTATATTTTCAATATACTGGTGTAATTGCAAAGGTATCTAGGCTTTTTTTAATTTTAGTTTGGTTTAGTTGGAGTTTGTAGCTGGTGAGTCGGGATAACTTTATTTAAAAATAAATAAATAATAATAATAAAAAAATGCAAGGTGACTGCGGGAAGTGTAAGTGTATGGTAGTCATTGGGGACTTGAGTAAGAAAGTAGATATGTTAGCAAGGGAGGTGGAACGTCTGAAGTGTTTGGTGGCAGGGCCCACCATAGGAAATGTCAGCCAGGTGCAGGAGTCTAGGAGTGATAGGGGTGGAGATAGTATGGACCATGATAGTAGAGAGTGGAAAGTAGCTAGACGCCAGAGTACGAGACTAGCTTTAAGGAAAATTGACAAAGGCATTGAAACTAATAATAGATTTGAGGTACTGCAAGAGAGAAATAGTAATGCTGCTAAGGAGGAAGGTAGGAACGACCAGGCAGCTGATGATAGAGAGGGGGAAGTTTTAGTTATAGGGGACTCAAGAGTGAGGTACATGGACCGTACTTTTTGTAGCAGGAACCCCAACAAACGGACTCGTGTTTGCTACCCAGGGGCCCAGGTAAAGGATGTTGGTGTGATGATGATGATGAATTGGTGTTTAGGGGCGCGTCGACTGCAAAGGTCATTTTGCGCCCATAACTGTGTTGATAGCTAATCTATTATGCTCCTATAGTAGTCAGTAATTAATAGTCTTCAGGGGCGGCGATATACTACATCAAAACGTGCTTGTTGAAGAAAAGTAAAAATGTATACAGACGATACAACCTCAGAGTCATTGCTTAGTAGCATTCGTAAAGTGTCGATGTTTACCCGTCCTAAAATATGGCGTCGGAGAGGGTCCAGTAGTACACAATCTACTAAAACATGATACACGGTAAGCGGGTCCGAACAGCGTGGGCATAAAGGTTGGTCATCACCGGTCAGTATATAGCTGTGTTGCGAATGTATGGCCAATCCTCAATCGGCAGAGCGTTACTTCCTCCCGTCCCGAGGTCCGGTGTGAGGACTGCCACATACACAGTACCGGCTTTATAACCCTCAACTTACTAGGTTTGGAGTTCCAGGTTCGTTGCCATTCGGACCGTATATGTGATAGAATGGAGGGGTATATATCACTTGGAGGAAGACGTAGACGAACTTCACGGCCATTACTGATTGCGTGCTTAGCGGTTGTATCGGCAGCTTCATTACCTGCGAGTCCAACATGGCTGGGGATCCAGCAGAATACGACGTTTTTTCCGATAGTAGTTAGGGATTTGACGACGCAAAGAATCCTGTGCACAAGCCTGTTATCCGGGTTAAAAGACTTCATTGCCCAGAGACTACTCAGGGAGTCAGTAAAAACGACGTGATTTGTGGACTGGTGATACTGAATATGATAAAGAGATTGCAAAATGGCGTAAAGTTCAGCGGTAAATATTTACGCCTGCTTCGGTAAACAGAAGGAACCAATACCACGTCGACCAACATACGCGCATCCCACGCCGGAAGGAGACTTTGAGCCGTCGGTGTAGATGCGGGATAACTCACGGTACTGGTGTAGTTTTTCTAACGCAAGCATGCGGAATTCTTCGGAGGTTACATTTACCTTCTTTGAATGGGACAAAGTGAGGTCAGTCTGCACTGAGACAACCTTCCAAGGGGGGATGCTCGGGGGACAGCGCGTGTCATAGAGCTTGGTCTAATATTGCATTTACGGAAGATAGAAGCCATGCGCCAAGAAAATGGCAAGCCACGCTGATTACTGGTTGACCGACGTGGCAGTAATGACTTCGAAAATATCCATTTATATGCTGGATGTTTCCGGTTCTGTGCGCCCTTACATGCATATCTAGCTCCCATTAGCATACGGCGTAACGCAAGGGGAGGTTCATCGGTCTCGGCCATTAGACTACCGGCTGGAGAAGTACGGAAAGCTCCAGTAGCAACACGAAGGGCTGTATTGTGTATGACGTCCAGACGGCGTTTCGTTGTGACACACGCTCCGTCATAAATAAAACATCCATAGTCAATTTTAGAGCGTACTAGCGATCGGTACATAAGAAGTAAGACATACCTGTCCGCTCCATACGAGCATCTGGAGACAGTGCTCATCACCTGAAGTCGTTTGGCACATTTTTGTACAAGATCATTGATGTGAGTGCTGTATGTTAGTCGGCGGTCCATCCATATACCTAGGAACTTTGCGGCTGGTTTGAATGGGATAGGGCGTCCGTTCAGCATAATCATGGGGTCATTACAAGAGCGTTTGCGGCAGAAGTGGACAGCGGTGGTTTTCGATGTAGACATAGCGAAACCGGTTTTGTTGCACCAGCCCTGCACCTTCTGGACAGCCATCTGGAGTCGTCTCTCGACCGTGTGCACCGAGCGTGAAGAGAACCATATGGCGAAATCATCAACGAAAAGCGCTTTCCCTACGGAAGTCGGCAGTGAGGTACCCACGTCGTTGATAGAAATGGCAAACAATGCTACGCTCAGTACGCTCACCTGCGGGACTCCGTTGACTTGTGAAAAAGTGCCAGATAGGGAGTTTCCTATTCTGACGCGAAACGTTCTGGAAGATAACAAATTGGACAAGAAGACACCCATGGAGCCTCTGACGCCCATATTGTGGAGCTTCATCAGAATACCGTGACGCCACGCCGTGTCATATGCGCCGGCAATGTCAAAAAATATTACAGCTGTATGGTGGCGTTTCATGAACCCATAGCGCACAACGGAGTCTAGTGTTAGAATGTGGTCAAGTGTGCTACGGTGTTTTCGGAAGCCACTCTGTATCACAGTAAGGAGATTGTTATGTTCTAAAAACCACATCAATCGAACATTCACCATTTTTTCAAACAGTTTACACAGGGAGCAAGTCAGCGAGATGGGACCGTAGTGTAGTGGGTCACTGCCAGATTTATTTGGTTTACGTATGGGCACTATAATTGCCTCCCGCCACGAGGGTGGAAATGTGCCTGATGTCCACATTCCATTTAAGGTTTTCAAAAGTGTCTCTAAAGCAGCAGCTGGTAAACGTTTTATAATATCGTTGTGCAGTGTCCGGACCCTCTGCCACACTCTTGAGTGTACCGATTGCTGCAGTTAGTTCGGAAATTGAAAATGATATATTATACTGCAAAACGTCTGTGGTGGAGAAATCAAGAGGACTTGCCTCGCACCGATCCTTATGTATCAAAAAACGCTCGTGACTTGTGTTTTCCGAGCGTGCGGACAAAGCCCGTCCTATCTCATCAGCCACTTCTCCCGGGTCGATGATGTCCTGACCTGCCATGTGCAGGACAGGAAGAGGGACTGAGGCGTGTTTTCCAGAGAAACGTTTAATGCGGGACCATACAGTAGACAGTTACGTGGAGCGATTTAACGTGTTTACGTAGGATTTCCACGAGTCTCGTTTCGCCTCGGCGATAGTGCGTCTGGCGAGCGCTCGTGCTTTGCAAAAAGCTATTAAATTATGTGTGCAGCTATTATTATTAAATATACGAAATGCCCTCTTCCTAGCACGGGTAGCCTCTCGACACTTATCGGACCACCACGGGACTGGTACACGAACTGACGTTCCCGATGATCGAGGGATGTGCCGCTCGGCACTCTGCACAGTTGCCGAAGTGAATGTTTCCACGGAGATGACGGGTTCATCCGAGTGATCGCGGAGGGTGCTTTGAAGGTTAGCTTGGAAGGCCTCCCAGTCGGCTCGATGGAATAGCCACTTTGAAGGTCGTCGACCAACCGTAACCCGATTAATGAAATGGGAATAAACAGGGAAGTGGTCGCTGTTATATGGATCACTATTCACAGACCATTCTAAGAAAGGAGCAATTTCTGGACTGCAGAGGGTGAGGTCCAGCACGGACGTCTGTGCAGTCGGTAATGTAAAATGTGTTGGTTTTCCCGTGTTAAGAATACAAAGAGGGAAATCGCTTATAAAACGTTCCATTGCACGTCCACGGCACGTAATCGTGGTTGAACCACAAAGAGAGTGGTGCGCATTAAAATCGCCACACACCATCACCGGTGGGGTGAGTTGGGCCACAGTTTCAGAGAGATCAGAAAGTGGGAACTGTCTGCCCGGTGGTAGGTATATGCTGCATATGGAGACGGCACGGTGGTTTACTACTACACGAGCAGCAACGCACTGAATATTTGGAGAGAGAGGTGCATGTGTGAATGGGACAGAGTTGTGCACAGCAATAAGCACACCCCCATGCGACACAGTGCAGGATGGTACATCTTTTCGTAAAATAGTGTAGATTTTTAGTTGAAATGGAGCGCCTGGAGCCAGCTTAGTTTCCTGTATACATAACACCGACGGCGTGCGGGAACTTAAAAGATGCTGGAGGTCATTTAAGCTGGATTTGATTCCCCTACAGTTCCACTGTAAAACTACGATGTGCGTAAGTTAATGCAGTAAAACATGTGCGTTGTCAAAAGATATAATTAGAGAAGATGACTAGTATATATTACAAACCCATCGACAGCTTGGTCAAATAAAGAAGAGAAATAAAGACCAGATAGCAGCATGTGGACGTCATTGTTGCTGGAAAGGAATGGTCAAGGGCGGTTTAAAAACGGGCGGGAGCGGTCGGAGTCCCGGTGCCCTGTCTCGATGGAGAGTCCATCGAGAACTCAGGGGGGCAGCTCCGACTAAATGTGTCCTGGGGCGGAACCTCTGTGGGCCACCCCGCGGTGGAGACTCAGAGAGAGGCAGCGCTCGCTTCTGCGGGACAGTCAGTTGCGGCGGAGGCGGGGGAGGACCCATTACGGATGCTCCCACCGGCCCCTCCACTCGCTGTCGCGGCAATGAAAGGATGTTGGTGATAGGATAGAAGGAGTGATGAAGGGTAGTGGAGAGAGCACAACAGTAATTGTGCAGGTTGGTGCAAATGATGTAGGAAAAGCAAACACAGAGGAAACAATACAAGAGTATAGGGCTTTGATAGGTAGGTTAGCTGTGAGTAGGAAACGAGGAATGGTAACATCCATCCTCCCTATGGTTAACGCAAGCATAGAGTGGTACTCGAGGGCCATTGGGCTGAATACCAGGGTGGCCAAGATTTGTAAGGAACTTGGGGTGAGGTTCTTGGATTTCTGGGGGGATTTCTGGGGGAGGACTGAAATGTTTGCATTAGATGGGTTACATTTGAGCAAGAGAGGAGTTGAATTGCTCAGCAATAGGTATGAGGAGGCTCTCATTAGGAAACAGGGAAACTAGGCAGGTCATTGGGGGATGTAGCTGATAGAGAGAGAAGTCTTGCAAACACCTCACAGTCAGCAAATAGGGGTAGCAGTAGATCAAGGGGGCAGAGTGGTAGCTCATCCAGAGATGATAGAGCTACTCAACATGAAAAAGCCAAAGAGGGTTATGGAACTTTTGGTAAGTGTATGATGCTTAATGCTCAGAGCATTCGATCCAAATTTGATGAGTTAAGTGTTATGTTGCTGAGGAGAAACCAGATTTTGTTTGCATTACTGAGGCATGGGTCAGTGAGGGATATTTTGGGGATAACTTGCAGGACTATGAGATCCAGGGATACAATATGTTTTCATGCAATAGGGGTCCAGCAGTGAAAGGGGGTGGTGTAATGCTCTATGTGAATAGCTTATACAGTTCTCAGAAAGTAGCAGATGGGGTACAAAATGTGTCTGTGGAGTCCATTTGGCTTGATGTTGCTGTGGGAAGAGGCAACAACAAACTGAGGATTGGAGCTTTGTATCGATCAGGAACCTTGCCACATTCTCAGCAACTGGAGCTCGATAAGGTGATTTGTGAGGAAATCAGTAGAAACTTTCAGAGGAAATGCCTTATTCTTGGTGACTTTAATCTAAAAGGATATGAAAATGTTGGTGTTGGTTCCCCATCATGTAAACTGTTTAGGAAATGCCTTGAAGAGGACTTGTTCTTACACCAGTTTGTAATGGAACCAACCAGGCAGGGCTCATTCTTGCACCTTGTCTTCTCAGATTTAAGTGATTTAGTTCAAGACTTGACTGTAGGAGAAACTCTGGGAAGAAGTTACCATAACATAGTGAGATTTAAGGTACAAATAGCAGGGACAATCAAGGATAACTTGGCAAAGATTCCAAATTTTAACAGGGCAGACTTTGACTCCATGAGAGAGGCTTTAAGTGCCATAAAATGGGAAGAACAATTTTTGTATTTAAATGCCTGTGAAATGTGGGAAAAGTTCAAATCTTACTTGAGGGAAATTCAGATTAGACATGTCCCCCAAAAGCAAAGGTGCAAAAGAAGGGTAGGAAAGCCAGCATGGCTTACACCAGATTTGAGGAGATCAATTAAGGCTAAGAAAGATGCATTTAGAGTATTTAAGGAAGCTTCAAATATCGTAAATCTAAGGTCGTATCAAAAAGCTAGAGATGCTGTGAAGCAGAAAACCAGAGCAGCAAGGCGGGCAAAAGAATTGGATTTGGCTAGGAACTGTAATGGGGACAGTAAAAAGTTCTTTAGTTTCTACAAGCTAAGTAAAGTTTCAAGCACAATTGGTCCACTGGAAGTAAATGGGACTATATTGAGTGAGGATGGTGAGATGGTTGAGGAGCTGAGCAAGCAGTTTAAATCAGTGTTTACAGTGGAGGATGTAACAAATTTGCCAACCGTGAACCACAGTTCAGTGACAGGTGATCAGATACACAATGTTGATTTAATTGATAGTGATGTTGTTTTCAATTATATCGGAAAAATAAAGCCAAACAAGGCAGTAGGACCTGATGGAATTTATGCTAGGGTATTGCGGGAAGCTGAAAAGGAACTGGCAATTCCACTTAGTATAATATTTTGTAGATCAGTTTCACAAAATGAAATTCCAACAGATTGGAAAAGGGCAAATGTAGTTCCTATTTTCAAGAAAGGAGAAAGAGGGAAAGTTGAAAATTATAGGCCAGTAAGCCTCACATCCCTAGTCTGCAAGGTACTCGAATCAATTATCAAAGATATAATAGTTAGTTTTCTGGAAGGAAACAGATTGATTCAATATACTCAACATGGGTTTAGAAAAGGGAGATCGTGTCTCACAAATCTCTTGGACTTTTTACATTTTGCTACAGAACAATTTGATCAGGGAAATCAGGTTGATGTAGCATATCTTGACTTTAGTAAGGCCTTTGACAAGGTACCCCATAAATGGTTAATGATGCAGCTTCAGGTCCATGGCATTGCAGGTAGCATCCTAAAATGGATTGAGTTGTGGCTTTCAGATAGACAGCAGAGAGTGATGCTTAATGGTACAAAGTCATCATGGCAAAATGTTCTTAGTGGAGTCCCTCAGGGGTCAGTACTGGGGCCACTGTTGTTCATTATATTTGTGAATAGCATTGAATGTGGCCTAAGCAGTAAGGTTTTGAAATTTGCAGATGATTTGAAGATCTTTAGGGCAATAACAGGGCACAATGAGCAGGTTTTCTGCAGAACGACTTAGACGAGCTTGTGAAGTGGTCCGAAAAATGGCAAATGAAGTTTAATTTTGATAAGTGCAAAATCATGTAGGTAGGCAGCATATGAAGGCTCCATACTTGATGGATGGCCAAGTACTATCTGTGACTCAGCAGGAGAAGGACTTAGGTGTTATTTTGAACACAAAATTGGGAGCATCAGAACAGACCAAAGAAGCCAGGAAGAAGGCACTAAGAATGCTTGGGGCGATACAGAGGAATGTGTCATACAAAAGTGAGGAGGTCATCAGGAAGCTTTACTGTGCATATGTCAGGCCACATTTGGAATACTGTGTCCAAGCTTGGTCCCCTAGTTATGAGAAAGATTGTTGGCTTTTAGAGAGAGTACGAAAGAGGGCAACAAAAATGGTTAATGGTATAGGCAACCTGGCATATGAGGAAAGATCGAAGAAATTGAATATGTTTTCACTTAGATATAGAAGGCTGAGAGGAGATCTCATCGAGGTTTTTAAATTTGTTCATGGTCAGGAACAGGGATATCTCAGGGAAATGTTTGAATTTAACAGAAATGATGCAATTAGAGGTCATCAATTCAAAATTAAAGTTAATCACAGCAGGACAAGGTTAAGACAGTCTTTCTTCACCAACAGGGTAGTAGAATACTGAAACCAGCTGCCAGGAACAATTGCCAGTAGCAACACACTGAACATCTTTAAAATCGGCATAGACAATCATTATAAGAATAGGGGGCTTGTTTTTCTGTATTCCAGGGAGGGTTGATTGACAGATTTGGTGGGCACTGGTTCAGTGTACAAAGTGCAACCAAGAAGGGCCCTTGTGGCTCATAGTTGCACTGATCTTTTATGTCTTTATGTCTATGCTCGAATTCCACCGCCACAAGATTGAAAAGTTCCTTCTCGAAGCATCAGGGCTATCAGCCTCAGACTCGTGCCTTTCATCATGTCAGAAAGCATACTATTACAAAAAAAATCCTAAAAATCTAAATTTACCTTGATCTCCAAATTTATCCATATAACAACCTGTTTTGCATGTTTTGAGAGGTACCTAGTTTGGGGATGTACCTAGACATTGATGATAACAATATAAACACCTGCTATAAACTGGTAGTGTATAACATGGCACATCATAGGAAATCTCCTTACCAGAAATTCCACTACAGGATGTTCATTATCACTATCCCAGATCCATTACAATTATGGTGAGCATAAGCATGATACTTATAAACTGGAAATTGTTAGATATGAGACATGAAGACTTCACAAGCACACACTAAGAAGCATGATGTTGATATTTATTTGGGAAGAATGTTGATTCAGTGTTCAGTAAGTGGTATATTCCAACCTATTTCATTAATAATTTATCAATTCCAGGGTACAATCAGAGGCAAATTTCACAAAAACCTCAGGGCATTCACAGGCATCTATAGGCATGCATCTATTGATAGGTAGGTAGGTAGGTAGGTAGTACCTAGGGACCTACATTGGTTGCAGGTTGGCAGGTAGGTAGGTACCTACATTGGTCGCAGGTGGGTACCTATAGCCAGGTAGGCAGGTGCCTACCTGCCTAGTACTTACCTATTGGTATAGCAAGTCTTAATCACAGCAACCTTCCCTTCACCAACTGAAATATACAACAACAAATGACGAATATTCCGAGCCACCCACCACCCTCTCCCGGAGCCCAGCCGGCGATATTCGTCGACGTCACCAAAAACCACGGATAAACCGATTACCGCTTTCTCCACAGTATTTTAGCAGACGCACCAGGCGCACCGGTTTGAGCGGTCAAACCGGCGCCACGGGTGCAATCAGAACGTCCAAAATCGAAACGTCCAATGATAAACATCAAATTACAAAAGTCCACAAATTACAAATTCTAAAAATCGATACGGACAAAATGCAAAAGGTTTAACAATTGAATGTCCATACCGCAGCGCCCAACGACCAGGGAGACCAATCATCAAAAAACTCGATGATGAATAAGTCCAGAGTTCGAAATGACCAAGTATCACGAAGTCCAAACCCCACGAATTAAAATGCTGAAAAATGCACGTGTTCCTGACAACGCAAACTAATTATTACCTTAATGGTAATCATGCTAAGGGCAACAACTATTTATGTATCCACATCAACAGATGGCAGAACTTGATAATACAGTAGAATGAATCAACGAGTTGAACGAATTTGATGAGTTCCATTTAGAGGGTAACGTATCTAACATATCTATCCATATATCTAACATGCCGCCCTGTGGAGTCCGTACACTCCACACTGTCTCGATGGCATGTTGCCAGAAACTTGTGCGTGTCGAATATTGCTTGTATTTGCAGAGAAGATCCAAGTGAGAGAGAAGGAATCGCGGAAAGGCGGTAGACTATATAGTGTCACATACAAACGTGTTAGTATTGCGGCCGCGTCGGCGTCACACTTCCCAACAGCTGTGTTAGTTTTCTCCTGCGCATGCGTCAACTCGCCGCTAGCTACGGCGAGGGGGCGGTGAGTAATGACGCGTTGCGTGTCGCCCCGACGGGGCGAATGTGGAGCGGCGTTTGGGCCATGACGGCAAATGTGGCGCAGCGTTTGGGCCATGACTGTAAACGTGGCGCACTGCTTTGGCCATCACTCTTAGCTCGCCGAACCCGCTGTTGCGGCCCGCTACAGCCCCCCCCCCTGTGTTGCAGTGCGCTCCGACATTGTTTCTATACGAAGATAATATATTGTGTGTGCTGACAAATGGTTCATTCCTGTCTTCCTGTCTATGTTGGATCGGAAATTCATTAGGCGCTGAAGATTTCAAGAGCCACCAAGTCGCCAACGTCAACACTGATCATCCCTCTGCGTACCTCGGTGTCATCCATCCCCTGTTCATATGCCCCGGCATGCGCGTTCATGACTGCTGATGCTGCTGCATTCTACCAAGGCATCCAACTGCTAGAGATGCATGAGTGAGTAAAACATTCTTCAACATCTAGTACTGTTGAGGCAGCCAAAGTTGATAAGTTTATCCTGCCGACAATCCCTGGAGGGGGATCACGCGAAGAGTGGTCGTATTTTGAAGCACAGTGTGAACAATACACGTATGCAACCAGGTTGGGGAGGGGGGGGGGGTGTGCTGACAGAGTGCTACAGCTCCTTGAATAGTGCGATGAACAATTGCGACGCGACCTCACCCGCACTGCAGGAGGGACATTGACCTCTAAGTCGGAAGGAAAGGTCCTCTCAGCCATCCGAAGGCTGGCGGTACGTGAGGAAAACACCATGGTGGCGCGGTTCACATTACACCACATGCAGCAGGAAGTTGAGCCAGTTCGGGCCTTCGGTGCCAGGATCCAGGGCCAAGCAGACATTTGCAAGTTTGCTCTCAACTGCCCAGGCTGCCAGAATCCAGTGCACTACACAGACGAGGTCCTGCGGGACGTGCTCGTGCGTGGGCTCTCCGACCAGGACATCCAACTGGACCTTCTCGGCGGCTAAAACCAAGACATGGTGCTCGAAGAAGCGTTCAAGTGCGTCGAGTTGCAAATAGCTGGAAACGGTCATCAAACAAGCTGCTGCATGCACTGGGTGCCAGTGCATTGCGAAGTAGCCGATATAAGCAACAGATGAAGCGTCAACTGGCGAAGGGGTCGGCGATACAACAACCATCAAGCACTGGGGAGTCGTGCTCATGCTGCGGCAAGAAGAGACATGGCAGGAAAGCCCCGCCCAATGCGCAAAAGACATCCTGTCCAGCCTATGGCAAGACATGCGTGCGATGCTTCATGAGCAGCCACTCCGCAGCTGTGTATCGCAGCGGGAGTGAGTCGAAATATGTGGTAGATGAACATCAGAGGGTGGTCTTTCACCAACTGTGCTCCACTTCCAGTGGTGAAGCCCGGAGTGATGCAGCTTCCGCCATCACCAAGGAGCCAGCAGTCAGTCACCATGCCCTGGAGCTGGATCATCACCTGTTTAACAACCTCAGAGACCGCTGGATCGAGCAGTGCAACCTACCGCAACCATACCTCGACCTCCAAGTCTCGGCCACCAGTGAAGACTATGAGGCACTGGGTTTCCAGCCGATGCGCGCCGGAGCGCGGGGCACGACCCTTCCGGTCATGGCTGACACAGGGTGCCAGTCATCTTTGGCTGGCATCAAGGCAAAGATTTGGCAGGTGGCGTTCGCCACCTGTGGATTGAGACGTGGGACCTCATCCATGTGCGGATGCGGATGCACGCCGCCAACAACCGACCGCTGCACACCCTGCGGTTCCACGGTCGTGGTGCGAGGGAGAAGGAGATGCAGACCACTCAGGTCGTCTACGTGACCGACAGCACTAGCAGGGTGTGTCTCAGTCGCGAGGGCTATGTCGCACTCCACCTCATCACGCAGAACTTTCCAACCATCGGTGAGGTAGACGCCGTTCAGCAGCCTGAGCAGGTGACCAGTCTGTGGTCTAGCGATGGAGGCGACACCACGTGCGACTGTCCGAGGCGCCAACACCCTCCGCCGCGCTCCGACAGGCTACCGTTCCCTGCAACTGAGGAGTACTACAAGCGGCTACAGCAGTGGCTGATCGAGTACTACCGTAGCAGTACATTCAACACCTGTAAACATCAGACACTGCCCATGGTGGATGGCCCGCCTCCAGGGGTGCAGGATCGCAAGATTAGTTGGGGGCTCAACCCTGGGTCGATGAACCTATGGTACCCCCAAGTACCAATTTATTCCCGGATTTGGGACACTTTATTTTGCCATCTTGAAAAAAAAATTATGAAATAAATATTATGTTCCTTTTTCCAATTTTCCATGAACTTAGCCTATCCGGGAACAAAATAATCAGGACTAATGGTTAATCGAAAAGCCAAATATGGAGAATCCACTTAGTGCCGAAGCGACTTATCTCCCTTTCGCTTCGCATTGTGCTTAATTCCATCATTGTTTTTATATTTATGTATATGTTGCTTCAAATTTCCGTCGATCAAAGCTAATTTAAACCAGTACGAAAAGAAACAGCACGTAATCATCATAGCAAACTCCACATTGCGATAAGTGCTAAATGACCAGTGTTAATAACCATTTGAGAATACCTAAAATAGGATTGTTTGTACTATTTCACTTTATGAAAGAGGACAGTCACCACCAATACTAAAGAATACTTAGAAGAACCGCGAAAATATCGTCACCACTCATTATACATTTTGGGTAATCTTACACCTACCTGGGGTGAACACGAGTAGTATGTCCTACTCGACACTTATGCAGCATCGCTTACATTTTTCAGGGGCTTGACTTCCAAAGTTGGTGGGTTGGCTGCCAACTTGGAGGGGCTGAGCTGCAAGTTGGGGGGAGGGGCTGGAGCCCTACCAACTGAATAGGATCCTACACCCCTGCCCGCCCCTGAGGTTCATGGTGACGAAATCGCGACGCCTTCAGCATGCCACAAGGCCATTTCCGTGCCCATTCACTGGCGGGCAGAAGTCAAGGCGGATCTGCACCAAGATGTCCGCTTGGGTGTCATCGAGCCAGTCCCTGTCGGCGAGCCTGTTGCCTGGTGCCATCGCATGGTAGTCACCGCGAAGAAGCCCGGGAAGCTAATGTGCACTGTCGACCTGCAAGCGCTTAGCTGTCATGCGAAGCGGGAAGCGCATCACACGCCCAGCCCGTTTCACCAAGCACGTTCGGTGCCTCCCAACATGAAGAAGACAGTGTGTGATGCGTGGAACGGCTTTCACAGTGTACCGCTGCATTCCGACGGCCGTCATCTCACCACGTTCATCACACCATGGGTCGGTACCGGTGCCGTGTGGCGTCACAGGGATAGCTCGCCTCGGGCGATGGCTGTACCAGGTGGCTCGATGAGGTCCTCGCCGACGGTAAGTTGTCGCATAACGACTACACAAGGTGTGTCGATGACACATTGCTGTGGGCCGACACCATCGAGAGATCCTTCTAGCACGCCGTCGAATGGCTGGAGGTGACTGGGGTCAGCGGCATCACGCTCAGTCCCGAGAAGTTCACGTTTGTAAATCACGTGGTGGATTTTTCCGGCTTTGAGATCACCGCAGACTCAATGCGACCCTGTGTTAGGTACCTCAAGGCCATCCAGAAGTTCCCTACACCGCAGAACATCACTGATGTGAGGGCGTGGTTCGGCGTTGTCAGCCTGGCCGACCGCATGCGTCCCTTCCGTGACTTACTCAGACCGAGCACACGATTCCGGTGTAGTGATCAGCTCCATGCGCTCTTCGTGAAGTCCAGAGCGGTCATCATCGACGAGATCAAGGAGGGCGTCTGGATCTTCGATACCAGGGAGCTCACGTGCCTGGTGATCGACTGGTCCAAGACCGGGATCGGGTTCTAGTTCTTCAAGAAACACTGGACTTGCGCCGGCGAGCAGCCATTCTGTTGCAGAAGTTCCTGGAAGATCACGCTCAGCCGTTTCACCAGCTCAGCTGAGTCGAGGTACAAGCCAACCGAGGGCGAGGCGCTGGCTCTGGCCGAGGTTCTCGACAAGGTCCGCTTCTCCATACTCGGTTGTAAGAAGCTCACTGTCGCGGTTGACCACAAACCGCTTCTGAAGATCTCCGGTGACTGGGCCCTTGAAAATGTCCCTAATGTACGGCTGCGGAATCTCAAGGAGAAAATGCTGCGATACAGGTTCAAGGTTACCTACGTGCCTGGGTTCAAGAAGAAGGCTGCAGGTGAGGCTTCACGATATCCGAGTGGTCTGGCGGGGCCGGAAAACATGCATCTGCCTGATGGCGCCACAGCGGTCGTGCAGGAGACGCACCCTCTTCAGCGACTGCAGACGCTCCCAGCGGGCGTGTGGTGTGTTGGTCCTAATAATGTGGCTCACAGCGCCGACTTGTCACTCTGGAAAACAACAGTTGGCGCCCTCGATACACCTCTGTAGCATGGTACCGGGTGAAGATCGAGACGGTCAGCGACGGCGACATGCAGTGACTCGTGCAGATGGTGGAGCAGGACAGTGTGATGAAGCTCAGGCACGACCTACCCGGGAGCCGGAGATCTTGCCACTAGTTCAAGGATGAGCTTGACGGCGTCCTGCTCAACAAACAGGGGTGGTGATCCCACCAACGCTGCGCCTAGCGATACTGATGTCGCTGCACTCCTCCCACCAGGGCGTCCAGGCCACGATCGCCAGGACCCGATCGGTATTCTGTCCGGGCATCACTGCAGCCATCCGGGATGTGTTGGTGCGGTGTGGCCCATGCCACAGCATGGCACCATCGCAGCTGCGCGCTGCACCCACCCCAGCCGCGTGCCCCACCCACCCCAGCCGCCGCAGTAGTATATTTCACCCGATATCACAAGTAATTTATCGCTGCCCAGCTGTCTCAGCCCGGCTACTCCAGACACCAACGTCCTCACCTCCAGGTCTCATGAGGCTGTCACATCACCTCCAGGTCTCATGAGGCTGTCACATCACCTCCAGGTCTCATGAGGCTGTCACATCACCTCCAGGTCTCGTGAGGCTGTCACATCACTTCCAGGTCTCATGAGGCTGTCACATCACCTCCAGGTCTCATGAGGCTGTCACATCACCATCGCCCGCAGCAGCGCCGCCAGCGGTGGCGCGACCTCCGGCGGCGGGCCCGCTGGCCGCACCGCCGGTAGCAATCACTCCGCCGTGTGTGTGTGTGTGTGTGTGTGTGTGTGTGTGTGTGTGTGTGTGTGTGTGTGTGTGTGTGTGTGTGTGTGTGTGTGTGTGTGTGTGTGTGTGTGTGTGTGTGTGTGTGTGTGTGTGTGTGTGTGTGCTGAATTTGTCCAGCCTGCCACCGTTAGGTGATATCGGCTGTTTACGATTGAAGAGAAGTCTAGTTGAGAGGTCGTGGTCCGGGCGATGCCGGAGTAGGGTGGGGGTGGGGGTCGGGGCATCGTCGTTTTCTGAACATTTCAAGAACATATACATATCATACACATCATACACTGCGTTGGGCCTTTTGTATTGTTAAATGTTTTTCTCACTGGTTTTGGCCTTTTGTCATGTTTTTGTTTTTGTATATTTTGTTGTCCGAGTGGACGGGTCAAGGCGTGCGACGCTGAAGAACCGCCAGCTTTTGCGGCAGTACACCCCAGTGATGACCGGGCGGCCAACAGAGCGACTGCTGGTCGACAACCTGACGCATCGACGCTACCGCCCTCTCCCGGCACCGCCGACGTCGGTGCTCAATCCCAGGGACCATGCGGATGTCGTGGTACCCGAGCTACCGCAGGCACCTCGCTCACCGCCCAGCGATAGCTACCCAGCTGCAGTGTTCAAATATAGGTTTTTCGTTAGGTGTGAGATGTCGAAAAGGGCACCGTAGCATGCCGAAATTCGCCATGGAAAAGATGTCGTTTAACATAACTTACCTATATAAGTTCTTCAAACACAACTTTAATCTAACAGCGTACTCATCCGTACAACTTCTTCCCTTTTTGATTCCTAATTTAAGGATACTCTATCTCAGTGAAATGATGCAAAATAACTATCCTTACAAACTGATATTGTTTAACCGACCACATCATATGTAATTCTGCCATGTTGTTGTTATTGGGGCTTAGGGGCGCATCAACTGCATAGGTTATTCAGTGCCCATAACTTCGTTAGTCGAACAAGGTGTGAACGTATCGGCGTCAAGTAAATGAGAGGACTGGGGGTCACAATATGCCAACACATTTCATGGTAAAGTTATTTTGCGATGTCAGAAAATGTTTAGCGTCCGTATGCTACCTTTGTTGGCGTGAGTACACCACGTCAAATCCAACCGCAGAAAGGAATGGGAAGAGTTCAGCGACATAGTGTGAACCGTCGTCCAGTAGTTCCACTAGGGTGGGCGATGGAGTTCCAAAGAAGCGGCGACGTTCCGTTTCGAGGTGACGACATGTGCCAAGAATATGGGCCACAGACAGGTTATCGCCGCAACGCCGACATACTGGTAGTTCTTCCGAACAGAGAAGGTAGCGATGTGAAAAATATGTGTGTCCTTGATCACGCATTGATCGTCGCGAGCAAGATTGCCATACACCTAGGCGAGGTTTTAACGCTTTCAGATTGTTGGTCAGGATAGCATCCCAGGAAGACTGCCACTTATTGTGCAGGTAAGCAGATATACCTGTGTAAAAGTATCTTGCAGGGATTGGCAACCGACGCGTGCACCGTGTATTTGCCGGGCGTTTGGGTGCTGCGTCGGCGAGCTCGTTTCCAAGTCATGGGTAATTTTCTCACCTGGAATTGTGCTAAGGGATGTTTGTTTATCACAATCCGCAATGGTGAGCATAAGCATGATACTTATCAACAAGATACTGTTATAAATCACATATTAAAACTTTATAAAGACTCGTCACAAAGCATGATGTCGATACGTCGTTGGGAGGGATGTGGATTCAGTGCTCAGAAAGTAGTATATTCCACCCTATATCACGAATAATTTATCACTGCACATTGATGTGACTGCACGACGGCAGTCACATCGCCACCGCCCGTAGCAGGGCCGCCAGCGGGGGCGCCACCTCCGGCGGTGGGCCCGGTGGCCACACCGCCGACCGCAGTCACTTCGCCGCCGGCAGCGCCACCTTTACCACCTGAGGGACCCACCCGGCGCGCATGCGCCAAGGAGATCGTGACGTCCGAAGAAGCGTCCTAGGTGGCTGGATGATTATGGGAGTTGAACCCATGAACTTTGTGCAGAGTGACGGTGATAGACCGTGTGCCTACCGATCGTGCGGATCTATCATGCAATGTTCCACGATCGCATGTTATATTTGTTCTTGCCTTACGTTTGCTTGCTTTATTTCTTCACATTTTTAGTCTTTGCTGCCCAAAGAACTTGAGGGGAGGTAGAGGCAGGGCCTCGGATAACATGTTAACTACTGGGGAAAATGCCCCAGTAGTGACCGGAATTTCCCCAGTAGTGATTGGATTTTGCCCCACTTCCAAAACCCTGGAAATGACTCCATATAATCATCTTATATTTTATTGTTCGGTTTAGCTATGTTTATTGCATGGTAGGTAATCTTATTGTATCTCACTGACTTCGAATTACACACACGGAGGTTTGTTAGTTCGCACTTAACAGGCATATTTATATATATTAACAGAGCTTTGGTAGAAGCGCTCGGTAGCTGCAAGGTTATGTGTAGCTACATAAATCGGTCGCGTATATGCGCCCGATACGCGTGCAATTCTTCGCAACGGAGGATCAATCGGTGCATTCGTCACGAGATAGCGTAGTCAGCTGACGCCGTTTGAGTCAAAAATTATCAACTTGCATAACCTAGTGATTAAAGAGCTTTGCATGAACCTCAACTTGTAGTTCGCCGAGTGTTGCGTTACATACCTACATGTCGGAAAAGCACACCAAAACGTTGTGAAAATATGGACATCAGGAAATTTTTCCAACCACACAAGGTATGTTAAGGTTTGGTCATTGGATGTTTGTGAAATTGATTAGCGCAAACTTGCTGAGCTTTTCTCAGGGGCGTACCTACCTAGAATTTTGCGAGCATACCCCATTTTCCAATATGGACATTGTCTTGGGCTGCTGCTAAGTGAGGGCATATTTCAGAGAAATTTTGATTCAGAGGGGCATTGCCGTTGCTTTTGATCATACAATTGTGGGTATTTACTGCGGCGTTTGGCCGTTTGTCCCTCCCCCATACTGGCGGCCGACTGCCAGCGCGTGTGTGGATTCTGCGCCGCTTACCAAAGGTATTATCGTGACTATTGCATTTAATTGTATACCATATTGTATTGTATACCACTTCCGGACATCGAATAACTATATTGACTGTCTTGATTGCAACTATTGACCATATGTTTAATAATATTGGGATATTGATATTATCTTCATTTCTATTGAAAGATGGTGTCATGCAATGCCATTATTATCTAGGACTTGGATTTTGAAGTTACTTGTTAATTACTTCTATAGGTATTTGTTTGCTAGAAATTTCGACCTTTGTTGTTTCGGTGGTAGGGAGCTTGTGATTTCTGTCGGCGAATCAAGCGTCATGGAACTGGGACGAGACACGATCGGACTACCCGAAATCAGTTTTTTTAAACAGCAGTATTTGCATCGCATATCCACATTTCCTATTTTCCAGAAACGACCCTCGTCCGATCCAAACACCAACCCTCCTCATCCGGCTGATCCTGACCAAGAAGTTGCGGATCAAGCACAGCCGGTGGCCAAGAAGACCTGCATCAGGTAACTTCATATGTTTTATCACTGAGCATATCTTGTTTGGGATAAAATGTTTGACCAATTTCCGTATATTTGTCTATTAATTATTTGTCCTCATCAATAATTTCATAAAGGGGCATTCGCAACTTCGGATTTTATCGTGTCGACCGAGCAAATACCTATCCAGAAGACGAATTTATATGCATGTATATCTCCTTAACCCATCTTTCCGTGTTTTTTCTGTCTTTGGCACGGTACCATCTCACCTGGCCAGCCCGACAACTCATCCTACTGGTCAACCTACTCCTTCGCCTCAACCAGTCGCCGAGGAAGCCAGTCCCAACGCCAGTCCTAGTCAGAGTCCTACGCCAGTCCCCAGCGTCAGTGCTAGCCAGGACCTCGCCAACTGGTACAAAGGTGCGAAATTGGATGCACGCTGGCTGACAAACAAATTCGAAAACTTCCATTTAGAGAACAGACAGGAAGGTGGACAGGGCAGGAAAAGAGCTGTCTTGGTATGCACCACCTGCGAGCGTCATCACACTGAAGCGGCTAAGGTGTCTCAGAATGGGCGCGTCCACATGGCCACCGGTGTGCGAGCCGATTCAAAGGAACGGCTGAGACAAGCAGTAGACCACATGGGATCACGAGCTCACGCCGCTGCTGTCGAAGTCGAGAATTTCCAACGTCAGTGGGAAGCCAAAAGCCGGAAACACCCGTGGGTGTCCGTCTTAAAGAAGACCGAGGCTGGCGTGACCAAGGTGCTGGTAGAGCTGGTCATTACAGTCTACAACGACAGCCTACTTGAGACGCCCTCTGCATGGTCCTGGCTTGCCCGGTCACTGGCGACCGTCCGCGAGCGCCAGGTTTGGATGGCTCTGAGTGAAGGCGGCTGGGACGTGAACCTGGTTCCTACGGAGCCAGCTGCAGAAGCCCTCCACTACCGCGACCCTGACGTCTATCGTGAGATGCTGGGCATCGTCGCTGAGCTAGAGAGGAGGAAACTGAGTGAGAAGATTGCTGCTGGGCTGGTGTACAGCATACAGATCGACGGCAGTATGGACCGGCAACAACTGGACAATAAGTTTGTCACGGTTCGTGTGATAGATGATGACTGCCAGCTCCAATCCTTCCTGGCAGGCGTGGTAGAGCCGGAGGAGGGCGGAGCACAAGGTCTCCTGGACTCGGTGAAGCAGATCATGCAGGAGCTGAGTCTGCCGTCTGAGACGATGGTGGGAGTCACCACCGATGGGGAGAGTGCCAATACGGGTCGGCAGTCAGGCCTGTGGAGGCGCCTTAACGATCTGTTAGGTCGACAGATTATTACGATCTGGTGCATGTGTCACCGGACTGACCTCGCTCTGGAGAGCGTGGAGAAAACGGTCCCTGAGATCCAGCACTGGAAGTCTGACCTCCGCGCTGTCAGCAGCCACTTCCGGACGTCCAAGATACGGACGAAGAAGCTCCGTGACAGCGGTGGCGTGGTGGCGTTTCCTCTAGTGTTTGAAGTGAGGTTCGCGGAACATCTGCTGTCCTCGATCAACGCCACTCTGTCCAACCTGGCTGCGTGCAGGGAAGTGTGGGAGAGTGTGGCGGTGTCAGGAAGTCGGACGGAAAAGGCCGAGGCGAAGGGGTTTCTGCGAAAGTGGACAGCCGGCGGACAGACTGTCCGTCTGACAGCTCTTATGTCTGACATCTGTGGGATCTTCTGTCACCTACAGAAGACATTCCAGAGGGGTGACCTGGTACTGCCCGAGGTTCTGGCGGCACGAGATGCGGCGGTCATGCAGCTGAAGCTGATGGAAACCAAGCCTCTACCAGGTGGCCAAGAGGAGAAGTTGGGAGACGTCCAGGAGGAGGGTGGAGCTCGGTGTCACAACAGCAATGTGACCACGAAGCGCAACTTTGGTGCCGTCAGGCTGGAAGTCGTCGGCTCTGCCATCAACTTCCTGACAGACAGGCTCAACGTGGAGCAAGAGGACGTGGTGCGTGTCATGTCACAGCTGCTGGAAGCGCCTTCAGTGGCTGCGTTTGTAGCTGCTGGCCGGGATCTGACCTCTGGACTGTTCGGCCCGGAGAGTGTGTCGCGACTTGTGACTGACGTCTGCGATGACTGGGGAAAGATGACTGAGGCACGAGCACAGCACACTGATGCGAAGAACAAGCTAGTGGCGATGACGAGATGCTCCTCTGGGGTGTGCAAGAAGTTGCTGTCGTCATTGCTGTGCGTCGCGCCCCACAGCATGGGTACCGAGCGGGCAGTTTCCCACTACAACGCTATCTGCAGCAGCCACCGCCTCGGTATGCAGCTGACCACGGCCAACGACCGACTCATGATCAGTGTCAACGGCGTAGGCACGGCCAGCTATGACCCGCGGTCTGCCGTGGCAGCCTTCTTAATGGCGAAGCAGCGCCGGAACAAGCACCCCGATCCAGCTATTTATAAGCAACGGGAGTTCGTCAGGAAGTTCTATAGGCCTGCCGGGGCGCTGTAGAGGAAACAGAGTCCCAGTCATGCGAGACCGAGTAGGTGTAACGTGTGATTTGCGAGTCGAAAACGATACTCTAGCGGCCCCGTGGCCGACGCTCGGACACTTGAGCCACTCAAACAGCGGGAGCGGGGCAAGGGGAAGGGATGGGGGGGGTACGGTAGTCGCCTCAGCGTGGCGATCTAGAAAAGCTGCGATGTTTTTCGAGCGAGCCTGTGGGACAAGTGTTGCTTGAGCGCGGCGAAGGCGATTGACGAGGGTAGAGTGGCATGTGTTCCCACGGGGAAGCCATTGCAGGGGAGTCGGGCGGGGCCGGCGGCGTGCCCGTGTCGCCGACACGGGCGATGGTTTCTCTGCCGCCAGAGGCAGTGTCAGCTGTTGTTCGACATGCCCTGTGTCGGCGAGGACCTGGAACTATGTAGGTGTGGGTGGCTGGCCTGGTATGGACTGAGTGGAGCGGAGTGTTATGGTGCTTGTGGTGGTGTGATAGCGAGTCAAGAAGTCACATATGGATTTGTTGTCTGCGTGTTAACACTGGCGCATATCTCAGGTTTGTACATCGGCTGTGTCCAGAACAGAGTCTGCGAGCGAGCTACGATTGCGTGTATCGGTGTATGTTGTGTTAACATATACATATAATCAATATACCTATGACGTGACACTAAACCATCTATTCTGCTATGACTGACTGGAGCGTACCTATTTATTGATTTTTGACAATCTAACTAATCGAATGGTTAATACCTACATCATTCAAAAACAATGAAATCACACATTTTTGTATCAATGCCTTCCACTATTGTTTGCCAATGGGAAGCCTTTTTTATGATTTGCCCCAGTAGTCAAAATTCCTTAGCCGAGGCCCTGGGTAGAGGGTAACGTGTCTGCCATATCCATCATATGTCTAACACGCTGTCTCAGCGTGTTGCAGTGCGCTGCAATATTGTTTCTACACGAAGATAATACGTTTGGTGTACTGACAAGTGATTTAATTCCTATCTAGCATTGAGTTGAACTTGAACAACGAAGGAGCCGTTTTCTCGATCTGAATCAGTGATTGCCTGGAGGAAATTATCTCACAAAGTTATGTCGAGTATGAAAAACGGTATGTCTATTTGTATTGTCGTTCGTTATTCATTTACACCTTGTCTGCAACAAGAATCCTACGTTCACCGAGGCAATGAACTGCGACTCGATTAGGACGTTCGCTGGTGGGGTGGGGGTGGGATGGGGGTGCTTCTCCCTTTAGCCATCAATGTTTGCATCCGTAGTAATATTGGTCAAGGTAATAAGAATATGTAGTTTTGAAGAACATTTCTCAAACCTATATTGACTATGTTCCCAAGTAAGACGCCCAACTGGTGTACAAGGGTGGTTCCGCCGTCAAGGGGACACCCAACTGTCCTAATCACCATTTTGGTCATGCTGGGCCAGCATTGTACCATGTGGTAATAATGCGTCCAAATTGGGAGACTTGGATGTCGTGGCGTGGCCAGGAATTTCCTATGGGGATGTGGTCCGACCCCCCAAAAAATAATGAAGTAGGGGCAGCATTCGGCGCGCTTCGCGCCTCCAAAATTTAGGTTTTCGCGTAGTGAAAATATAAAAATTCCTTATATGTATCTAGTGTGCTTTCGGCTGCTAAGGGGTTTGGCATCCGGCACCCTTAGCTGTTTGGGTGGAAAATGACGCTTAACAGCGAAAATTTTTACATCTTGCATCTAAAAAGTGAGTTGTATTTGCACCTCAAACTAGAGACTGGAGACTCATTAGCTTGGCTAGTCTGCATTTCACTATCACGAATAGTATTCGATTTGTTTTTTCTCAATAGTTTTCATGTTCTTCCATAGATTTTGGGCGGATTATGAACTTCAGATTTGTGTTTAATTTTGTTCACATCTCATGCACGAAAATTCGACACCTTTTTCTTACATCTGACGCTTAGCCCAAAACGAATTTGGACACCCTGTGTTGTGAAGAGTGCACTATGCTGCCAGGAGAGGACATCGCCTGGCATGGGAGTACGCTTACCCGTAGCGGACCGCCAGTGCCCCGAGACATTGCCAGTACGCCGGTGCATTATCATCAGCAGCAACGCATCTGCATCGGTGTAGCTTCGTATGCTTTTGTGAGGGCACCCCCCCCCCACCCACCCACCCCCCCCACCCCCCGCATGTTGGCGGTGCCCTCCCAATGGTTTCAACTTTTACCATGGGACCCTATGTGGTATGCCCCCCCAATCCATTTGGGCCCGCGCATTGTTTTCATGCATTGTACCCTCCTGATAAGTTTAAGATACCTATACCTATGCACATCTTTGCAGCGGATGTGCAGCGGCACATCGCTACAGCGTGCACTATTTTGCGCTCCACTGCTCACTTATCTTGCGCCAGCGACGAGTGGCAGCTGGCTGACTGGTGGTCCTTGTGCCGTGCTGCATGTGCTCGCACGATGAATAGATGTTGCCAAGGATTGTAATACACATGTTATGTAGCATGTAGTGGTGATGGCTTCGTCGATAGTGATGCGAACACAAACAGGGTACTAAATGCCGTGTTAGTTGCGAGGGAGGGCGCAGCACGAACAGGATTAACGTGAACTATCGGATACTTTTTCAGCGTACGAGAGACCCGAGACGGCGGGGGACCCAGGCGATGATGAGGCTTTTGAGGAGTTGGTATCTGAGTAGCTATGTGATTTACTTTATTCGACATACGAGTAGGTAATATAAAAATTATGTTTTGTATTGCTCATAATTTTGCGTTGCTCTTAGATACTCGCTACATATTGTCATGGATAACAAATGCGACACAATAAATAACGCTCTTGCATGGCAAGCTCTTTTTTCCTTTAGAACGCGATGCTTGTTCATCACCGCCTTACGTCCTTGTCTGCTATTGTGCATAACGCCATCTTGGGCTAATTAGGTATGAACGAAAAAGCCCACCTAATGAAAATGCTTTAGAGGCCCTGAGTTACTGTAGATATGTTTATGTACAATTATATATATATATATGCATTTATATGTACAGATGTATTTGTATGTAGACATAGTTATATGTATGCATGTGTATGTATATATTACTATAATAATATGCATGAATATATATATATATATATATATATATATATATATATATATATATATATATATATATATATATATATATATATATATTGTGTGTGTGTGTGTGTGTGTGTGTGTGTATATATACCTGCAATAGAACCGGTGTCGCTGCCATGTGTGCCTCAGCCCTGAGCAAGTGCGTCGGTAGCCGCCAGTTCCGACCGGATCACGGCCGGCAGCGCCCCTGGCGGCGGCCGTCCACATCGACCTGGCATCAGTCCCCGCGACGCCATAGCCGCCGTCGGGTGGTGCGGTGCCGCTGGAGAGGTCACCATGCTCGCCTTGGGCATCGGAACGGCCGCGCGCCGGCCGCCGTGCCGCGCCACCCTGCTACGTCGTGGGATAGCGTGCTCCGCCGGAAGCACTTCCTCACACCGCTTCATCCCCAAAAACCCGGACTTCTACGCGAAACACATCGGCCCGCGCGAGGCGGATCAGATCGAGATGCTCAACCTGCTCGGATTCAAGGTGAGCACCGGCTTCAGGAGTTCGGTGGTGTGATGATGTCGGCGCAGTTGGGCTTGTGAGGAGTGATATTCCAGTGGCAGATCCGTCGAGATGGAAAGGGGAAGTAGAAAATTCCAGTGTCAAAATAGTGTCACTTTAAAATCGAGCAAGTATCTGTTTTGTAGATCTGTACAACCGTGTGTGTGTACCAGCAGGGGATTGGTGAGGGGAACCATGAGCGTCGCCAAGGCGGGGGACTGCGAGCTTGCCCCCCCCCTCCTCCAATTTCGTGATGTTTAGCATTATGCCGTGACTTGCATGGAAATAATATATAACCTAAAGCTAAAACTCTCGAGTACCCTTATCCAAAATCCGTCGCGACGTCAAGAGGTGGAGCATGTCCTTTACTATTTGGAAACCTCAACAACTCACTGTTTGGGAACCTCAACAATTCACGCTGTCTATGCTATTCATGATGCATTCATTCGTTCGTTCATTCATGTATTGATTTATTAAGTCAATTACTACATATTCAGTTGAGAAGTAACTTTCCAACGTTTTCCAACAATCCTCGGTCCGTGTACGCCTTTATCCTGATATTCCCGAGGAGCCGAGTTTATTGCCCCAATGTTTCTGTTATACCCTTCGGAACACGAATATTGAGCTGGGCGGTGAATTTCAGCCGGCAAAGGCGCTGCGATGACAGTTCACCCATGGTCCTCGCGATGACAACGGCAATCATGTGAAAAGCATGCTGCACATTGTCGCGTCGGCGCTATGCAGCATACTGAGTTGTGCCGAACACGAAGCTAGTCGTCGGCCGAAAGTCACTCGGGGCAGCCACCTCAAGTGTTTTCGTGAGCCGGGTGTCTTCGCCGCGTTCGTGGTTTGTGGTCTTCAGGCCGACCTTGACTGGATTTGCCCGTGTCTATGAAGGTGTGTGTAGACCACGCTCCGGCCCGACCTGCCCTGTATGGTCGACATGAAGCGCTGCCAGTAGACAACCCGCTCGCCGACGCTGGAAATATGAGTGCAAAAGCTTGCAAGCGGATTGCAATTTAATCCACAAGTCATGAACAACCAATCATCGTTTAGAACATTATATTCCTCATGCAATCCTTGGAACACGATTGCTGTCAGAGATGATATGGTCTGTATTTAAAATCACAATCATGTCCGCATAATAATTATTTTAAGCATTCGATAAAATATATCAGACACAAGATACATATCACATCTAACCACGGGCGTTTATTTTTTTTAATGATTGGGGGACAAAATACATGAAGGCGATGGGCGGAACGAAATGAATTGGGGGCACACTCATAGGCTTCCATGTTAAAAGTTAAAATTATTTTGGGTTAAAGTTAACATTGATGGGGCACTTGCCCTCTCAAAAGCATATAAAGCAACACACCTGCCTCGAACTATCATATATGAGACAATGAGGTAGATCAATAAATATTAAGAGCGCACATGCATGCAACCAAAACTGCACACTATCGACACAAAGAAGAAGAAACTCAGTATATGTCAACCGAGAACCAGAGCAATAAAACTGTGATATACTTCACGGACAGCAATTCGTGGTGCACTCAACGATGTTATCGTTTGGGAGCATTTTGATTGACATTGACTTGCATCCATTTAATCAATTCAGTATTTTTCGGTGACATCCCATCATCTTGCCTGCTCCGGCGGTCGCCCCTGCCAGGTTGCCAACACGGACAGCCTTCGGCCTACCACAGATTTGGGGCTTAACGCTCACTTCTGCCGGTGAGAGGGTCCGGCCGCCGGCTGTCAGGAGGCTCCGCGGGGTCTCTCGGCGGAGGGAGCACATCACAGCGTCTGGCTTTGGGAACTCAGCTGCGGTACGGTTGACGCATCTCCCCTTTCTCTCCACCCATAATTACTTACTGATCAGCATCATCACTGCTCTCGATTCCTGAACTACTGTTCATCTCGCTCAAGATGATAGTCGGCGATCCACTTCAATATTCTGACAGGGACAATACATCGCAACAGCACAGCAAGTCAAGCATATTCGTTTGATTTGATTACCTTGCGCTGTGTGCATTGCGTCTGCCACTAATCATATTTGCTCATTACGCGAACGTATGTTGAGACTTCCACTTGGTTTCAACACGGTAGACTATTTTCTTACACATCATATTTATCTTACACATTATAACTTATTACATTATTTCGATAAAGTTTCTATAACAGCATATGCTGTTTTATCAGCAATAGGATGCGGTTCATCACATATAGTCCTCTTAGAAAACCTAGCAAAGCGTTGCGCCTTTTTAATAAAGGCATGTGAGCAGTAAACATATTTTTCGTCAGTAGTAGCCGTCTGTCCTAAAATACGATAATTTCAGTGCACTCATGAAATGAATTATCCAGTGTCTATTTCAGAACGTCTCCAGCACACTGGTCTGACAACAACTTCTCGAGCATAAGAGTACCTACTTTCTAGTCGGAATCCATAAACCTATGAATTACTCGGTAGTTAAGCGTTTGCACTCTTCGTGAATCGCACATATATATAAGATACCTCATATATAGCACCCAACTTCCTACCCGAGCCCTCTTTTCTCGCTATCTGCTTTTTTCTGCTGGTGGATTTTTGTTGTAGTTGTGCATTGTGGCTGTCCTGGATTCTGATTTTTTTATCATTCAATAAATGTGTCTCCTGTCATAACTGGAACGTTTCTCTTCATCTATCAATGCTGTTCTGGGATTTCGAATCATAACAATTTTTTAGGCATGTGATATTGCGGAATTCAATGAGTGTTTCAGTTAGTGTTAAATTTACCCTTGCTTCCGAACATGGCATTCTGAACTGATTAGATGTCACAAAGTCACATTGACTGTTAATGCAGCATCTCCCCCCCCCCATCTCCCGCGATTCCCGTGCCCTTATTCATTTCCCCCAAGTTTCCAGATCACTTTCCACATACATTGAGCATTGTGATCTATAATTGGCACTTGTATTGGATTTTAGTGCAGTCACTGACGGATCCAGACGGATGCGGATTCAAGGGGTCACAGGGGGCATGCTCCTCCTTCCATGGAGATGCGATACCCCTCTGATTGGAAGAGGCATCTAGGACATTCGAGTGCACATCTCCCCTTAAGTTTTACCCCTTGAATTTTCAGCCGAGGACGCCCTCTGAATAGAAAAGGACCTCCTCCAAAGCTCTAGAGTGCACCCCAAGAACGTTCTAGCCGAGAACTCCCTTCAAGAGACACTTCAGAGCAACACCCTTGACTTTCTCTTTTCTTTTCAAGCAGTGGCGCCCCTCTTGACAAGTTCTCGGCCCATGAATATTCTTCGATCCGGCTTGGGATTCAGAGGGGCATGGGGTGGATGAGCTTTCAGCGTTCTTTTCCTGGAACCACTGCACTGAGGGCCAGAAGCGCTTAAAAAGCAGACTTTATTCGTAACATCAGGTCAGATGGATCAGTCCACAGTGCTCGTAACGAGACGTATAATTGTCCACAAAATCCAAATATGGCACCGCTTTGTGCCTGTTGTATCATTTTCTCCGACATGACTAGTCGACTTGGACGATGTGGTTCGCCTCGCTTCCGTATTTCAAACCAATACCTGACTGGATGTGTGGCGGAGTAAGCGTTATGTTAAGGCTTTAACATAACGTTTACTTCGCCATACTGATGACTTTTCCTGGCGAGGAACGCTCGGCGAGCATGCGATCGGCGACGCTTCTGGGAGCAGCCTTTTCGTCGGTCCTGGGACAGCACCTGGTTCGTCGTAAATATTGCGTCAATTCGCCTCTGGGATGTTATCGGACCCAAACGGGTAGAAGCTATGCCATTCCGGCGAGTCCTTGAAAATAGCCAGCTGACGCACCGATGATGTTTACATTGAAGGCAGTTGCGTCTGTTTCTGCTACGGCCCTGTACGTACGCATACTTATATGAACAAATAGCATTGGTAGCATTGGTATGCACCGATATCCGTTATCAATGCTTGAACCATCAGCGTTGATAGGGTAAGGTGAGATCCGCGTTGTTTTAGGAATACATCCATATTAGCTTCAGTCTACGGCTTTCATGCAATATTGATCATTGATCATCAATATTGATGGAATATCTTCAGCTCTTCGGGGTTCTGTTCGATCCCTCAGTGGCCCTTTCAAACCAAAGGAACATTCCAACCTTCTCTGACCCCCGGTACCCTGTTTATTACTCAGCTGTTGGGGACCAATTCCAGCTGAAAATTCTCTTTTTAGCTGGCATGGGCATTCCAGCTCTCGGGCAGGTTCTCTCTTGTCTTCACGGCCCTTGCTGGCCCTCAGGGTAAACGTTTTCAGGTCTCAAGGGCCCTTTCCACACAAGCTTTTAGATGCGTTTATTTTTCCCTCGGTTGTATTTCTGCTCCTCAGGGCGTTCGCCTGGAGGGCTCCATCGGTCTCGCCAGGAAGGCGGGTGCCCCGTCACCCCTTGGAAGCGCCACTACTTTTTAACAGCCCGTATCATCCATGGGCCCTTTGCGTATCACCTGGAACCGTCCGCTTCAGTCCGGATCGTCTCCGTAGATCGGGGGCCTCTTTATCGGCCTGAGGCCTGCTGTCAGCTCTGAGCCACTCTCCATCAGCGTGAGCCAAAACCGAACCAGTGGCTCTGGACGTCCGGCCCGGGGCCCCATACGACGGCTCAGGGACCCTTTTTCACGGCTTAGGACACCCTCTGTTCGGCCGGAGTTCGCTCTTCAAAAGCTTGGGTCTCCTCTATCACGCAAGGGGCCCCTATGCGGTTCCGGCCCAGGGACCCTTCATATCGGCTCTGGGCCCTTCCCGACGGACCCGGGGCCGTCGTCCTCTCTATCGGCGCAGCAATCCTCCTTGGCGATCCAGGGCCTCCTATGTCAGTCCGGAGGCCCTCTTTCAAAAGCTTCGACCCCTTCCATCAGGATAGGAGCCCTTGTATTGCGGGAAGCTGAAAAGGAACTGGCAATTCCACTTAGTATAATATTTTGTAGATCAGTTTCACAAAATGAAATTACAACAGATTGGAAAAGGGCAAATGTAGTTCCTATTTTCAAGAAAGGAGAAAGAGGGAAAGTTGAAAACTATAGGCCAGTAATCCTCACATCCCTAGTCTGCAAGGTACTCGAATCAATTATCAAGGATATAATAGTTAGTTTTCTGGAAGGAAACAGATTGATTCAAGATACTCAACATGGGTTTAGAAAAGGGCGATCGTGTCTCACAAAGCTCTTGGACTTTTTGAATTTTGCTACAGAACGATTTGATCAAGGAAATCAGGTTGATGTAGCATATCTTGACTTTAGTAAGGCCTTTGACAAGGTACCCCATACACGGTTAATGATGCAGCTTCAGGTCCATGGTATTGCAGGTAGCATCCTAAAATGGATAGAGTTGTGGCTTTCAGATAGACAGCAGAGAGTGATGCTAAATGGTACAAAGTCATCATGGCAAAATGTTCTTAGTGGAGTCCCCCAGGGGTCGGTACTGGGGCCACTATTGTTCATTATATTTGTGAATAGCATTGAATGTGGCCTAAGCAGTAAGGTTTTGAAATTTGCAGATGATTAAAGATCTTTAGGGCAATAACAGGGCACAATGAGCAGGTCTTGCTGCAGAAAGACTTAGAGGAGCTTGTGAAGTGGTCCGAAAAATGGCAAATGAAGTTTAATGTTGATAAGTGCAAAGTCATGCATGTAGGTAGGCAGCATATGAAGGCTCCATACTTGATGGGTGGCCAAGTACTATCTGTGGCTCAGCAGGAGAAGGACTTAGGTGTTATTTTGAACACAAAATTGGGGGCATCAGAACAGACCAAAGAAGCCAGGAAGAAGGCACTAAGAATGCTTGGGGCAATACAAAGGAATGTGTCATACAA
>JAOTOM010004576.1:0-72500 GCA_034440615.1 Ashinkailepas kermadecensis | reverse complement strand
TACATTGCGACTTTTGTCTATTTCGCTGTTGAATTGATGATCGGTAAAATTTGGATGCAATATCAGCGCCACTTGTGAATACCTGTCATGCATGTCATATGTCAATCAAATATATATGGTATGTCGATGTGGAAGCTTTTCAAGGCTCTGAGTAATGCAGACATACACGCTGTTTGTAATGACCATCGTTAGTTCGTATGTTTGCATGAAATAGGCTGATGAACATGAGATAAATGATGAATGATGCATAAATATTTGCTTACCAACGGTTTGTAGCCAAATCTGCACAATTCAGCTTAGAATGTTTATGTCTTTACTTAAGAATTAATATATATTGTATTTAAATACTTGTCCTGTGGAGTCGCAACACTCCCCCCCCCCCCACGCACACACACACACACACACAATGTACATCGAGCGAGTAGTACATATCGAAGTGTTGGACTGCACTCCAGCCACGTAATATGTTCGGGATTCAGCAGTGAATGCAGAGCATGAGCAGCAGAGATGAAGAGTTCGACTATATTACACCAACCCTCAGTTGACTCAATGTCAGACAAACACGATTTTCCTGATTATAAAATGACATAAGACCATGGAGTCGGCGGCTTGTGCGAGCCTGGCCTAAAAAAAGCGAGGATATTCACGAAAGGGACACTTTCAGAAATGTTGAGGGATGTAATTAGATATTAAAAATTACATCAGCTGGTGCCACGACATTACCACACCTGCTTAGGGGTCGTACATTGACTGATTTTTGTGAGCTTAACACTATGCGTCACACTGGTGTTCAGCTATTGGGCTGAGAATGTGCGAATGTTATTCGGGAGAGCGCTTGGAATACGAATACGGAATACGATTTACATCTTTAGAAATGATGCAATGAAAATTTATCCAACGTACAGCAATTTTCTATGCGACACCCAACGACTTGCGAAGTCTTTCAAAGTAGTTTTGTAAGAATATCAAGTGATGCTTTTGAATGATGTTTATGTTTTAACATTTTTCACCCCAGTCACCATAAGCTCAGTTCATAATTCCAGAAACCTGGTTGGTGCTCAACCAAACTTAGGTGGTGCTCAGGCATCACTTGTTGACACTAAAACCTTATTAATGCACCCCACACTTTATACGTCTGTCCTACGCAGAATGCTTTATTTTAAAAATATATCCTATTTTATTGGAATAAGCTTCATGATTGCGAAATAAATCAGAACGATTTTCTATCTTTGGCCTCTCTTTTATTCCATTGCAAGATTTCATGCATATTTTTGGATCAAGTCGCATGCAATTCCACTGTCAATATATTGCCCGAGCTGCTTTTCAACACTGAATACATATTCAGGTTGATTTGTGTAACACTACCGATTGATTTCTGTTACTTGTATTCACAGAGCCTGGATGACATGACTAACCACACCGTTCCGCATAACATCATGCTGAAGAAACCGCTTGGCATCGAAGACCCTCAAAGTAAGTGCGTGCTAAGGCACCCCTTAGTAACAAAAAATGCACTAGATCAAGGAAGACATTTTGAGTTATTCACTACGCAACATTGGAACTTTTTGGCGCTCTTCGCGCGTCGAAAGCGTTTTCCTTTTTATGACCTTCTTCTCCAGGGAACCCTTAGGAAAATCCAGGCTGCGTCCCTGAGTATGTGCAACATTTCAAGACATACATACGCAGTGATAATTTATTCATGAAATAGGGTGGAATATACCACTTTCTGACATTCAATAGACATCCTTTCCAAGGACGTATCGACATCGTGCTCGTTGATGTGTGCTTATGAAGTCTCCATGATTCGTTCCTAAGACTATTTTGTGTATAAGTAGCATGCTTATGCTCCCCATTACGGATTGATTACGCCAGCATCCAGCGACACAATTCCAGACACAGAGATTATCTATGATGTGGTGTGTTAAACAATGTGATCTGCTGATAACATGGCATTGCAATCGTTATCGTTATCATATGTATCCATATATATCCATATATTAGGTGTATCCAAAATTAAACAAAAAGCATGCACTCATGAGTACACTATTGGCTCAAATGGAGCTTGAAGGACTGAAACGATATTTTAATTGACATGCTTCCAAGGCAGATTTCTGCATCCTGCTGTACTCGTTTCGACATCTCACACCTAATGAGAAACCATTATTTTAACACTGTACATACGAATCCAGCTCGGTCGTTGCCGTATGACCATACATCTATCTGGGCCGGTGCTGGGTCCCACCGGGTACCTGGCGAGAAGCCCGCCCCACAGCCGTGTATTGCGGCACGGTCTGGCACGCTCGGGGCCGAGGCCTGACGTACAACCGTGTATTGCGGCACAGTCTGGCACGCTCGGGGCCGGGGCCTGACGTACAGCCGTGTATTGCGGCACAGTCTGGCACGCTCGGGGCCGGGGCCTGACGTACAGCCGTGTATTGCGGCACAGCCTGGCACGCTCGGGGCCGGGGCCTGACGTACAGCCGTGTATTGCGGCACAGTCTGGCACGCTCGGGGCCGGGGCCTGACGTACAGCCGTGTATTGCGGCACAGTCTGGCACGCTCGGGGCCGGGGCCTGACGTACAGCCGTGTATTGCGGCACAGCCTGGCACGCTCGGGGCCGAAGCGCACCGTACAGCCGTTGTCACCGGCGCACACTTTGGTCCTCAGGTGAACACGAGCTGCTGGAGAGGATCCAGACCATCGCCCAGAGGAACCAGATCTGGCGCTCCTACATCGGCATGGGCTATCACAACTGCCGAGTACCGTCCACCATCACGCGCAACATGTTCGAAAACCCCGGCTGGTAAGACAACCCCGGCTGGTAAGGTAAGACAACCCCGGCTGGTAAGACAACCCCGGCTGGTAAGGTAAGACAACCCCGGCTGGTAAGGTAAGACAACCCCGGCTGGTAAGACAACCCCGGCTGGTAAGACAACCCCGGCTGGTAAGGTAAGACAACCCCGGCTGGTAAGGTAAGACAACCCCGGCTGGTAAGACAACCCCGGCTGGTAAGGTAAGACAACCCCGGCTGGTAAGGTAAGACAACCCCGGCTGGTAAGACAACCCCGGCTGGTAAGGTAAGACAACCCCGGCTGGTAAGACAACCCCGGCTGGTAAGGTAAGACAACCCCGGCTGGTAAGGTAAGACAACCCCGGCTGGTAAGGTAAGACAACCCCGGCTGGTAAGGTAAGACAACCCCGGCTGGTAAGGTAAGACAAGCCCGGCTGGTAAGACAACAGCCGACGGTAATGCCGCGGGAGTAGTTCAGAGCACGTGCGCATATGCTATGCATATATATATATATATATATATATATATATATATATATATATATATATATATATATATATATATATATGCCCAGCGCGTATGCAATGCATTCGGTCGTGTCTTAACCTCTGACGGCATTTTCCAAAGTGAAATTATATCATGACGCTTCAACCTAAAGCCCAAATAACTAACGGATGCACAAAGTTCTATTGAAGCCGTTAAATGGCGAGTGAATGGACCAAATGTTAAAGAGATTCGGCTTTAGGTTGTCCAAGTTCAATTATATGGTTTCATGTTTGAATGTCACCGGGTCAATTAGGATGTGCACGAGTAGAACTGATTTCTGCATAAACCCGGAATATCGAGAGCCGTGCTCTAGTATATTTGGCTGCCATACATCGCGCTTGTTGTCAGTTCGATGAAATATGACATGGACGTAATACCCTCGGACACATGGTAATAGGTTGGTGAGTTGTCCTTAACCGGGCTTTATGTTGTCAATAACTTGCATGAAAAGTATGTTCGAACTGCTATGGCGAAAATTATCCTCATCAGCCATACGGATTATCAGCTGATGTTCGAAAACATTTTGGTGGTACTGCTGGCGTACTCCGTTCCCTCCTTGTAAGGTCGGATATTTATTTGCTTTCATTGCGAACAGTCAATGCCCATAATGTGTGGTATGTGCGAAGGACCATGGAGCTGCCTGGGGTAGCACTCTTAGTTTCTTATTCGAACAAATTTGATTGATACGATACAAGGGCTCAGTATAAGATTCACACAAGCAGCACATTATGCCACAACATAACACAATAGTGCTGGAAGTAACATATTGCCACAGCAAGCACAGCAGTGATGAAAGTAGCAAATTGTGTGCACAGCGCAGCAGTGTTGTAAGCCAATACACAGCACAGCAAGAGCTTAGCCCTGCTGTGCGCGGGCGGGATGGACGAGTGGTTAAATTGTTGAGCTCTGCTAAAGCGTTGAGCTGAGCTCTACTAAAGATCCCGGGTTCAACACTCGCACCATTCAGAACATTTCCCAATCCCGTGGCTCACCGGCGAAACAGTGTGGGCGGCTCCATGAGCCGTGATCATGCATAAAGTGCGTCGAGAACCACCCAATAAACAAACAACAAACTGCTGTACGCGGGGCGGCAGGAATATTACTTTGCCTACAACTGGAGCTTCAGCTGACAAAACGCTTTCAAAGTATTTCGGACAATTCTAAGCTGTTCCTTTGTACATAGGTACAAAGGAACAGGATGGGCCAGGGTGGCTAATAGGCGGCCAGGGGGCCGTGCCACCCCCACCCACACACACTTTTCAAGAAAGCTTAGTATTAATGCTATGGCAATGCATGGTAAGAATCGACTTCAAAAGGGGTTTTGCCCCCCCCCACACATACACACTGTTTGAGACGTTTCTACGCCTCTGCCTTTGCATGTACTTTCATGAGAATAGTACGGAAGCCCTCCAAGCCCATCAGAGCCACGTGGCTACACGTAGCGTGGTGGCACGACAGTGTCGCAGAGTGACGGCTGTCACGCGTGCGTCACGTGTCCACGTGGCTACACGTAGCGTGGTGGCACGACAGTGTCGCAGAGTGACGGCTGTCACGCGTGCGTCACGTGTCCACGTGGCTACACGTAGCGTGGTGGCACGACAGTGTCGCAGAGTGACGGCTGTCACGCGTGCGTCACGTGTCCACAGGACGACTCAGTACACGCCGTACCAGCCGGAGGTGGCCCAGGGTCGACTCGAGTCGCTGCTCAACTACCAGACCGTGGTGAGCGACCTGACCGGCCTCAGCATCGCCAACGCGTCACTGCTGGACGAGGGGACGGCCGCCGCCGAGGCCATCGCCATGTGTTATAGGTCAGTCAGTGCCGCTGGGATGGTCAGGTCAGGTCAGGTCAGGTCAGTCAATGCCGCTGGAGTCATGACGCTGACGTCGTCATCAGATCAGGTCAGTGGGTACCGCTGAGACCGTGGACGCTGACGTGGTCAGGTCAGGTCAGGCCAGGTCAGTCGGTACCACCGCTGAGACCGTGGGCATTTCGTGATCAGGTCAGGTCAGATCAGCCGGTATCGCTGCGCATTTTTCTAATTTAGCTACGGTGAGGTCAAACCCTGAATTTTGACTTTTCAAAGAGTTCGAACATTATATTTGTTTAATTCCAATACTTTTAACCATCAAATACAACCATTCAAAGGAATTCTCGTCATTCTGTGTTGGTTCAAAATTAGCTTGAAGTGAGAAGTTTTTGCGAGCTGACTTGCCGTGCTATTTTTCCACGAGATCTGCCCAAGTATAGTACCCAAGTTCCTGGGTACTATGGAAAATCCATAATATTTTATTTTGGCATGGAATCGTCACGGCGCTGTTAGTTGGTTTGTGGGAGTAAAAATAATCACACTGGGAATAAAATGCAGTTCCTCAGGAACTTCAGCTATGCACTCAATATCTGATATTTAAGCTTACCATCATGGTTGCGGAAGCCTCCAAAAGAAGCCATCAGTTCCCACAAGCGATAGTGCTTAGACTGTTGTAGTGTGGCTACTCGGCGCCCGACCGGTGGATTTGGCACCTGGCGCACGATTCGGGTGGGAGCGCACCGCCCGGCGGTCAGTTGGCACTGGGAGAGTTCGAGTAACAACCGAAGTGCTTGTTGACATATGACCATTGCAATGGAGACAGCCATTGTTTGCAAAATGCCCCAGGACAAAGAGACGCTTGTTTTAGCTCACGGCGAGTCGATCGACACCCGTCATGATCAGTGGCGCTTTTATAGGATTTTCCTAAGGGGGGGTGACTTCCAAAAATGTGATGGAACAGAGAAAGCGTTGGACGCCCGGAACGAGCCGAAAATTTTGGTTTTGCGTGGTGAAAATCTCGACATTTCTCGTTTGATCTCATGCATATTCGGTTGCTAGGGAGAGGCCCGTGCCTCCGGTCCGCCTTGGCTGCGTCTCTGTTCATTATGCATTTTGATGCACTGATTTTGCATTTTGAATCAGATCCTGTCAGGCTACCGACACTTCAAGTTCAAAATGAAGTGGAGATTTAGGCATTTGGGCATTTGCAGGTAACAAAAAGGACAGTGAATTCGAAGTTAGCGTCCAAATTTACCCCCACGACTACACAAGCAAGGACAAATGTCACTCAAGGTCACCAGAAATAAACTGAGGTCATTCACCTTTGAAAGGTCAAATGGGAAATACAATGCATGTGGCCTTATGGAAGTCACTCAAATGGTGTATATCAATGGTGTGCTGAAGGGGGGACATTGGGGACAGCCCCCCCTGAGAGCTTGTGGGGCCCCAAGAATCGAGCCGGAGTTCGGAAAATTGCACCAGGCTCCATAAAAATCATCCCGCTGTGGCCCCCAAAAAATCGCAGCGGGACCCTAAAATTCACATTGGGGGCCCAAAAAGCCGTACAGGGGCCCCTCAAAATGACCCAAATCGTGGCGTCGCTGCACTTCAAAAACGCACTGAGTGACCAAAAAGTCGCGCCGGAGCCCCACAAGTCGCAGCTGGCTTCCCGAAAATCAAAACCAACCCGGAATGTCGCTCTACAGCCACACAAATTACGTTAAAGATTTTTAAAAAAAACGTGTCGGGCTCCGGAAAAGAAGCGTATTTGGGCACCAAAAAAATGCACAGAGAACCCGAAGAATCGTACGAGGGTCCAAAAATATCGCGTAGTTGGCTTACCAAAAATATAACTCGACACCAAAAAAATCACAAAGGAGCATCGAATCGACTCGAGCACCGGAAAATTCAGAACTCGCCCCAAAAGAAAGTTCACCGAAATGCCTATCTGCTCTCAAGAATGCCATCGGCTGAAAGAAAAACTCGTTGAGCAGCCGCAGTGGCGTACCGAAGAGGCAAATCCCCCCCCCCCCTCCTCCTGAACGGGTGGGCTCCCAAGGATCTCCCCGGGCCCCTAAAAAATCACTCTGGGGTCCATAAATTAGCTTCGGGGCCTCCATCATTCGCTTAGGGGGCTCTAAATAAATACAGTGGGCACCAAAAAACTCGAGTCGGGCCCGAAAACTTGCGCCGGGATCTGCCAAAATCGCATCGGGGTCCAGCTAAGTACAGCGAGCTCCGCGAATTCGCGCCGAGTCCCCCAAATTTCTCGCTTGGAACAAACAAACAAGCAAGCAATGAACAATAAGACCGGACACTAAATAAACACATCGGGGTCTTCGAAAACGCGCCGGTACCTCAAAAATACCGTCATTGCACAAAAAAGCAACAAATCTGTAAGAAAAGAGCCGGGGTCTCAAAAATATGCCGGACCCTAAAAACATTGGTTGGGGCCCTAAAACACATTCGTACACGAGAAAAAATAACACGAACCCATCCCATAAAAAACCCAACCCAAACCCCCAAAAAACGCCTAGCTAGGGCTTCGGTTCGGTGACTAAGCGTATCTAACCACGGAGCGTATGTAGGAAAGTCCTTATTGGCACGTGAAAGTCTAGCAACCTCTTGTTCGCGATAACTCCAGTCACGAAAGTACCAGTACCTTTTGCTGCCCTGTATTGCACTGCAGCACTCCACGATCACACGATAACTACAGACACCGTACAGTACGTTCTCCTCGGAAGGTAAGCCGTGATACTGCCTTTCCTATGAATTTAGAAGTCGAATTTAGTTGGGAAGCGCGCACGCGTAGCAGCGATCCACTCGCTCAGAGTATTCAAGACCGACTGGCTGGGGCCGCACGGGCGCTAGTGACTTCGGAAGACCCCGGTCGCGGATTGGTCAAGGGCCGCAGAAGCCTCCATGACGTCATATCCATGTCGACGGCCTTCTAGAAGGGGAAATGGTCTATTTCTAGTGGCGGTGACGATGCGTTACGTTTACGGTACACTTTTACAATCGCAAGGCTTACGGGATTATATCAATTACGGTTACGGGACAGCCAAACGTATAACTTTATGTGAACACAGTTACATCTAGCATTAACGACGGCGGCGGTACGCGCCGGTCGGTTAGAGGTCACGGGGCTGGCGCCTCGCTGGCGGGGTGTTAGCCGGAAAGAGGGAGGGGAGGTGCAAAGTCCAACGAACAGCCTCGTTGGGTCGGGCGGTGGCTGCTGACGTAGGCAACAGACAGGCGACGCCAGTCTCGGAGCCGGGTACTTGTCGCGCCATGAACGAAGTGGGTTGGGGCTGAATTTATGGGATCAAGACGCTCAAAAACGAACTCTCTTACACGTATCTAACCAAAGAGATGAGGTGCATCGAAGCTCAGCGGGTATCCGGATTTCTTAGCGACCAGAAAATGTGGGAAGAAGAGAACTAATCATCGAGTTGAATTTATCGAATTTCCCCAGCGAACCCCTATACTAACCATTCCGCACGTAACATATGGCACAAGATTATCATGTGGCAGCAATTAGCAAAACGTAGGAAGCCTAGCAGAAACCGGAGAATCGCACGAAGTGTGGCGATTGCACCGAATACGCAAGGCGGGTGTACACGTGCACGAACGCTGGTATTTTGCGACCGGGCGTTATTTACTGGAATGACTGAAATTGGACAATTTTGCATTTTAATTGATTTGTATAGGTGTAATTTCGGCAGTGTGAGGTGACTTATCACGGGATATCAAAAGAAGAACCTTCGAACAGGATGGGGAGTTAGGGTTGAAATCCAGTGACTCAGAAACGATGGTGGTAGATTGGCCCCCCTTCACAGGGCAATTAAGTTGCCAACAATTTTTTTGTTAAAAAAATACAATGGGTCCATTTGAAAAATAGTGGTCGAAATCGGAGACTTTTTAACGAGGGTAGGTGGACACTACAAATCCTCTTGATCTCCCCCCCCCCCCCCCCCCCCCACCCCCATCCTAGAGCAAATCCTAGGTACGCAACTGGTGCACACACGGCCATTATAGCAACTACAATAGGTTGTATATTATGATAATTGCAACTGATTTACCCTTTCATCTGACCTGACTTAATGACCGGAAGAAGTTTAGTATATTTTGGATGCGATAATGTTGAATGCATGGCTTGCAAATGGCACGAATATCACGGTTCTATCATCATTGTTTTGAAAGTTGAGGTCATTACCGCTGCTAAGCCGAAGTAGAAGTGTGCGCTGGAACCATAAACGGTGTAAAAGATCAGGTCAGTCGGTGCTGATGCGATCGTGAATACTGACGATGTCGAGTTAGATTAGGTCAGTTCAGTCAGTGTCGCTGGGATCACAAGCGTTGTCGTCTACTACGGGTCAGGTAAAGCCGTACCAAGTCAGGTCATGCTACATCAGGCCAGGTCAGGTTATGTCAATCGGTGTCTCCGTGCTCATGCCACTGACGTCTGCTGCAGGTCAGACATTGTGGAGTGTCCTGTGACATGTCACCTGCAGACCTGACATCCCTCTCCTGCTGGCAGAGTCAACAAGAGACGCCGTGTTCTGGTTTCGGACAAGCTGCATCCGCAGTCGATCGCCGTGGTGAAGACGCGCTGTCTGCCGCTGGGCCTGCAGATCGAGGTCGGCGAGCTGGCTCGCATGGACGTGAGCGGTGCCGATGTGGCCGGAGTACTGTTCCAATACCCCGACACCGAGGGTACCGTGGAAGACCACACCGAACTGGTGCAGCGCGCCCACCACAACGGGGTACGTGCGTCTGCTCTTGACACTCTCAGGCACACAGAATACGATCCGACACTCTTGTGTTCATGATCAGTTAGCTTGAACAAATATCAACCAAAATTTTCGTCTTTGCTTTATGCGGCCAGGGCCTATCCATGCTCCGCAGAGTCTGTTGCGAAAGCCGGTCCATGCTCCGCAGAGTTTGTTGTCAGAGCCCGTTCATGCTCGATAGTGTGTCGCCTGATCCTGTCCGTGCTTCGCCGAGTTTCAAATAAGGTGTAATTAGTGAACTTAACACCGAGCAAGAAGTTCCAATTTAATTTCAGGTGTTTTCGCTGGGAGAATTGAGTGTCACCAACCCTCAGCATAGCGGTTTGTTCGCTTGCATTTTAACTGGCCTGTGATATCCATGATCAAATAAATTGGTAGGTGTTTTGCCTACATGTTTATTTAGATTAACTCAAGCAACAGCTTTAAGTGAATGCGTAAGGAAACAGTGAGCTACATAAAACCCGTACGGAAATGATACAGCAGCAGTGCTGAAAATTTTTCGAAACATAAGCCACTGCCTGAAACCATTCCGAACAGCTGTTAGCTTTTCATACTGCAACATTTCGTTCCATGATCCCTTCCGCCGCTGGCGTAGCCACCTCGTTTGCCGATGCGATCCTGTGATGACCTCTGACGTGACCAAGTCATTATCGCTGATGTGATCTGTTACCTCTGGTGTGACCCTAAGATTGGTTGTGTTGTGACCTGCTGATGACTGGGGTGACCCAGCAGTGACCCCGGATGTAGACTTGTAGTGACTGCTGATGTGACCCTGCGGTGACCCCTGATAGACCTGGTAATAACCGCTGCAGACGCTGGCGTGCTGCGCCACGGACCTGATGGCTCTGGCCATACTGAAGCCGCCCGGGGAGTTCGGCGTTGACATCGCGCTAGGAACTAGCCAGAGGCTGGGGGTGCCGCCCGGCTACGGCGGACCCCACGCCGGCTTCTTCTCTTGTCAGCCTCATCTCGTCCGAAACATGCCCGGCAGAATGATCGGCGTTACCAGGTCAGGCACAGGCCAGCTCAAGGATACCAGGTCAGTGACGAGTCAGATGAACTTGAGGCTATCAGGTTAGGCACGCGTCAGGTCAACACAAGGTTCCAGGCCGCGTACAATCCGGTCAGTGTGAGTTTACCAGGTCAGGTGCAATTTAAGTAATCACGAGGTCATCATGCCAGATACAGGTGAAAACGATATGAGCCCACTAGGTCACCGGAAGGCTCATGGTGGATATGAAAATATTTGGTCACTACAGAACAAATTAGTCGAGGATAGATCGGACCAATATTAAATGAGCGGTTAGGTGGCTGTCAAGCCATTTGGGGCCTGTGAGTTACTGGAATTTTAAAACAGTACAAGTCTATGGGTCGGAGAAAAGTCATCACGAGGTATACGAGTCAATGAGAAAAGTCTGTTCACTTGGTGTCTTTACCCAGGTGAACGGTCAGACCCATCAGCGGCGCCACAGACTTTGGATGGGGGCGGGGAGGGGACATGATCGGCCTTTGTTTTTTTCTGTCCATGCAACGGCCGTATGCGCAATGCTAAGCTACAACGTCGGAGGGAGGGGAGGGAATGCGTCCCTCCGCCCCCCCCCCCCATTCTTCGGTGCTGCCCATAATCGAATCTATGTAACTTCATCAGATCAGTCCGGGATCGAGTCGACATGAAATTACCATGTCGGTAGCAGAGCAGGCTATTGTAAGGCATATGATCAATGACAAGTCAGGTCAGTGCAAGGGGCGGAAGTATGAGGTCACTGTACCGCCCGGTAGGCAGCTGTAGTCGGGAGATGTTGTTACCGCGTCAGCTGTACACTTCACTTGTATTCCACTGTTCAGACACCACTCCGCACACCCGTCTCGCACGGAGTCCCGCAAACAACAACCGCTCGGTCGCCGGCGGGCGGCCGGCGGGAGCATGCGCAAATGCCCCGGAATGCAGGCGTTGCGCAATCAGGGCCGGTTACACTCCCCCCCCCCCGCCAGCCAACGCCGTTATCACAAACACACACACACACACACATACACTCCATATACAAGAGACACACGTCGGGTGGCTATTTAAACACATCACCCCGCATTGGTAACATAGTCTTTCAGCCACTGCGGAGGTCGTCGATTCCGCGCAGATCTGCGAAGTGGCGGACTACCGTCCGCTGGCTTCGGCTCCTCCGTTTCCGTTGTCAGTTGAAACCGTACTCGTCGCGGTGCCTGCGGTGACCTACGAATGACTGTTTTCAACGCTGGCGACGTCTGCGTCGCCCTCTCCCCGGTTGCGGTGACGGCCGACAAGAGCGCAGCGATGGCGTCGTCTGCTGCGACGCTTCACGTCGCACAGCCCGATGTGGCTGATCAGGCAACGGCGCAAACCGGTGCGGCGTGCACATTTTCCCGGAAGCAGCTCGTTCGCTCCCTGTATCGCCGGCCGGCCAGTCGAATAGGTTACGCACCTGCTCAGATGCACGCTGCAGGTACGTTGGCGCGCTCTTCCATTTTCTCAGCTGTGTATGGTGGGCGCGTATTACGCGGCCATCCCCATTCGTAACTTCGTACGTCACTCCATTATCGTTTACCCGTGTCACCGTGAACGGGCCGTTGTAGCGGCGCTCAAACTTGTTAGCCAGCAAGCTGCCCGAGCGTACTATCGTCTTTTTTACTTGGTCACCAGCGCGAAATGGTGCAAAGCTTGGATGCCCCATGCGCCACTCACGCTGGGTCGCTACTGGGACGCGCGGGACATCGCTTGTCTTGTGCACACGGCCCAGCAGGTACTCCGCGGGTGACACACCCAGCTCTGCATGTACGGACGTGTTGTACGTCGAAAGAGCACGAGGCAGGCGCAGGTCCCAGTTGCCCGGCGCGCCGTCCAGCATACGCAGGGACTGGCCAAGCGTGCGGTTCAAACGCTCCACCGCGCCATGACCCTGGGCGCGCAGCGGCGTGGAGCGAACGTGGTCGATACTCCATCGCTGCAACATTTCCTCGAACTCGGATCCGCAGAACTCACCGCCGTTATCAGTTAGACAGCGGACCGCCGGTCGCAGCAGAGCGGGAAGCACGCGCTGCTCGAACGCCATAGCGACAGCTGGCGATGATTTTGATCGAATCGGTACAGCGATGCCAAACTTGGAGGCGTGGTCGACCACGACCAAACAGCCGATATGTCCACGTCCAGTGCGAGGAAACAGAACCAGATCCGCAACTATTAGCACGAATGGCGCGCTCGCCTCGATTCGCAGTGTCGGTGGCGGGTTTATCTGCGCAGACAGCTTGAATAGCTGGCACTTAGTGCAAGCACCGACTATGTCGGCTACGATGTTGCTCGCACCCGGACAAAAAACTTGCCGGCCGACCAAGTCGATAAGCTTGTCACGGCCGGCGTGCGCGGTTTCGGCGTGCATAGTTCCGACCAGCTCAACAAGCCAGTCGCGGAAAACCACAGGCACACAGCCGTGCTCCGTGTGTTGATACGTCACCAGTTCATCTGTCACGCCGATCTGCTTCCAGTGCTGTCGGAAGCAACGGAGTTGTGCTGGAAGATCCCATCTATTCGTCCGTCGCCGAATGTGGTGTGCCAACGATCTGATCACGCGGTTGCATCGCTGATGTTCATGCACAGTCGCATTGTCCGGCACGCGGTGTATTTGTGTGAGCCCTATCAAGTTGTCTGGTACCTGCCGCTCCTCGAGTAAGGGGACGACACAATCTCCGCAGGTGACCTCGCGCCGTCTCAAATCGATGACTGCACCAGCTGCCCGCAGGAAGTTCGCGCCGAGCAGCAAGCAGTGACCAAACGAATCACTCCGGTCAATCACTAGTGGCACACGGAGCGGCGTCATTCCGGGCGCCAGCACAATGTCGGCCTCGACGTACTCAGCGCCGAACGTTTACCCAGCGACACCTCGTAGCAAAATATTGCTGCAACTAATGTCCGCATCTGTGATTAGCATGCGCCTCAGTGAGTCGGCGCTACACAAACTAACGGCTGCGCCACTATCTAGTAACGCGCAGACCACCCTGCCATTACAAGTTGCGGCTGTCGAACAGCGTGAGCCATGCATATGTTCATAGCTGGGATTTGCAAACTCTCGTTTGTCGTCATCGCTCAGTGTGTCTCGCTCGTGTGGCAGCGGCGCACGCAAAGCAGTGTTTTCGCGTGCGCGTTCCTCATCCACGATATACGCTGCCATCGCTGGGTTCTGTTGATCGAGCGAGCCGCGCTCTGCGAGTAGATTGAAATGGATACCGGCCAGACAGTGTAGATGAATATTTCCATGCTTATTGTGGCGCACGCTGCAGAATGTCATGGGATTGTCAGGCCCGAAGTGTACGAGTATCCTCACGTCGTACAGGCGTGCGAATACGGCAAGTAACTCTATGGCCAGCGGCTGCCCGGGAAGGCGCATCAGATGCAACGCCTGACGCACGAGCCGATCGAGTTTCAGTCCATATCTCCCTGGCGAACGGAGAGCATCGTCGATCAGCTTAACGCGGAGCTCGTGGTTGGCAGCCGGCTGGTGTGCATTGAGTCGCATCCACTGGCACAGACACTCAACCAGGCTGTCTCCTCCCCCTCCGTCCGGTACCGGAGGATGAGGCCATCCGGGAGGCCCGGTTTGGTAGAGCGCTCGAGCTCAGATGGCACCCCCTGCGGTACATGTTCGCGCGACAACATGTCAGCGGCTGTGTTCAAACGGCCCGCCACGTGACGGATCTCCATATCGTACTCCGCCAATTCCTCCACGGTCCGCGCGACCCGGTGGTTGACCAAGCGCAACGAGTGCAGATGCACGAGCGCCTGATGGTCTGTGTAAGCTATAAATCGGACGCCAGCCAGGAATGCGTGAAACGTCTTCACACCCCAGCGCAGCGCCGCGAGTTCACGACCTGTCGCTGAGTAGCCGCGCTGAGCGTTGGTGAACGACGTCGAGGAAAATGCAATGTACCTGTCCCGACCATTCTGGTGTTGTGAAATGCAAGCGCCGGCGCCGTATGCCGATGCATCGACCCAGAGGCAAAGCGGCTGGGCGGACTCGCTGTAGTCGGGGAAAGCGAGCGTGATGTCACGTTCAATTTCTCTCTTCAGCCGGTCGAACGAGCTGATCATCTCTGGTGTCCAGTCGAGAACGGTGGAGCAGGACTGACCGGTCAGCTCAGCCAGCGGCCGTGCGATATCGGAGCAGCTGCGTACGAACTTCCGCTGGAAGTTCACCAGTCCGAGAAACTGACGAAGCTGCTGAACGGTGCTCGGTCGTTGAAAGGACCGCACCTTATCGACGTATTCCGGCGCCTTGCGCAGGCCCTCAGACGATAGCTGATGCCCGAGAAACTTGACCTCGTGTGTGAACCACGCACACTTCGCCGCGTTAAGCCTGATGCCCTGCGCCTCCAGCGCCGACAGAACACCGTCTACGAGCAGCAAATGATCTTCAAATGACGTCTCCATCAGAAGCAGGTCGTCCAGATACACAACCAGCTGCCGGCGCGAGAAGCTGGATAGGACGGCTTGCATCTCACGCTGGAAGACAACCGGAGCATTCTTTAGACCGAAGCTGAGGCGGCGGAAGCGGTAGTGCGCGCGCGGCGTGCTGAACGCCGTGCAATCGCGCGACTCCTCAGCAATCGGCAGCTGATAGCAGGCCTTCTCAACATCCAGCGCGCTGAACCAGCTCATATGATGCGCGCTGTACACGGAATCAGCGACATCGGCCATAGGAAAACGCTCAGTCACCGTCTGCTGGTTGAGACGACGGTAATCTACGCAGAGACGGAGAGACCCGTCACGCTTGCGAATTGGGACTATTGGCGCATTCCACGCCGAGTTGCAGCATTCGATTATCCCAAGGCGTTCGAGCTCGAGGCACTGCCGCTCGACTTCTTCAGCAATCGGTGGGGACATGCGACGCGGCCGAATGTATATTGGCGTGTCGTCAGTCAGCTCGATTCTGTGCGCAGTCAGCGCGGTTCGAAGCGTGTCCGCGTCGGTGCGGGCAAACACCGCCGCGTGCCGGTCAAACACGGCCTGCACGGCGCCACGCTGTTCCGGCGTCAGACCTGATATCTCTGCTGCGGATGGCGTGGAGCACATCTGCTTCTGTTCGTTGGCAGAGGACGCGGCGAGCACGTCTACTTGCAAGTCGCAATCCAGCCCGCCGTCAGCTGCCGTGTGCAGTTCGCCGATCGTCGCCCCTTTTCGGATTGTGAAAGGCACACGGGCACGGTTGCACACGAGCACGCGCGGCGCGGTCGGGTCGAGAATCCCGTTGATGGGCTGCAAGCAGGGCACGCTTGGGGCGCTGCCAGTGAAGACTAACTGGCGCGGTGCTGCACAACACAACTCACATGCCGGTTGCGAAGCGAACGCGCATGGCAACGCAACCGAATCCCCAGGTGCGACAGTGACGTCTTGCGTTGAGTGGCATGGCACCGCGCTGGCGAAGTATGCACATGTAGAGTCGCGCGTTCCGAGCGGCAGATACACTGACCATCGCGATCCGTCAGTGTGTCGGCCAGAGACCGAACGTCGCGCGATATCAAGACGTAGCCCGTGCCATTCCATCGCGTCGCAGCCAATGATGATGTCAGCCGCTGCAAGTTTGGTATCAAACACCATGCAGTTCGTGAGTTCAAGCTTCACGCCATGTAAATCTACCATGACGTCTACACAACCAATTGGGCACAACACATGGTCACCGACCGCACGAACGACCTCCGAGCACGGCCGAATCGCACTTTCGTCAATCAAGAACCGCGCGATCATTGAGCGTCCGGAACCAGTATCCAGGACGCCGGATGCACGCCGGGCACCGACGCTCACTGTCGCGCGTAGAATCGGTTCCGGTCGAACAGAAGATGCGAAAACGTATTCAGTGCGCAGAACTTCCGGCGACGACGACAAACCTCCATCGGTACACGACGAGTCGTCGAGCACCGTCGTGGACAATATCCGTTGACTGGCAGGGCTTGAATCGGTCGCAGCAGCTGGCCCAATCTCGGCCGTGCGACCAATCAGTTTCCCGACCGACTGGGCGTGCGGCCCCTTCCCCCGCGGCGGTGGCGTCTCGAATCGCCGTACCGTTCACAGCTGTGGCTGAATCGGACCAGTCGGACATCTCACATTCCGTCCCAGCAACCGGGCGCGGCGTTTTCGCGCAGCGGCGGATCGAGCGGACAGATTCGTCACCGCCACCGGAAGGACATCGTGAAGAAACGGCGCGACAGTTGCGCGCGAAGTGCCCAGGCGCACCGCATGCAAAACACAAGTCATTGGCACGCCGGCACTCGCGCTCAGTGTGACCTTGACGTCGGCAAAACGCGCAGCGCGCACGCGATGTTTCAGAACGGCGCTCTCTGCCGGGCGAGTGTCTCTGTATGTCGCCCGGTCCACGGCGAGAGCGGTCCGCGTGTTGTCGTGCACGCATAACCACGCGCGTGTCGTCGCAGCGATGTGATTGATCAAATTCGCTGTCGGACACGCTCGTGGAAGATCCGCGATCGCGATGCGCGGTACGCGGGGTCACGGAGGCCGAGCGTGATGACGTCACCGGGCGGTGACGAAAATCATGTGACCGTCGTGCCTCTGCCCGGCCGGCGCCAGGCTGAGGCGATGTACGCGTGCACAAAGTTTCGTGTACGTTGTCTGCGTCACTGTCGAGCTGCTCGTACTCGAGATATGATACCAGCCCGTCCCAGGTAAGCATAGTGTCGTGGTTGACTAGGGCGTAACGCAGCTGCCGGCGCAAGAAATCGGCGGCGCGTGTCGGCAATGATGCTAGCAGTTCCCGGCGCAAATCGTTGCTCACCTGCTTATCAGCCGTCGGGTAAGCTTCTTCGAACAGGGCACCGAGTATAAAAGCATACACCGCTAACGATTCTCCAGATCGACGCGCACCACTGCGATATGATTCCTGCGCCGACTCCCCGCATGTACTCCGGCGCGACGACCACTCCAGCATCCTGCGTCGTATGACCGGATAAGAGCTGCGGACACCACTGGCATCAAAGATCTCGAGAACACGACCAGAAAACTGAGAACGCAGCAAAGGTAGCGCGTCATCCATGGTGCCGCGATATTCCACCAGACAGTGCCTTTCAAACCGATCTAAAAAAATCAGTCAGCGTCTCTGCAGCGTCTTCATGGTAGGGCAACAGCTGGTGCGAGCGCGGCCCGTGGCTCGGGGCAGTGCTAGCACTCAGGGGCGGCCGGGCAGCAATGGCGGCGGTAGCTGGTTCGGCCACATCAGCCTCGATACGCCCGTGCACTGTCTGGGCACGCAGCGGACTGGGAGCCGCGCCGGATGCTAGAGCGTGCTGCAGCTCAGCAATTGCACTTTGCTGACGCTCGGCCCGTTCCTCTTGAGCACGCATGTGTGTCTGCATCTCTTGTATGAACGCGGCCATATCAGCAGGCGGCGGGGTCACAACTCCAGCCGACCGTCGCTGCGGCTCACCGACAGTTACCGAGTCCGAATTAGACATTTCGTAACACACTGACGTGGTAAGTTGATGTCTCGCTGCCGTAGGGACGCAGCGGACGAGCCCCCAGTGTTACCGCGTCAGCTGTACACTTCACTTGTATTCCACTGTTCAGACACCACTCCGCGCACCCGTCTCGCACGGAGTCCCGCAAACAACAACCGGAACCGCTCGGTCGCCGGCGGGCGGCCGGCGGGAGCATGCGCAAATGCCCCGGAATGCAGGCGTTGCGCAATCAGGGCCGGTTACAATGTCTTACCGTAGTCAGACGTGCCCTGCATAATGGTCGTATCGGCACTAAATGTGCAGCACAGAGTCGTCTTGCCGTCATTAGACGTGCAGCAGAGACTGCCCAACCATAATCAGACGTGTAGCGCGAAGCTGTCTTGCCATCTGGGTATGCAATGTCGTGCTGTTTGAGGACGCCTTCATTGGTTGATGGTATACTCGCAGCACGATATTCACCGGTAGCTTCAGTAGCGCCAGTAATCTCATTTTGCTTCATGTTCAGTCGCCAGTGCGATGTGTCTTTTCTGCCAGTTTGCGCAACTGGCTGGATCTGGACATAGGTCACGGTTGGCTTGACTCGGGTGTAAGCATAGCTTCGTCAATCGATTAATTTTGCCCTTCCTCAGTGGCTTTCGAAGTCATCGCGCAAGGTGATATGTTCCTAGGATAACAGATCAGAAGTGGTAGGTGCTAAAAAGGCACTGCAAGGCCATAACTACCGCTCTGCTGGCAGCGCGCTGACCCCAGGATAGACCACGTTTGACGACAATGCATTGCCTGCTCTGTTGTGAATAGCTAAATCGAATCGATAAAGAACGGCAAAAAACGGCTAGCGGCAAACACATGGACGCTATTAACAAGGCAGATAAATTATTCATCGCATCGGCAATAAGGAAGCTCGTCGTAAGCTGATGTAGATATGCGTATCAACGTCTTCTATGTTTTTCGTGGTAATGGTAACTACATCGATACTTTCGGCACTAGCTATGCGACTGTGTATGTACAGCTTCCGTGGGCACCGAGGGCAGAAGAACACATGCGCTGAGCAAAGCTAATGCGCCCTCATCACGTGGCGCCGCGAATGCTGAAGATATCAGTTGTCCGATACTGACTGGCCTGGGGAGACTCGACAGCGTCCTGTGGTCTCTCACAATCTACAAGAGCACTGGGATAAAACAGCATTCTGACTTGATGCTTGGTTATCCAGCATGACAGCACTTTGACAGAACAGAAGTAATTTGGCTTTCCGTTGAGCTTACCGTTACCTTTCGCAACCTCTTATTACCTCCAAAGACGCTAAGGGCTTGAGGCTAAGGGCTTGAGGCTAAGGGCACGCTAATGCGTGTCTGGCTTGAGCAAACTTGACCCAGCGACCTGTGATGACCTCCAGGGACGTTGATGGCAAGACAGATTTCTGACTTGAGCCGACTTAACCCCACGGCCTGTGGTGACCTCAGGAGATGCCGAGGGTAAGACAGATTTCTGGCGTAAGCCACCCTGACCAAATGTCACGCCGTGACCTCCAGGGACGCCGAGGGTAAGACGGCGTACCGACTGGCACTACAGACACGAGAGCAGCACATCAAGCGGGACAAAGCGACCAGCAACATCTGCACTGCCCAGGCGCTACTGGCAAACATGTCAGCCATGTACGCTGTCTACCATGGACCCGAGGTGAGCATGGTACCATGTGCCATAGCTGATATGTGCACCTGGCAGATCGTGGACTTGTGGTGGACCATGTAGGCACCTGTCCGTATGATTGTACGCCATTTACGCTGTCTGCTACAAACCCCATGTCAGCCATGTACTGTGTATCACGCTCCACCCACCACACGCCTGACATGCAACTCCTGTGATGATCCTGATTGTACCAAGAATACTGTGAATGCGATTGGGCGTACGTTCGTTCGTCCTTGCACCTGGGTTACGCTGGAACGCATCTTTAGAATGGTTCGAATTAGCATTGGCTGATGGAAGGTTTGGATGGATAAAGGCAAGTATGGGAGCTGGATGCCTAACTCACTCATTTCTATAGATTCCATACTCAGACATTGTTTGTACTGCACACACCCTCACCGGTATACTGTATGCACTTCATGTACACAGCAGATGTTCCATTTTTCGGAACCCTTGCGGAAAAGTCTTGTCCACGCGCTTGCTCTCAGATTCCCCGCGGTAGCACGCTGTGCACATAGTGGAACTATCCCAATTTATCGGTTCCGGAGAGCAGAAGACCGCTCTGGTGACACGAGGTGAGGCCGTGCCCTGTGGGCGTGTCGCCGGGCCGAAGGATCTGCTTAAAGGCAGACCAGGCCTGTGAACCCGATACGGCGGACTCCGATTAGTCAGTGTTAATCCCGTTGCGCCTAGAACACTCCTCAGTTAATGCTATCTTCTGGATAAGAGCCGACCGAGGAAAGGTCTGCCCGGGGCCAGCTTAAATCAAGTCCCCCCCACCACCGCCCACATCCTGAGCAGGCGCATTACCGACTAGCCATGGAGGAGGTGCTAACTTTCTCATTGGATGCGAAGTCACTGATAATTACTGTTCTCAGGGCATAGAGAAAATATCAAAGAAAATCCACAATGCTACGCTTCTACTGGCAAAAGGACTTCGTGACGAAGGCCACGACATCCAGAACCCTCTCTTCTACGACACGCTCAAGATAAAGCCGAAGGTGTCCCACCAAGAGATTCGGATTCGGGCCATGCAGAAAGAGATTAACCTGCGGTACTACGACGATGGATGTGTGAGTATCGAAACACTGCACAAGGCTACGACAGACAGCCACTCGAGCAGCAGATGCATCGGCAAACAACAGACAACCACCTGACAAGCAGATGCATCGGCAAATAACAGTCCGTGGTGCTTCCCATTGAATTGAGGGAAGCGTCGTTTCAGCTACGTTGCAATGCTCTCGCTCGACGATGCCTGATGTTGACAGGTCGGACAAATATTTTTGGCTCATTGTGGTGCTCCATAAACGATTCTCCGTTTCGCAAAGGTTAAGATGTACAACATCTCAACTACCAGAATGCATTGGTGGGAATATTTTGAGGTGTCGCTAACTGGATGCTACAGTAATAAATGGTAGCAGGCACAAATGTTCTACACGTTAATACTTTGCGTTCATTATATGAAACATCGGCAGGATACGCTGCGTTTTGCTTCCAGCATGACCGTCGTCAGGGTTGCCTTCTGCTCTCGACTTGATACGCCATCAGGTCGCTGGACCACACTGCGCCTTAATGACGACCTGTGCGGTCGCCAGATCGGCCTGTCGCTGGATGAGACTGTGGAGGCGCATGACATCGATGACCTGTTGTGGGTGTTCGAGTCGTCAAAAACGGCAGACGACGTGTCGGCGCTGATCCATTCTGAGCACATCGAGGGCAGCATCCTGGAGACAGCGTTCCGGCGCACCTCGCCCTACCTGCGGCACCCCGTCTTCAACGCGCACCAGTCCGAGACGCGAATGGTGCGCTACATGAAGAGTCTCGAGAACAAGGACGTCTCACTGGTCCACTCCATGATTCCACTGGTATGTGGACTCTAAGTATCTGGTGGTATCTGGTGGTATCTGGTGGTATCTGGTAGGGGCACTTCATACTTCCACTGATGGATGTGCTGTACAATGCCACCGATAGGAGTAGGATATTTTGCTATGCGAATGGGCGTCGCGACCGCAGGGAACTGGCGGACGGCCCCTCCCCCCAGTGATTAAATAATTAAATGAAATAACGCACTAGAAAATGTCCGAACAAAGGAACGAGTGGACGTCCGAACGTTTCAACGAACGAAGGAATGAACTAATGAAAGCACGAATGCAGGGGCAAACGAATGAACAACGGAACAAACAAAGTAACGAACGAGTGGGTGAACGAATGGCGTAATGAATAAAGTAATGATAATGAATGAATGAATGAATGAATGAATTATTTATTTAATTGATGAACCAATCAATGAAGAGGAGCGAACGAGCATACGAGCGAGTTGATGAGCGAACAACTGAAGCAAATAAAAATCATCTGAGGAACAAACGAATGATTCAGTGAACCGTTGGCATCGTTCTGCAGGGCTCGTGCACGATGAAGCTGAACAGCACCACTGAGATGCAGCCGTGCAGTTTCCCACACTTCACCCAACTACACCCGTTCTGTCCACAAGAGCAGGCGCAGGGCTACAAAGAGTTGTTCGAGGAATTGGAGCATGATCTGTGCGAAATCACAGGCTACGACAAAATCTCCTTCCAACCCAACAGGTGAATTTCCTATCTGGGATGTGGAGGGAACGTCTGCTGTGTTGATTGGACATTCTGAGTTAATTTTGCAGTTGCATGCAGTTTTATGGTGAATATATCGACAGTGAAACTTAGACGTGTTTGAAACCCTTCTTACGGTTCTAGGTTATTGCCGATGGTCCGATGCCGATGATCCGATCTTCATCGATGCAGGCGTGTTTTAAATTCCTAGGCATTCTGTTTCTGTTGTATAACCCGAGAACGTGTATTTGCGTAGGCGACTCCACTGTATTCGTAGCACTATTCCGAATATATCTCAACATCGATTCTTATTGCCACACTTCAAGTCAATTGGTATCAGGTGCAGCTCATTTTTCTGGTTTTGATGACTTGATTTCAGTCAGTGCGAAGCATACTTAAGCACCAGAAGTCAGTCAAAGAAGGCCATACATTGAATCGCTCTTGCTCGTTCGCCTCTGCAGTGACTGTGACAATCCCCTCTTTCCCTGCAGCGGTGCCCAGGGTGAGTACGCTGGCCTGCGCGCCATCATGTCGTACCTCCAGGCCAAAGACGAGGGTCATCGCAATGTGTGCCTCATTCCGACCTCGGCACACGGCACAAACCCGGCCTCGGCGCAGATGGCTGGCATGAAAGTGCAGGCCGTGCAAGTGCTCAAGGACGGCAGCATCGATCTCAAGTACCTGCGGGCAAAGGTCGGTCGAAAGAACCCCCAGTGGCGCTATATGACCAACGTAGTCGATGCGCCCATAAACCCAAATAACCAACCAAAGAACCCCCAGCACCTGGGGCTCAGTTTGGTAGGCAGATGCTTCAAATCACGTGCACTTAGGACTATGTGGATTCACTGTTGACCAAGGGTACATCGGAACTCAATGTCAGTATCAAGGATGAGTAATATCATTAGTATAATATTACACATATCTAGACAAATCTTCGAAGGAAGCAACTACACACTCTGAGCTGGCAAATTCATGAAGATTTAGTACGCACCGCACATTTTGACCATTGCAGGGCTTCAAAACTGACAAAGTACGAACAGCTTTTTACCCAACAAAGAAAGCTATGAGTTTAATAATAAATAAGCTATGTTTGTTCCTTGATTCATCAGACTACATCCATTATTTACTGAATAGGCCTGCACATGACTACGCATTGTTTATGCCATATATCCGCTGGACGGGGTACAAACGGTGCCCCACGATAGTTTCAGTGTTCAGGGTGGTGAACCACACTGCCGGTGCAGCACTGCAGCGGAACTGGGTTCCGTTTCTTCTCTGACGTGTTTGCTTATTCTGACGTGGGGTGGCCGGCCCGACGCGGACATGAAGCGCCACCAGGCCGCCGCATCATTACTGACCACTGTGTCTGTGTGTCTGTATGTCTGTGTGTATGTGTGTCTGTGTGTCTGCGTGTCTGCGTGTCTGCGTGTCTGTGTGTCTGTGTGTCTGTGCATCTGTGTGTATGTGTGTCTGTGTCTGTGTGTATGTGCGTATGTGTGTATGTATGTATGTGTATCTGTGTGTATGTGTGTATGTGTGTCTGTGTGTCTGTGCATTTGCGTGTCTGTGTCTGTGTGTATGTGTGTCTGTGTGTATATGTGTGCCTGTGTGTATGTGTGTCTATGCGTCTGTGTGTCTGTGCATCTGTGTGTATGTGTGTCTGTGTCTGTATGTATATGCGTCTGTGTGTATGTGCGTATGTGCGCATGTGTGTATATGTGTCTGTGTGTATGTGTATATGTGCGTCTGTGTGTCTGTGTGTCCGTGCGTCTGTGTGTCCGTGCGTTTGTGTATGTGTGTCTGTGTGTCCGTGTGTCTGTACATATATGTGTCTGCGCGTCTGTGTGTATGTGTGTATGTGCGTCTGCGTGTATATGTGTCAGTGTGTATGTGTGTCTGTGTGTCTGTGCATTTGTGTGTCTGTGTGTCTGTGTGTATGTGTGTCTGTGTGTATGTGTGTATGTGGGTCTGTGTGCATGGTGGTTAGTGGAGGGAGGATTTGTTCTATTGTAGGCCTAGGTTAAGAAGGAGCGGTTATATTGTTTAAATTGAGTATATTAGACTTATCCTAGGTATTCTAAGCTTCTAGAATTATCGATCGGCCACGTGGACGTTTGTAGACGGGTGGAGCGGCCACGTGGCTTAGGTTTCTGTTAGCATAGAGGAATAAGTTTGTGTCTTCTTGGTGTTTTAGTTGAAGATTAAAATAGTGAGCTTAACTTACACTTGGTAGCTTCTAGAATTATCGATCGGCTACGTGGACGCTTTGTCCACGTAGCGGCGGCGGTAGGGTGGCGCGGCCTCGTGGCTTAGGTTTCTGTAGTGCAGAGGAATACGTTTTTTTTTTTTTGGTGGTTAAGTTTAAAATAGAGTTGAAGACTAAAATAGTGTGCTTAAATTACATTAGGTATATTTTCTTGTCCTGGTGTTCTTGTATGGGTATCTAGGTTTTTTAAAATTATATTAGTGTTTGGTTTGGTTTAGTTGAAGTTTGCAGCTGGTGGTAGGTATTTAGCAATTACTTCTGTGCATATATTTGCATAGTTTTATCTCATAAGTTTCTTTTTAACAAGCAGATTTTTAGCTTCTAGAATTATCGATCGGCCACGTGGACGCTTTGTAGACGGGTGGAGCGGCCACGTGGCTTAGGTTTCTGTTAGCATAGAGGAATAAGTCTGCGTCCGCTTGGTGTTTAAGTTTAAGATAGACTTTAAGATTAAAATAGTGAGCTTAAATTACACTAGGTAGCTTCTAGAATTATCGATCAGCCACGTGAACGCTTTGTAGACGGGTGGCGCGGTCTCGTGGCTTAGGTTTCTGTAGTGTAGAGGAATAAGTCGGTGTCTTTTTGGTGTTTAAGTTTAAGATAGAGCTTAGGACTAAAATAGTGAGCTTAAATTACAACTAGGTATATTTTCAAATACTGGTGTAATTGCAAAGGTATCTAGGGTTTTTTTTTTTTTAGTTTGGCTTAGTTGGAGTTTGTAGCTGGTGAGAGCAGTGGCGTCGCCACGAAATTCTTCCAGGGGGGGCAAGGTCGAAAGGGGGCCTCCTGTTACCCGAAAGGGGGCCTCCATTGTGTTAGGGTCTCATATTGTTTTTAGGCTCTTATACTATGGTTCGAGGATGGGGAACATGATTTCATATTGGTTTTTTGTTTGTTCTTGGCATGGTGCATCATTTACTCAAAACGCAATAGCACTAATCATTTTGGCTGAAAACTGGGTCATACCAGGGTATAAATAAGTAATATTTGGATAAATGCATAAGTGCCAAAACAAACCATCGTCTCAATGCTTTCTCGAATCTTTCCGCTGGCCTCTAGATTGCAGCGAGCTGGCGGGGCTGGTGCTAAGCATATCTTACAGATATTTGCCATTGATCAACCCACTTTTAAGTCCTCCAAGTCTAACTGAATATAGCTAGATTCATCACTACTGTTATTTATTCCCATCAGCTTGATGTCATAAGCAAAGCTTGAACGACCATTTCTCAGTCCAAGGACGACAATTTCGTAAAGGTGACAACGAGAAGTTGATTGCATTAGTATTTTTAGCGTCATCTTAGGAATTTGTTTATTTTTATAACATTTGGTGCTGGCTGCAAGGCAACTGTTACACGAGCTAAAATATATCCTCAGCGAATAAATTCACGGCAAGAACAAGCATTGAACACCAATGCATAAATGACAATGCAACAATGCAACAATGTCAGTACATACATAATCCAAGCCTTCACATTCCACGCCGTCACGCCCATCGTTTTCGCTATGCTGTGCCGTTTTGTAAATGACGTTGAGAAGGTATGGAAGCTGGGAAGCTCTAATCATGCAGGCTGTTAGTTAGTTAGTTAGTTATTGTGGTTTAGGGGCGCATCGCATGCAGGCTGTAATAACAGAAAAGAAGTTTGTTGGAAGAAAATGCATTTAAAAACATCATTCATCCCATTTCATATGGGGCATGGATGTTGTATTGCATGCTTATGAGGGGTAATTTGTCCCCTCAATGCTGGCTTTTCCCCATGGGCGTATGTTTCGGAAAATTATTGAGGGACCAGTGGAGTACCTATATTTGCGTCAAGCAGGAGGGGGCAAACGGATTTGCAGGGTGGGGGGGGGGACGGCACCTACGCCCATTAAAAATTCCTTGGATTTCGACCGCTATTTTGTCAAAGGGTACATTTCGAAATAATATAATTAGTCATCAACTAAATTGTCCTGTGGAGGGGCATAATCTACCACTATGGTTTTTGATTGGTCGGATTTCAACCCTAACTCCACCACTCAGTTCTAAGGTTTTCTTTTGGTATCCCTTGATAAGTTACCTCACACTGCTGAAATTACACCTACACCACAAACCCGGATCGGTGTCCCAAAATAATCAAGCTGGAGCCCTCCAAAAAAAGGAGAGATTCCAGCAAATAAGTATCAGGGTCAGGAAAATGGCTCTGTTGCACCGAACATTTTTTTCAAGATGCCTTCAAAAATTGCGTATGACTTCGAAAAGCATACCGGATCTCGAAAAATCGAGGTGGGATACATGGCGTCAGAGGTTCGAAAAATCAGGCCGGGATTCGGACTTTTAATACAAAAACCAGAAAAGATCCACAAAAATCGCGTTGAGCCCAGAAAGCTGGCGTTGGGTCTCCGGAACCACGTGCCTGGGCGCGATAAGTCGCGCTGGGACCCAGAAAAAATCGCACCGAAGCCCCAAAATCATACTGGGGCCCCACAAATGTGTGTCAGAAGCCCCAAATATACACAGCAGGACCCCAAGAGTACAACGTTGGCGTGATGGAATGATTCGTATGGGCGTTCGCTGCGAAAAGTCGATTGATTAAATTCGATCATTAGTTTCCTACTTCTCACATTTCCTGGTAGTTATGACATGCGGTTTCCGCTGAGCTTTGATGCACTTTATATCTTTGCTGCTATCCTCCCAGATTGGCTACCGAACCGAGGCCCTGCCTCAGCGTTCTTTTTTGGACCCGTTGCGTCTTTCTTGGTCTATGATTATGTGTTATGGCTCCAATCCATTTTTGTTAGGGGCCTAAAACATGTTCGAACCCCCTGCTCGTTTTAGGGTTTGTTGCATTTTTGTGCACCGAGGATTTTTTTTGACGTGTCAGGGCGTTTTCGAAGATCCCGATGTGTTTATTTAGCGCCCGGTCTATTTGTTTGTTTTGGAACCATGTTGCCTTTTGTGGCCCCTGCCACTTTTTCAGGCTATTGTGCGTTAGCATGACCCCGGTGTGCCTTGAGAGCTTCCGGTGTATTTTAAAACATCCCGGTATGTATATTTATGGCTGCAACGCATGTGTTAAGGCCCTGTCGCTTTTTGTGAGACTGTGCGCTTTGGAGGGCCAGTTGTATTTTCGGCCCCCGCTGTGCTCTTAGGGTCCCGATGTGTTTATTTTGGGCTTCTGACGCACACTTGTGGGGCCCAAGTACAATTTTGGGGCTTCGGTACGATGTTGCTAGGTCCCAGAGCGGCTTATCGCGCCCAGTCGCGTGGTTCCGGAGACCCAACCCCAGTTTTCTGGGCTCAATACGATTTTTTGGAACTTTTCTGATTTTTTTAAAAAGTCCGAATCCCGGCCTGATTTCTCGAGTCCTTCGCGCCATGTTTTTGTATCCCACCTCGATTGTTCGAGATCCGGTTTGTTTTTCGGTGCCGTACGCAATTTGTGAAGGCATCTGATATGTTCGGTGCTCCAGAGCAATTTTTTTTCACCTGGGCATTTAGTTGTTGGAATCCATCCTTATTTTGGAGGGCTCCAGCTTGATTTTTTTCGGATACCGATCCGGTGTTTGTGGTCACACGGTGCTTACGTGTGGCCCTAGACGGCACTTTTTGAGAGCCTCAACGGGACTACCGATGGGAATTGTGGGTCCCGAATGCGATATTTGGGAGGCCCGGTTCGAGTTTGTGCGACGCGTTGTATTTAGCTGTGGCCCCAACGCGATTTTGGCGGTTCCTGTCGCAATTTTTCGGGCCTCGGAGCGCGTTTTCCGGGGCTCGCCGTATTTATTTGGAGACCCATACGCGAATTCTGGTGGACCGACGCGAATTTTGGTGGCCCCAGCGCGATTTTTGAGGCCCCCGACACGATTCTTGGGAGCTTATCCCTCTCAGGATGGAGGGGGCATTTGCCCCTTTGATATAGCACTGCGGCCACTGAAGGAGTTTTTTTTTCCGTCCCAGAGTGACATTCCGGTTAAAATTGATTTTGGGGGCAGCTGCAACTTTTGGGGCCCCGGCGCGACCTTCTGGGCCTCCAGTGTGATTTTCAAGGGCTGCGACGCGACTTTTTTGGGTCCAATGTGATCTTTTGGGCCCCGACGTCATTTTCTTTGATCCCTAGCGCGAGCTATAGCGGCCTCGACACTTTTTGGGGTCCAATGCGTTTTGGAGGCTTTTGGCGTCATTGTTGGGCCCACAGAGTGATTATTCATGTCCGGATTGTTCTTCGTTGCTCCGGCGTCATTTGTTTTGGTCCCAATGAGACTTTTGGGGCACGGTACGACCTGTCGTGCCACTGGCATGATTTTCGTGGTCCGGGCGTGAATTTTCGGTACCCCAGGCTCAGCGTAATTTGCGGGGGCCCCGGCCGGATCTTTTGGGGCCCATATCGTGATTTTAAAATACCCAGACTCGACTCTTACTATTTCTTAGGTGGTTCTTCTTGCAAATTATAGGCCTCCTGTCGCGTCGTCTCATTTCCTAGAGCCTTTTTACCGGTTTTCGATGTCTCCTTGTGTGTCCTACCCTCCTCCATATTCAATGGTCCTCCTCTCCCGTCTTGGAGGGCCTCTTGCATTCTGGGGCCCCTTTAACATGGCATGGGGCTTCCTCTCATCTTCGAGGGGTATTTTCTGCCAAATTAGGGGCCTCTTGCCACGCCTCGTGTGCCTCCTCCTTTATCCTGGCAAAGCCTTACCCGTCTTGAGGGATCTTCAATTTTGGAAACCTCACCTCCTTCCATACCTGCTATCACTCCCATCTTAAGGGCCTCCTCTCATTTCCTGGGAACTCTTTCCGGTCTTCGGGACCTCATTTGGTCCTAGAGACCTACTCCTTCCCGAGTCCGGCAGGTGCCTCATTTCTCTTCTAGAGGCCTTCTTTTTCAAATTAGGGGCCTCCTCTCACGTCTTGGGGGCCCCCTGCTCTGCGTTCTCCTGCTCTGCGCTCTGGATTCGATCTTTACCCATCTTAGGGGTGGTCTCTTATCTCCTGGTGGACTCCTCTTCTCTCCCAGGCGCCGCCTCTGCAAAATTACTGGGAACCTTTCCTATCTTAGTGGCCTTGTTATTTCCCGGGGACCTTCTTAGCCGTCTTCGAGCCTTCTTTTCCGCTTGGGAGCCATCTCTCTTATCCAATGGCCTTTCTCTCCTATTTTAGGGGCCTCCTCGTTCATCATGGGGTCTCGTTTCCAATCTTGTGTCGTTCTCTTCCGAATACGGTGCCTCCTGCCACGTCTCTGGATCATCCTTTTCTATCTCGGTGGAACCTCACCCGTTTGGGGCCTGCTTTTGCGTCTCCGAAACCTCATCTCATATCTTCCTTCCTTTTCCGTCTTAGGGCCTCCTCTCATATTCTGGGGCCTCCTTTCCGGTGTTGGAGCCTCTTTTGCAATCCTGGTTGCCTCCGTGCCATTTTTGACACTCTCTTGATTTCTGGGGACTCCTACCCTCTCCTAGGTGACTCCTTTTTCAAATTAGGGGCCTCCTCTCGCGTCATGGGGGCCTCCTCATCTGTGTCTGGAGCCTCATTATCCTCTTAGCAGGGTGCTTTTACGTCCTAGTCCTAGATCTTCTCTTCCAGGTTCCTCCTCTTCCAAAATATGGGCCTCATCTGGCTGGTCTCGGTGGCCTTCTCTCATTCCTGCGGAAACCTTCCTACCCGTCTTGGGGCCCCTATTGCGTCCGGAGAAGTCTCCCCTATCAGGTCTTGATTTTATATTGCAGGGGCATCTTCCGTCTTGGGGGCCTCGTTTTCCAACTTAAGAATATCCTGCCACCCATCGGAAGCCTTTTCGTCTAACCTGGGTGGCTTCTTGCCCGTCTCGGTGGCATCCTTTCCGTCCTGAGGGCCTCCTTTTCGTGCTGGGGTCCCCTTTTCGTCCTGGGGGCTCCTTTTCGTCCTGGGGGCTACCTTCCTATCTCTGTTCTCTGTTCTACGTCTAGTCCTACGTCCTTTTCGTCCTTGGGTGCATCCTTTTCGTTCTAGGGGCCTCCTTTTCGTCCTGGGGCCCCCTTTTCGTCCTGGGGCCCTCTTTTCGTCCTGCGGGCCTCCTCCCAATCTCTGTTCTACGTCTTGGGGCTTCCTTTTCGTCCTGGGGGCCTCCTCCCAATCTCTGTTCTACGTTTTGGGGGCCTCCTTTTCGTCCTGGAGGCCTCCTTTTCGTCCTGGGGCCTCCTTTTCGTCCTGGGGCCTCCTTTTAGTCCTGGGGGCCTCCTCCCAATCTCTGTTCTACGTCTTGGGGCATCCTTGCGTTATGTGGCATCCTTTTCGTCCTGGGGGCCTCCTTTTCGTCCTGGGGGCCACCTCACAATCACTGTTCTACGTCTTAGGGGCCTCCTTTTCGTCCTGGGGGCACCTCACAATCTCTGTTCTACGTCTTAGAGGCATCCTTTCCGTCCTGAGGGCCTCCTTTTCGTGTTGGGGTCTCCTTTTCGTCCTGGGGGCTCCTTTTCGTCCTGGGGGCCTCCTTTTCGTCCTGGGGCTTCCTTTTAGTCCTGGGGGCCTCCTCCCAATCTCTGTTCTACGTCTTGGGGCATCCTTGCGTTATGTGGCATCCTTTTCGTCCTGGGGGCCTCCCTTTTCGTCCTGGGGGCCACCTCACAATCACTGTTCTACGTCTTAGGGGCCTCCTTTTCGTCCTGGGGGCACCTCACAATCTCTGTTCTACGTCTTAGAGGCATCCTTTCCGTCCTGAGGGCCTCCTTTTCGTGTTGGGGTCTCCTTTTCGTCCTGGGGGCTCCTTTTCGTCCTGGGGGCTACCTTCCTATCTCTGTTCTCTGTTCTACGTCTAGTCCTACGTCCTTTTCGTCCTTGGGTGCATCCTTTTCGTTCTAGGGGCCTCCTTATCGTCCTGGGGCCTCCTTTTTAGTCCTGGGGGCCTCCTCCCAATCTCTGTTCTACGTCTCGGGGCATCCTTGCATTATGGGGCATCCTTTTCGTCCTGGGGGCCTCATTTTCGTCCTGGGGGCCACCTCACAATCTCTGTTCTACGTCTTAGGGGCCTCCTTTTCGTCCTGGAGGCCTCCTTTTCGTCCTGGGGGCCTCCTTTTCGTCCTGGGGCCTCCTTTTAGTCCTGGGGGCCTCCTCCCAATCTCTGTTCTACGTCTTGGGGCATCCTTGCGTTATGTGGCATCCTTTTCGTTCTGGGGGCCTCCTTTTCGTCCTGGGGGGCCACCTCACAATCTCTGTTCTACGTCTTTGGGGCATCCTTTTCGTCCTTTGGTGCATCCTTTTCGTCCTGGGGTTGGTTGGTTGATTGTTGGAGAGTAGGGGTGCATGGACTGCGTCTTTCGTCCTGGGGGCCTCCTTTTCGTCCCGGGAGCCTCCTTTTCGTCCTGGGGGCCTTCTTTTCGTCCTGGGTGCCTCCTTTCGTCCTGGGGGGCCTCCTCCCAATCTCTGTTCTACGTCTTGGTGCCTTCCTTTTCGTCCTGGGGCCTCCTTTTCTTCCCGGGGGCCTCCTTTTCGTCCTGGGGGCCTCCTCCCAATCTCTGTTCTACGTCTTGGGGCTTCCTTTGCGTCATGGGGCATCCTTTTCGTCTTGAGGGCCTCCTTTTCGTCCTGGGGGGCCACCTCACAATCCTGTTCTACGTTTTAGGGGCATCCTTTTCCTCCTGGTGGCCTCCTTTTCGTCCTGGGGGCCTCCTTTTCGTCCTGGGGCCTCCTTTTCGTCCTGGGGGCCACCTCACACTATCTGTTCTACGTCTTAGGGGCCTCCTTTTTCGTCCTGGGGGCCTCCTTTTCGTCCTGGGGCCTCCTTTTCGTCCTGGGGACCTCATCCCAATCTCTGTTCTACGTCTTTGGGGCATCCTTTTCGTCCTTTGGTGCATCCTTTTCGTCCTGGGGTTGGTTGGTTGATTGTTGGAGTGTAGGGGCGCATGGACTGCGTCTTTCGTCCTGGGGGCCTCGTTTTCGTCCTGGGAGCTTTCTTTTCGTCCTGGGGGCCTCCTTTTCGTCCTGGGGGCCTCCTTTTCGTCCTGGGGGCCTCCTCCCAATCTCTGTTCTACGTCTTGGTGCCTTCCTTTTCGTCCTGGGGCCTCCTTTTCGTCCCGGGTGGCCTCCTTTTTCGTCCTGGGGGCCTCCTCCCAATCTCTGTTCTACGTCTTGGGGCCTCCTTTTCGTCCTTGGGTGCATCCTTTTCGTCCTGGGGTCTCCTTTTCGTCCTGGGGGCCTCCTCCCAATCTCTGTTCTACGTCTTGGTGCCTCCTTTTCGTCCTGGGGCCTCCTTTTCGTCCTGGGGGCCTCCCTTTTCGTCCTGCGGGCCTCCTTCCAATCTCTGTTCTACGTCTTGGGGCCTCCTTTTCGTCCTTGGGTGCATCCTTTTCGTCATGGGGTCTCCTTTTCGTCCTGGGGGGCCTCCTTTTCGTCCTGGGGGCCTCCTCCCAATCTCTGTTCTACGTCTTGAGGCCTCCTTTTCGTCATGAGGGCTTCCTCCCAATCTCTGTTCTACGTCTTGGGGCCTCTTTTTCGTCCCGGGGGGCCTCCTTTTCGTCCTGGGGGCCTCCTCCCAATCTCTGTTCTACGTCTTGAGGCCTCATTTTCGTCATGGGGGCCTTCTTCCAATCTCTGTTCTACGTCTTGGGGCCTCTTTTTTCGTCCTGGGGGCTTCCTTTTCGTCCCGGGGGGGCGCTCCTTTTCGTCCTGGGGGCCTCCTACCAATCTCTGTTCTACGTCTTGAGGCCTCCTTTTCGTCATGGGGCCTCCTTTTCGTCCTGGGGGCCTCCTCCCAATCTCTGTTCTACGTCTCTTATAGAGACCTGATTATATTTCCTGGTGGCCTCGTCAGTTTTGAGGCCTCATTGACAGCATGATATTCTGTCCCGTCGGCCTCCTTGCTCACCTTTTTTGCTGTGCATTTGCGGATAGGGGCCTCCTCAAATTTCAGGGGGGGGGGCGCCCCCCTGTTTCACGGCAGGGGGTGACTGCCCCCTGCCCCCGGTGGCGACGCCCTTGGGTGAGAGTCGGGATAACTTTATTTATTAAAAAAATGCAAGGTGACTGTGGGAAGTGTAAGTGTATGGTAGTCATTGGGGACTTGAGTAAGAAAGTAGATATGTTAGCAAGGGAGGTGGAGCGTCTGAAATGTTTGGTGGCAGGGCCCACCATAGGAAATGTCAGCCAGGCAAGCCAGGTGCAGGACTCTAGGAGTGATAGGGGTGGAGATAGTATGGACCATGATAGTAGAGAGTGGAAAGTAGCTAGACGCCAGAGTACGAGACTAGCTTTAAGGAAAATTGACAAAGGCATTGAAACTAATAACAGATTTGAGGTACTGCAATAGAGAGATAGTAATGCTGCTAAGGAGGAAGGTAGGAACGACCAGGCAGCTGATGATAGAGAGGGGGAAGTTTTAGTTATAGGGGATTCAAGAGTGAGGTACATGGACCGTACTTTTTGTAGCAGGAACCCCAACAAACGGACTCGTGTTTGCTACCCAGGGGCCCAGGTAAAGGATGTTGGTGATAGGATAGAAGGAGTGATGAAGGGTAGTGGAGAGAGCACAACAGTAATTGTGCAGGTTGGTGTAAATGATGTAGGAAAAGCAAAATCAGAGGAAACAATACAAGAGTATAGGGCTTTGATAGGTAGGCTAGCTGTGAGTAGGAAACGAGGAATGGTAACATCCATCCTCCCTATGGTTAACGCAAGCATAGAGTGGTACTCGAGGGCCATTGGGCTGAATACCAGGGTGGCCAAGATTTGTAAGGAACTTGGGGTGGGGTTCTTGGATTTGTGGGGGGATTTCTGGGGAGGACTGAAATGTTTGCATTAGATGGGTTACATTTGAGCAAGAGAGGAGTTGAATTGCTCAGCAATAGGTATGAGGAGGCTCTCATTAGGAAACAGGGAAACTAGGCAGGTCATGGGGGGATGTAGCTGATAGAGAGAGAGAAGTCTTGCAAACACCTCACAGTCAGCAAATAGGGGTAGCAGTAGATCAAGGGGGCAGAGTGGTAGCTCATCCAGAGATGATAGAGCTACTGAACATGAAAAAGCCAAAGAGGGTTATGGAACTTTTGTTAAGTGTATGATGCTCGAATGCTCAGAGCATTCGATCAAAATTTGATGAGTTCAAGTGTTATGTTGCTGAGGAGAAACCAGATTTTGTTTGCATTACTGAGGTATGGGTCAGTGAGGGATATTTTGGGGATAACTTGCAGGACTATGAGATTCAGGGATACAATATGTTTTCATGCAATAGGGGTCCAGCAGTGAAAGGGGGTGGTGTAATGCTCTATGTGAATAGCTTATACAGTTCTCAGAAAGTATCAGATGGGGTAAGGAATGTGTCAGTAGAGTGCATTTGGCTTGATGTTGCTGTGGGAAGAGACAACAACAATAAACTGAGGATTGGAGCTTTGTATCGATCAGGAACCTTACCACATTCTCAGCAACTGGAGCTCGATGAGGTGATTTGTGAGGAAATCAGCAGAAACTTTCAGAGGAAATGCCTTATTCTTGGTGACTTTAATCTAAAAGGATATGAAAATGTTGGTGTTGGCTCCCCATCATGTAAACTGTTTAGGAAATGCCTTGAAGAGGACTTGTTCTTACACCAGTTTGTAATGGAACCAACCAGGCAGGGCTCATTCTTGGACCTTGTCTTCTCAGATTTAAGTGATTTAGTTCAAAACTTGACTGTAGGAGAAACTCTGGGAAGAAGTGACCATAACATAGTGAGATTTAAGGTACAAATAGCAGGGACAATCAAGGATAACTTGGCAAAGATTCCAAATTTTAACAGGGCAGACTTTGACTCCATGAGAGAGGCTTTAAGTGCCATAAAATGGGAAGAAGGATTTTTTTATTGAAATGCCTGTGAAATGTGGGAAAAGTTCAAATCTTACTTGAGGGAAATTCAGATTAGACATGTCCCCCAAAAGCAAAGGCGCAAAAGAAGGGTAGGAAAGCCAGCATGGCTTACACCAGATTTGAGGAGATCAATTAAGCCTAAGAAAGATGCATTTAGAGTATTTAAGGAAGCTTCAAATATCGTAAATCTAAGGTCGTATCAAAAAGCTAGAGATGCTGTGAAGCAGAAAACCAGAGCAGCAAGGCGGGCAAAAGAATTGGATTTGGCTAGGAACTGTAATGGGGACAGTAAAAAGTTCTTTAGTTTCTACAAGCTAAGTAAAGTTTCAAGCACAATTGGTCCACTGGAAGTAAATGGGACTATATTGAGTGAGGATGGTGAGATGGTTGAGGAGCTGAGCAAGCAGTTTAAATCAGTGTTTACAGTGGAGGATGTGACAAATTTGCCAACCGTGAACCATAGTTCAGTGACAGGTGATCAGATACACAATGTTGATTTAATTGATAGTGATGTTGTTTTCAATTATATCAGAAAAATAAAGCCAAACAAGGCAGCAGGACCTGATGGAATTTATGCTAGGGTATTGCGGGAAGCTGAAAAGTAACTGGCAATTCCACTTAGTATAATATTTTGTAGATCAGTTTCACAAAATGAAACTCCAACAGATTGGAAAAGGGCAAATGTAGTTCCTATTTTCAACAAAGGAGAAAGAGGGAAAGTTGAAAATTATAGGCCAGTAAGCCTCACATCCCTAGTCTGCAAGGTACTCGAATCAATTATCAAAGATAGAATAGTTAGTTTTCTGGAAGGAAACAGATTGATTCAAGATACTCAACATGGGTTTAGAAAAGGGAGATCGTGTCTCACAAATCTCTTGGACTTTTTAAATTTTGCTACAGAACAATTTGATCAGGGAAATCAGGTTGATGTAGCATATCTTGACTTTAGTAAGGCCTTTGACAAGGTACCCCATAAACGGTTAATGATGCAGCTTCAGGTCCATGGCATTGCAGGTAGCATCCTAAAATGGATTGAGTTGTGGCTTTCAGATAGACAGCAGAGAGTAATGCTTAATGGTACAAAGTCATCATGGCAAAATGTTCTTAGTGGAGTCCCTCAGGGGTCGGTACTGGGGCCACTGTTGTTCATTATATTTGTGAATAGCATTGAATGTGGCCTAAGCAGTAAGGTTTTGAAATTTGCGGAAGATTTGAAGATCTTTAGGGCAATAACAGGGCACAATGAGCAGGTTTTGCTGCAGAACGACTTAGACGAGCTTGTGAAGTGGTTCGATAAATGGCAAATGAAGTTTAATTTTGATAAGTGCAAAGTCATGCATGTAGGTAGGCAGCATATGAAGGCGCCATACTTGATGGATGGCCAAGTACTATCTGTGACTCAGCAGGAGAAGGACTTAGGTGTTATTTTGAACACAAAATTGGGGGCATCAGAACAGACCAAAGAAGCCAGGAAGAAGGCACTAAGAATGCTTGGGGCGATACAGAGGAATGTGTCATACAAAAGTGAGGAGGTCATCAGGAAGCTTTACTGTGCATATGTCAGGCCACATTTGGAATACTGTGTCCAAGCTTGGTCCCCTAGTTATGAGAAAGATTGTTGGCTTTTAGAGAGAGTACAAAAGAGGGCAACAAAAATGGTTAATGGTATAGGCAACCTGGCATATGAGGAAAGATTGAAGAAATTGAATATGTTTTCACTTAGATATAGAAGGCTGAGAGGAGATCTCATCGAGGTTCTTAAATTTGTTCATGGTCAGGAACAGGGATATCTCAGGGAAATGTTTGAATTTAACAGAAATGATGCAATTAGAGGTCATCAATTCAAAATTAAAGTTAATCACAGCAGGACAAGGTTAAGACAGTCTTTCTTCACCAACAGGGTAGTAGAACACTGGAACCAGCTGCCAGGAACAATTGTCAGTAGCAACACACTGAACATCTTTAAAAACGGCATAGACAATCATTATAAGATTAGGGGGCTTGTTTTTCTGTATTCCAGGGAGGGTTGATTGACAGATTTGGTGGGCAACTGGTTCAGTGTACAAAGTGCAACCAAGAAGGGCCCTTGTTGCTCATAGTTGCACTGATCTTTTATGTCTTTATGTCTTTTATGTGTGTCCGTGCGTCTGTGTGTCCGTGCGTTTGTGTATGTGTGTCTGTGTGTCTGTGTGTCTGTGTGTCTGTGCATATGTGTGTCTGCGCGTCTGTGTGTATGTGTGTATGTGCGTCTGCGTGCATATGTGTCAGTGTGTATGTGTGTTTGTGCATTTGCGTGTATGTGTGTATGTGTGATTGTGCGTATGCGTGTATGTGTGTCTGTGTGTATGTGTGTATGTGGGGCTGTGTGTCTGTGTGTCTGTGTGTCTGTGTGTCTGTGCATCTGTGTGTATGTGTGTTTGTGTGTCTATGCATATGTGTGTCTGTGTGTCTGTGTGTCTGCGTGTCTGTGTGTCTGTGTACCTGTACATATGTGTGTATGTGCATCTGCGTGTCTGTGTGTCTGTGTGTCTGTGGGTCCGTGTGTATGTGCGTCCGTGCGTCCGTGTACCTGTGCGTGTGTGTCTGTGCGTCTGTGGGTCTGTGCGTCTGTGTGTCTGTACGTCTGTGTGTATGTGTGTCCGTGTGTCTGTGTATGTGTGTCAGTGAATTTGTGTGTGTGTTTCTGGTGGATCAGTGTATCGGTTTCTAATAGATCAGTCTCGGTGCGTCTGTGCGCCTGGTGGATCGGCCTCTGTGTGCCTGTATGTATGTCAGATTAGTCTCGGTGTATCTGTATCTGGCGGATCCGTCTCGGTGTATCTGTATCTGGCGGATCCGTCTCGGTGTATCTGTATCTAGCGGATCCGTCTCGGTGTATCTGTATCTGGCGTATCCGTCTCGGTGTATCAGTATCTGGCGGATCAGTCTCGGTGTGTCTGTGTCTGGTGGATCAGTCACGATGTATCTGTGTCTGGTGCATCAGTCACGATGTATCTGTGTCTGGTGGATCAGTCGCAGGATATGTGTGTCTGATGGATCAGTCTCGGTGTGTCTGTGTCTGGTGGATCAGTCTCGGTGTGTCTGTGTCTGGTGGATCAGTCTCGTTGTGTCTGTGTCTGGTGGATCAGTCTCGTTGTGTCTGTGTGTCCGGTGGATCAGTCTCGCTGTGTCTGTGTCTGGTGGATCAGTCTCGTTGTGTCTGTGTGTCCGGTGGATCAGTCTCGTTGTGTCTGTGTGTCTGGTGGATCAGTCGCAGGATATGTGTGTCTGATGGATCAGTCTCGTTGTGTCTGTGTGTCAGGTGGATCAGTCTCGTTGTGTCTGTGTGTCCGGTGGATCAGTCTCGTTGTGTCTGTGTGTCCGGTGGATCAGTCTCGCTGTGTCTGTGTCTGGTGGATCAGTCTCGTTGTGTCTGTGTGTCCGGTGGATCAGTCTCGTTGTGTCTGTGTATCTGGTGGATCAGTCGCAGGATATGTGTGTCTGATGGATCAGTCTCGTTGTGTCTGTGTGTCAGGTGGATCAGTCTCGTTGTGTCTGTGTGTCCGGTGGATCAGTCTCGTTGTGTCTGTGTGTCCGGTGGATCAGTCTCGCTGTGTCTGTGTCTGGTGGATCAGTCTCGTTGTGTCTGTGTGTCCGGTGGATCAGTCTCGTTGTGTCTGTGTGTCTGGTGGATCAGTCGCAGGATATGTGTGTCTGATGGATCAGTCTCGGTGTGTCTGTGTCCGGTGGATCAGTCTCGTTGTGTCTGTGTCTGATGGATCAGTCTCGGTGTGTCTGTGTCTAGTGGATCAGTCTCGTTGTGTCTGTGTCCGGTGGATCAGTCTCGTTGTGTCTGTGTGTCCGGTGGATCGGTCTCGTTGTGTCTGTGTGTCCGGTGGATCAGTCTCGTTGTGTCTGTGTCCGGTGGATCAGTCTCGTTGTGTCTGTGTGTCCGGTGGATCGGTCTCAGCGTCTGGTCGTTGTGTCGGGCCAGCTCCGGCGGGCCAACCTTGGCCAGCTCCGGCGGGCCAACCTTGGCCAGCTCTGTTGGGCCAACGTGATTTCCGAGAAGTGACGGCCTGCTGCTGGTCTGGCTACACTAAATGAATGGAGGTGCGAGTTAACTGAGCCAATGAACACAAGTAGTGAATGAAGTTGAAGGGAGAAGGTGCTTGTGTGTGTATGGATTTATTTAAATGGAGGATGACAATTAATCGGACAAGAAAGAATGAGGCAGTTGAAAGGGAACACCAGAGTAGAAAGGAGAACAGTGGCAATGCACATGTACTTTGGTACAGGGAGACGTGAGAGAATATAATATAATGTTTTGTGCTGTTTATGCTAAATGTTTATGTTCAATGGCATGTAGCATCATACATTCATGGCTATGCATGAGATATGAACTTGAGCAATCTAAAATTCGTCTCTCCTGTATTTTTGTATGTGACGATGCCCATGATACTCAACAGTACCAGCGGGCATCTCCATTCCTTTGCCATCTCTGCGGGTCTTCAAAAGCCCACTCAATTCCTCATACCAGGTTTTTGCACCGGGCCTTCTGGTATTCGCCCGACGTTTGACAGCTGACCATTTAATACATGTGTCCGTCCCTCAAATCAACATCATGCTAAATGCGAGTGATGAGCGCCATATGTTGGCAGTCGTCAAATCGGCAAGTTAATGATTATGGAGAGCATTTGTAATTGTTTCTTTCCATTAGTACTTTTGTGATAATCACACTCATCATCTATCAATCTCAATACACACGTACGGGTACACAGGGACATAGTTCTAAAGATACTGCTGGAATGGCCTAACAATACTAAAGCTAATGTAGTCCAACTATGTAGGAGGGGCTAGCCCATGTATGTTCCATATGGGCCAGATTATCACATATAGCTACTGTAGGGGCGAGACCGAACACTGCGGCTATCTATTCAAAGTGAAAGGAAACTCCATTTCGTTCGAATACCGTCGTCAGCGTGGAGTGAACATAATCTGGAAATGAAGGCTATCCCTGGCCTCCAGCAAATGTTCACCATAGCTCTGACCGATGACCGTCTGGGCCCAGTTCGCCAAGCACAGGGACGACCTGGCGTGCCTGATGATCACCTACCCGTCGACCAACGGCGTATTCGAGGAGAGCGTGGCCGAAGTGTGTCAGGAGGTGCACGAGCACGGCGGCCAGGTCTACCTGGACGGCGCCAACATGAACGCCCAGGTGGGCATCTGCCGGCCGGGGACTACGGCTCCGACGTGTCGCACCTCAACCTGCACAAGACGTTCTGCATCCCTCACGGCGGCGGCGGCCCCGGCATGGGACCTATCGGCGTGTAAGTGGCGCCAGGCGTGCGGCAGGCCAATCGTCCCTCTGCTCACGTTGTATGTGATGGCTTGCGACTAGGTGCTACACGGAATTCGGACTCATGCACGATATCTCACTCCATTTGCTGGAATGGCCCGCATGATTATCGCTTCGTGGCTCGCGGCGTACAAGCACGTTCTTGTGAGCGAATTGATCAGTTGAGTGCTATCCATATGCTTTCCGGTTTGAAAGTTCATGATCCATCCATAGAGTGTGCCATGTTTTCATGTTTTTCTCTTTCCGAGAGTGGGCGTCTGTTAATTCCTGATCTTGGTGGATGGCTTTTCTGGCTTTGATCATCTCGATTTCTTTTGGTGACGTTGTGGTGATTGCTTTGTATAATGTTGGAGTATAGAAGGCAGATAATGCAAAGCTCCCACATAAACATGCGCAAGCGTAACAATACTACGGCTTCACTCTTCCTATTCCTCGTTCGGAGTTCTGAGTTCATCGCCTATACCAAGCCGCAGGCCAAGGCGCGAGGCCTAAACGAATTACTTTCCTATATTGCTGTCCTGGTAAACATATTGAGTCAGGAACTTGGACACATTTACACGCGCCATCAATAAACTAACACGCCTGTCATCTCGGGAGTTCCATTCCACACTGAAGCTAGGAGATCTAAAATGCAGCCAATTTACATGCCACATGTTTCTTATTTACATGACTCGTGTTGCCCTGTGGCCTCTGGATATTCAAGTGCTAAGCTACGGCGAATTAATGTATTCACTTTGGATGCTATGCAACAGCATTCAGACAATATCCTAATTTTCTCTACATAACCATCTACATAATGCTGCAAGTAAAATTAAGCAGGGGAATTTTTCCATTAGTCGGTTAGCTTCATTGACTGATGTAAAACACTTAATAACAGGGGCAAGCGTGCTGAGAGGCACGCGCTTCTCCATGATTGAAATGGTGGCACATGACAACGAAGCTAAACATGATACACGACGTAATGTAGTCTCACATTATGCATGCCCAACGGAAACAATTATTTTCAGATTGAGGCGAAAAGCACACCAGACATTGGGCGTAATTTTCAAGGCGATTTTCCACGTGATTGGTGAAAAAAAATTACAGCAATGCGGCAATGCAGCGTCGGAAGACGTACGCTGCAGTGTTTTGTGAAATGTGGCGGTGTTTGGTGGCTTGGCGAAGTGTGCCGGTGTATGCCCACAATGGGTAAAACTGTTGGAAACTTGAGTATGGTATATTCCGTCGGAACAGTGGAATTATTCATTATCGTTGCTACGATGTTTTACGCAGGTGAGTTTTACGATGTCTTACGCAGGTATCAATAAGGCTTTGTGGGTTCTGTATATTCGGTTTGTTCTGTTCTGAGTTCTGTTTTTTTGTTTTGTTGTTGTTTTGTTTGTTGTGTTCCGAGTTCAACATTTAACAAAAGAATCGTCGATTTTGTTCATAGTGCAGTTAAGTTAAAAAAAGTTTTCAAACGACATTTACAAACGGTACGGAAACGATGCACCTCGGCGAGCTTTTTCCGACGGTGTTCTTGGATAATCATTATCTCAATATTTACTATGTGAAAGAGGCGCTTCCGAGCGAAACCACTACGAATCGCCGACATTCATTAACTGCTTTGGCGTTAAAAAGTGCCACGCTCGCACTCAGGATGTCCGAAAACACCGTCAAATGACCCTACTTCACCGACTCCGCAAAAGCACAACTTTTGAAAACTGGAAGAAGAAAAAAATCGAAATTTGCGATAAATTTTGACAATTCCTAAGTGGGTTCCTAAGTCGAGATTCCAATTCCATGTCAAGAAGACGTACACGATGCACCTCGAGACGCCGGCGCGGCGGCCAGCGTGTCCGGACACGACTGGCGGGCTGGCCGGCCGAGCGACTGCTGTCAAGTGGGGCGCCCTGGCAGAGGCTACAAAGGTTGTTGCCAAGGTTCATTTCCCCATACCTCAGCATGCAAAACGCAACCAATATATCAACATCGATTCTGTGCGCCATTCATACGGCACAAAAGGCGCTGGACTCACGGAGACTGAGATTGAAACTGAAACTGAAACTCAGACTGAGACGGAGACTCAGACTGACACTGAGACTGGTAGTGCCGTGGGGTTCGAGAGGTGAATTGTCATCCCCGGAAGCCGAACACGAACGGGCAACACATCAACTTGAGTCAATTTTTGTCTTCATTGATCGCAATTGGACACGACAACGATTGTCATCAAACGAGACCTGAATGTATTGAATGTACGACCAGAGGCGGATCCATGGCTTGTCATGTGGCGGGCGGGCGACTTGGCACACCTACTTGAAGAGGCGGGTTCGTCTTTGCAAGGGCTCATGCCGAGCCTCCTCTACATGCTAACGAGGTGGAATGCGTCCAACCTAGTGCCGTGAAATCCCACCTAGGGGAGTGGAAAAAAAATACCACCTATTAAAAAGGAGCTTCGGTGGAGAAAGCAACCAAAACAAATCTTAGCATAGTTCCGGTAGTGCAAGTTATCTTTCCTTGGAACGGTGCATTTTGCTCACAAAGAAAAGTGGTAGCAAGCTGGCAGTGTACTTGTACTGAGGTGAAAACGACGTGTAAGAATAGGAATAGTAATAGGAACGAGGAATATGAATAGGAATAGGAAAGCAAGTTGTTTATCGGTAATAAGCCAATCGGTAGTACCGGTAGTCTCTTCTACCGATGGATGATTTGGTGGGGTCGCCTGGACTGATTTTGCGAGCTTTAAGCAATAGGTGTCAGAAAAGTTACCACATGGGTTAACTGGCTTGTGGCGGCCAAGCGTTCGTAGCGACGTCGCGTTTTGATCCTTCGATGTCGGCTCTTCCTATCATTGCGAAGCAGAATTCGGCAAGTGTCGGATTGTTCTAACAGGGAACGTGAGCTGGGTTTAGACCGTCGTGAGACAGGTTAGTTTTACCCTACTGATGATGGGTCGTGACGATGGTAATCGTGCTCAGTACGAGAGGAACGTTATGGTCGGACATTTGGCGTAACACTTGGCCGAACGGCCAGCGGTGTGACGCCACCATCCGATGGATTATGTCTGAACGCCTCTAAGACAGCATCCGGTCCATTGAATATCACGATATCTTGTGTGCACACGCTGGTGATCCCCACCCATGACAGGTATGCGCACATTTTGTCTCTGTACACGAGTCCGGGCTGATCGGCTGTCGGCAGCGTCAGCGCTCGACGCCGCCCTCGCCGGTTAACATAACTCACGCTGGGCGAGTGCATCAAACGGGGTGTAAAAGACTTTCCTTATGGGTCGGAGTGCTGTACTCCTGCGAGCAGCTAGACACTGCGAGCCGTTGAGACTCTTTTCTTGACCTGAAAGTCTGTTCGCCTCGACAAGCAATATCGTTTATTGATTTTTTTTGCTCAACTCATTTTCAATCAACCAGTCACAATGCCAAACGGGCGGTCTTCTTTTTTCGACGATCGTATGGAATATTGTTTCCGGTCTGATTTCGGTCATGTGCACCCATCAGTTATGTATGGAAAAAGATTGTCGCCTCTGGTTGACAATGCACGTCGCAGGTTCGGTAAGGTTAGGTTAGGTTAGGTTAGGTGAGGTTAGGTTTTGTTAGGATTAAGTCTCATTAGGTTAGTGAGGTTAGATTTTCGTTAGGTTAGTGAGGCCAGGTTTGGTTAGGTTTGGTTAGGTTAGGTGAGGTTAGGTGAGGTTAGGTCTCGTTTGGTTAGTGAGGTTAGGTTTTCGTTAGGTTAGTGATGTTAGGTTTCGTTAGGTTAGGTGATATCAGGTCTCGTTAGTTTGGGAGAGGTTACGTCTCGTTAGGTTAGTTAGGTTGGGTTTTCGTTAGGCTAGGTGAGGTTAGGTTTCGTTAGATTAGTGAGGTTAGGTTTTCGTTAGGTTAGGTGAGGTGAGGTGAGGTGAGGTTATGTTAGGTTAGGCTAGGTTAGGTTAGGTTAGGTTATTTTATATTTTCCATTATTCATCCATTCATATGCAATGTTTGAACTCTTTCGATTTTGAACACCGATTTCAAATGCACCCAAACTTTTGGATTTTCCAGTTTCCGCTAAACCACTGACGCCGAAACGCGCAGACCGAGCATATCCTCCAAGTAAACGCCGAATCGCCCGGTTTCATTTACCTCACCGAACCTAACGAAAACCTAACCTCACTAACCTAACGAGATCTAACTAACCTAACCTAAAGAGACCTAACCTCATCTAACCTAACCTAACCTAACGTAACCTAAGCTAACCTAAGCTAACCTAACCTCACCGAACCTAACATAAACCTAACCTCACTAGCCTAACGGGACCAAACCTCACCTCACCAAACGAGATCTAACGCCACCTAACCTAACCTAACCTAACCTAACCTAACCTAACCTCACCTAACCTAACCTAACCTAAGCTAACCTAACCCTACCGAACCTAACCTAAACCGAACCTCACTAACCTAACGAGACCTAACCTCACCTAACCCAACGATATCTAACCTCAACTAACCTAACCTAACCTAACCTAACCTAACCTAACCTAACCTCACCTAACCTAACCTAACCTAACCTAAGCTAACCTAACCCTACCGAACCTAACCTAAACCGAACCTCACTAACCTAACGAGACCTAACCTCACCTAACCCAACGATATCTAACCTCAACTAACCTAACCTAACCTAACCTAATCGGAAAACCAGAATCCTCCGAAACAAATTTTTCGGCCATGACGTCATCAAATGTAGGTGACATTGCATATATCTCCATAGGCAATTTTGAATAGGAAATAAATGTCGAATTAAGGCCAGAAACATCAGGTTTTCGTTGTCAAAGAGTATATTACATCGAGTGCATAATGTGTTGAATTCCATCTTTCTATGTTCGTTCTATATTTGAAGAGTGCAGATTTCATCGTGTACTTCTTTGCCAGCTGAAAAGTAATCATTTGTGGTGAAAATGAGTGATCACATTGGCTTCATCACGTCAGAAAGCATACTATTACAAGGAAAAATTCCAAAAGTGAAATTGTACCTTGATCTATATATACATACGGTTTTGTCTGGGGAAAACGTTTTCCAATCATCTGAGTTCCAGGGGCTTTCGAAGAGAGAGAGAGAGAGAGAGAGAGAGAGAGAGAGAGAGAGAGATATATATATATATATATATATATATATATATATATATATATATATATACATATATATACATATATGTATGTGTATATATGTATATGTATATCGAGTATATATCGCATATGTACAATAAGAATGCGTAATATTGTTTGTTTCTTTTTAGACCTTGTCAGCGAAACCATGCCCACTTTCATTTCCGACATCAAAATGATACAATTTCGGTTGGCTATGGATCACGGGAGGTCACGAGGTCATGATGGCATGAGGTCGAAAGATCAATTGTGGGAAATATTGATATTTTATCAGTCCGGAATGTGTCAGTATTCTATTTTTTCTCAACTAACCACCATTTCCGCTTCTTATCGATGACAAATCCTACGTCAATATGGTGTGGAAACAATTCTCAAGTGGTTAAAAGCTGAAAAAATGATGGTTTTATTTTCTTTTGGTGAAAAGGAATTACCATTTGGTTTGGCTGAGCGCTGAAGCATGGTGTGAATGGGAAAGTATTCCTTAAAATGGTCTTCTGGTTGGACGTGCTACGAGGAGAGGGGACCACGATACATGGCGATACAAAAGTGCTGCTGGACATCTGGGCGAATTGAACGCAATGATATCGTTTCACCAATGCTGCTGTCGCTAGGGTGTTCCAATTTTGACGTGTTTGTCCATACACATCGGACTGCTGCGTGCAAATTGTTGGCCTGCAGCCGTGCGTCCGTCCAGCTGCGACGCGATGGCTGAACGTCGTGTCGCATTATTGGCTGGTGGTGGGCCTCACGGGTCTGTTTTAGCAACAACACGTTGACGAAATGTACCGCTTACGGCATGCACTGGACACCGCGGCCGAACCTACAGACAATGCAGAATGGGATGCCTACCTTCGTCGACTGCCGTAAAGTTTACCTCGTGAGAGCGGTCTTTCACTACGTCACGTGACAATCAATACTAGGTGGTTTCTACTCCCTTCCACAAATAGATTTAACGCAAACTTCTGGCAATATTCAATCGCCATGACTGATTCGGCTAGTGCACCAGCTGTCGGCTCCGCCGGCAAGGCGGCGAAAGCCAAAGTTCCGCGGCCAAAGCCAGCTCACCCGCCCACGAATGAGATGGTTCAGGGTGCCATCAAGAGTCTGAAGGAGCGTGGCGGATCTTCGCTGATTGCAATTAAAAAATACATTGCAGCCAACTATAAAGTCGACGTGGAGAAACTGGCGCCGTTCATCAAGCGAGCGCTGAAGTCTGGAGTCACCAGTGGAACACTGGTGCAGACCAAGGGCAAGGGCGCCAGCGGATCATTCAAACTGTCCGCGACGTCTCTGAAAGACAAGCCCGCAAAGAAGCCAGTGAAAGCTTCGCGGAAATCGAGTTTGGCGAGGCCGAAGAGGACTCCCAAGAAGAGCGCCAAAAAGCCAGCAGAGAAGAAGAAGTCAGTCAAGTCGCCTGTAAAGCCCAAGAAGCCGAAGGCCAAGCCGACAAAAGCGAAGAAGGCTAAGTCGCCGGCCAAAAAGCCGAAAGCGCCCAAGCCGAAAAAGTCTCCGGCAAAGAAGGCTTCGAAGAAAGCCGGTGCGAAAAAGTAAAGAAGATGACTTGGCGCCGCGCGCCGTGTGCAATGGCTCTTGTTAGAGCCACACTATTCGGTTTATTGTATTCAGACAGCACGTGTGACATATTCGGTGGCATCATGTCAGATTGTCCTGAATGATTGCGTTATCCGAATTAGTTTGCCGCCAAACGTCGTGGAACGGTGCTTTAGCAGTGACAAAGTGTCATCCCATACGCTACATATGAGTTGCATTAAACACGGCCTTATGTGGGATCGGGCGGTATCGTACAAGTAGTTGACAAAAGTTGGCGCACAATTCCCATTATCTACTACTTTGTCAAACATCAGCATCCACTCTTCTTACACACCTTTGTTGGTGATGAGCACCTCCGGGTGGAGGTGCTTGCTCGGGTTGACTTCATTTTTGCTTTCTCCACAACACAAAACTAGAACGAGACATCAAGAGAGAACGAAATCATTCTCTCCGCTGTCGCATATAGTTAATCGCAATCTAAAGCATTGGGTAGGCAGGTACCGATCCAAGTCGGCAAAAACGGACAACTTCCCCACAGATAGCGCTTGGTATTCTTCTACCATCGGGTTTTCCAGGCACCTCGGCTTTTCTCCTTTCGCCTCGCCCTGGTCGCCGGGCCTCCGCTACGCTTTCAGGTCGCAGGTAGTCAGCGGAGCCTCAGCCGAGACCATTGACACTGACATGGGCGTCACAATGACACGGCATCTGCCGGCCGGCCGGCCGTCGGCACCGGATCCGACCACGGCACTACGCTACATGGTCGGAAGTTGGTTTGATCCGGTTGTTATGTTACGTTAGTTTATGTGATGTTACGTCAGAGTAGGTTGTTGTGTTAGGTCAGGTTATATTTGACGTCGCCGCGTATTTAGAAAAGTGAAGAAAACCCACCGAACGCATATCCTGTCAAGGGCCGCTGGCGAAAATGGGTTCATGAAACGCCAGCACGGCATCCCAAGAAAACGAAAACAAAGAAATAAACCAAGTGGCAGATTGTGAGATCTCAGACACCTGTCACATGTCACAATTCCAATGGGAAAATCGCTGGTCCTGATAAGGACCTGTTTCGCACGTCTACACCACAAGGTCAGGAAGACGCTTCACGCCTTAGGCGCGCTCGCCACGGATGCGGCGAGCCAGCTGGATATCCTTGGGCATGATTGTCACACGCTTGGCGTGAATGGCACACAGGTTTGTGTCTTCGAAAAGACCAACCAGGTAAGCCTCGCTGGCCTCCTGCAGGGCCATCACGGCACTGCTCTGGAAGCGCAGGTCAGTTTTGAAATCCTGAGCGATCTCTCGCACCAACCGTTGGAATGGGAGTTTGCGGATCAATAGCTCGGTGCTCTTCTGGTAACGCCGAATCTCGCGCAGTGCCACCGTTCCTGGCCGGTAGCGGTGGGGCTTCTTCACGCCACCAGTCGCCGGCGCGCTCTTGCGGGCCGCCTTGGTGGCCAGCTGTTTGCGCGGCGCCTTGCCACCGGTGGACTTGCGTGCGGTCTGCTTGGTACGGGCCATGCTGTTGATCAGAAGAAGAAACTGTAAAATCGAAAATTTTCCAAAGTTTTTTTTTTTTTTTTTTTTTTTCCCTAAATCTTTAGCTGAGGCAAAGTGCCATCTGCTAGAGATTGCTACGTTAAAGAAGGAGTTACGTTAATCCGGCTTATGTGACATCCGGTTATACCAACTAGTCAAGAAAGGAGAGACGCCGTGAAACAAGAAATATGGCGTAGAGACGAAACACGCATGTCATACAGGTACATATACATACATACAGACACTCATGACAATGGAAGGACATTTGGAGGGTGGGCAGCATCGTAACCTCCGGAGAGGCTCCACTGCCCACCTGCGACCTGAAAATCGAAGCGGAGGCCCGACGCCCAGGGCGAGTCGTGGGCGTCGGGCCCGACCTTGTGTGTGTAAGTGTATGGTTTAAGTTAAAGCCTGGAAACCCCTAAAAAGGGGAAAACCAGGCTGCTTGGAAAACCCGAGGGTAAAAAACCAAGCGCAATTTAAAAGGAAGTCCGTCCGTAGTAGCCAAATTGGATCGGATCCTGTCTACCTAGTGTGAGATAACCTATATGGACGTGATTTGCGACGACGGAGAAGAAGAGATGTGGAGCGGAGTCATACAGCCAGTACGGAGTGTGGCGCGTGTCGTATATCTTTTATCAGGCTAGCTTGGAAAAGGAAAATGCGACGGAGGCTTTATATCAGTTCGGAGAGTTTGGTGTCCTGGAGGAAGCGAAAGAGTAAATCAAGTAGTTCTGGGTGGTCATTCCCGAGGAGAGCTTGAAGCGAAAGTTGTGAGTGGATCTTGGCGACATATTGCATGATATAGCGACGGTGAAGAGCATATGTTGGACAGTCAAGTAAGATATGAGTGACAGTAAGGCGAACGTGACATGTGTTACAAAGTGGAAGGCGGAGAGGTCTATGAAAAAGAAAATTGTGTGTCAAATCGGTGTGGCCCAGGCGAAGTCTGGTGAGTACCACCTCGTTCAGACGGGTGTGCTGGTTGGAGGAGGGCCAGCTGGAGAGTGTGGGCTTGATGGTGTGTAGGTGTGTGGTGTTGTGTGACCAGCAGGCCTGAATATACTTTCTGAACAGATTATTTGTGAGGGATAAAAGATCTCCGGGGGGTACTGGGGCTCCGTGGTTATCGGGGAGGTCGATCGCCGCGCGGGCGAGACCATCAACCCGCTCATTTCCCGGGATGCCCCTATGTCCAGGGATCCAGAGCAGTGTGAGTGGAAGGTGTGCGTGGTTGGCATTGTAGAGGTGTCGGATGGCATGGAGCGTGGGGTGTGTGGTGTTGTGTATTGAGGCGAGGGCGTCCACGGAGGATCGTGAGTCTGTGCATATTGTAGTAGGGGTAGTAATGCGTTGCGCAATGATGTGTTGTAGGCAAGTGAGTATGGCGACTAGTTCTGCTGTGTAAACCGAATGGTGAAGTGTTAATTTGGTTTGACCAGTGTCGGGCCCACCGCACCAGGCGGCTCCCGTACCATTGCTGGTACGTGAGCCGTCCGTGTAGAAGAAGGTGTGTTGTGGGTGGGCCTCTTGATATTCAAAAAATGTAATTTGGACTTCGATGGGGGTGAGCAGGTTTTTGTTTTCCCGAAAGAGATACTCAAGTTTGGGGTGTTTCATGTGCCAAAACGGGATTAGAGGAGGCAATTTGTCGGGGATTACGTTGGGGAATTTGAGTGCGAATGTGAGGACATGGTCTAAATGTATGGCAATATTGTATTTGTTCCTATTATATGTGCGTCGAACGGGAGGATTAGAGAGTGCGAGGGTGGCAGGGTGGTTGTGTTGTGTTGTGGTGCGAAAGTGGTATCTGACTAGTTGAAGCATTCTGCGGTGTTGTAAGCTGGGGAGGTGGGCCTCAGCCCGGAGACTAGTGATGGGCGTGGTGCGGTGTGCTCCGGTGATGAGGCGAATTGCGTTATGCTGTATGCGTTCAAGTGTTGTGATGTGTGAGGGGGATATATTATCGAAGATAAACGCATTGTATTCCAGGATTGAGCGAATCAGGGTAATATACATCGTGTTGAGTGTGGCCCTGTCTGCACCCCAGTCGCGACCGGAGATGCAGCGCAGGAGATTTAGACGTTTTGCGCAACGTTGTTTTAGATAAGCAATATGGGGGCCGAAACAAAGACTTTTGTCTAGTACGATGCCAAGATAGGTGAAGGTGGTTTGGTGAGGGATAATTTGGTCGCGGTAACGGAGTGGTGTAAGAGGTGGAATGTACGTGGTGAGCCGGGAGAAAAGCATTGTGACGGATTTGGTGGGGGAGATTTGCAGTCCCCAGAGGGAGCACCAGGAATCAATTTGATTCATGGCGCGCTGCATTATATGATTTGCATTGTCTGCCGATGGGTGCGTGCACCATATGGCCAAATCATCGGCGTAAATGGAGTATTTTAGACAGGGGGCTATGTGATGGAGGTCAGCGAGCGCATCGTTAATCATGATAAGAAAGAGGGTGGGGGATAGCACGCTGCCTTGTGGGACGCCTTGATCTAACTTTTTGGACTGAGAATGGATATTGCCGCAGCGGACGGTGAATGTTCTATTAGCGAGAAAGTTGGTGATAAATTTTGCCATCCTGCCTCGGATGCCAATACGATGTAATTTGATTCGGAGTGCCGAGCTGTGTACTTTATTGAATGCGGATTTTAAATCGAGAAAGAGTGCCACGGTTTCATGTTTTTTCATGAAACCGCGCTGAATCGAGTCAACTAATAGAATAAGGTTGTCAGTGGTGCTGTGTCTGGGTCGAAAGCCGCTTTGAAAGGGTGTGAGAATTTCGTTGTTTTCAAGGTGAACTCTGATTCGTCCATTGACCATGCGCTCAAAAAGTTTAGAGGCACAACTAGTGAGAGAGATAGGTCGATAGCTAGAGGGAAGGTCGCGAGGTTTGCGGGGTTTAGCGATAGGAATGATAGTGCTAGTGGACCAGGAGAGGGGGAAGGTGCCGTCAGTCCATAGTTGGTTTAGTGCCGAAAGGAGGTTGTCTTTTCCGGAGTCGGATAAATTTTGGAAGAAGGGGTATGCCAATTGGTCAGGGCCAGCCGCGGTGTTTGCTACTTTGGAGAGGGATAAATTTAGTTCATAGAGAGTAAAGGGGGCATTATATGGTTCCGTGTTGTCCGAGGTAAAGTTGCAGGTGGCGAGAGTGGTTTGTAGGAAGTCGGTGGTTTGTTGCGAGTATTGCGTATTTGAGGAGATGTCTGCATAATACGTGGCAAAGTGTTCCGCGACGTCCGAGGGTTCTGTGATGCTGCGTTGATTAATTGTCAGTTGTGGGAATCCGCGGTGTGGGGATCTGCCATTTGAGAAAGAGCGAATTTTGGTCCAAATCTGGCCGATGGGGGTAAAACGGTTGAATGAGTTTGAATAGAGTTGCCAGCTGCGTTTTTTGGAGCTAAGGATAATCTGCTGACAACGTTTTTTAGCCTCGCGGGCTTCTAACAAGTTTTGGGTGGTGAGATTTTTGCGAAATTTTCGCTCAGCCCGCCGCCGCAGAGCGACGGCGCGTTGACACTCGTCGTTCCACCACGGCACGTGATGACGGCCGGGGGAGCGACGAGTGTGGGGGACATGATTTTCAGCCGCGAGTAATATGGTGTCAAGAAAAGCTGATATTGGGGGGTGTGAATGAGGAGGGAAGGCGGTGTCAATTTCCTGGGAGAATGATGGCCATTTCGCCTTGCGAACATTCCAGCGGGGGAGAAATGAATAATCTCTAGCCTGGGCTGAGCGTTCAAGCATAATATGAATAGGGAAGTGATCGCTAAAGAGGGGGTCGGGTTGTACATGCCAAGAAAAGAGGGGTGAGATGGAGGCCGAGGCCAAAGATAGGTCGATGGCAGATGGACGGAACGGGGCAATGTCGGTGTTGTGTGTGGGTGTTTGGTCATTTAAAAAGACCATGTTGTGGGTGTTGAGGAGTGTTTCGATGTGGAGTCCGCGAGGTGATGTGGTGTGACAGCCCCATGCCTGGTGGTGGGCATTAAAATCTCCCAGCACCAGACAGGGGTGAGGGGAGGAGACCGAATAGGTCGGTCACAGAAGATAAGGATAGTGTAGGAGAAGGTGGGAGATAGAGAGAGAGTATAGTAAGCTCTAGTTGTGCAATTTTGACAGAAACGGCAATAAAATTTAGGTTATTTACAATGGGGATCTGACTATGAAGGAGGGTGTCGGATATAAATAAGGCGACCCCGCCGCCGCGGGATGTAGAATTTCTATTGTCGGTGTAGAGGGAATAACCAAAGATATTAAAATTATATGGATCATTGTCGCGCCATCGGGTCTCCTGAACGGCGGCAATCAATGGTTTATTTCTGATGATATATTCCTTGAATTCTGCCCAATGGGATATGAGTGACCTCGTATTCCATTGGAGCAAGAATTCAGTGGTGGGTGTCTGCATTAGTGATGTGTGGTATGATGATCACGCCCTCGCAGGCGTGTGTGTGGCGGGGACGGCAAGGTGGGATCGTCAGTTTCATATGAATCTGACGAGCCAGGTGAGGTGGAGGACTGCTCTGGATCCTCGGGTGGTTCAGGGCACGGGGACCGGGAGCGAGGGCGGGACTCCGGGGACTGAGAGGGGAGGTGACGGCGCTGAGGGGGTGGGGTGGACGAAGCCCTTGCCGGCGCAGGCGTGGCGGCTCGGTGGCGAAGGGGGGTCGGGCGACAAAGGGGCCCGAGGCTGGGCGCGTGGCCTGAGGCGGGACGTCCTGTTGGTGGTGAGGGTTCCGGGTGTTAGAGGGACCGGCGACAGGGGCAGGGGGCCCGCTAAGGGGGGCCAGGCGAGAGGCCAGGGGAGGAGAGCGTAGGCTGGGCTCGTGCGGCCCAGCCCGAGGGGGGCGAGAAGCCGCCTCAGCCGGGGTCGGCCACAGGGGGGCGAGCGGGCCGGGGCCCACTCCATCGGCGGTGGGGGAACAGGAGCGACGCGGGCGGCAAGTCGGCGCTGCTGGCGGTCCTTGGCTTCGAGCCATGCCGGGCACCGGGGGGATGACGCTGGGTGGGGGCCCGCGCAGGACGCACACCGAGTGACCTCGGAGGTGCACATGTCAGTGGGGTGCCCCTCGGCACATCTCCCGCAGACCGGCTCTCGGGCGCGGCAGGCCTTGCCCAAGTGGCCATACTTTTGGCAGTAGCCGCAGCGAGACGGGGGTGGTGTCCATGGGCGGAGGGCGATGCGCAGGTAGCCGGCCATTATGTAGGCGGGCGGAGTCTGGGTCCGGAATCCCAGCTTGAGCACCGGGCCGAGGCGGGGACTGCGGCCGAGGCGGGTGACCTCACAGACGCCCTGATCCTGCAGCTCAGCTAGGAGCTCCTCTTCGGGCATCCCTGTCAGCTCAGGGGCATACGCAGTCATGTGAGCCATGTTCAGGCGATCCGCCGGTTCGATCAGGACTGGGCAGTCCATGAACCTCTCGAGGTTCATGAGCTGGCGGGCCTGGGAGGCCTCCCTGACACGGACAAGGAGGGCCCCGGAGCGCAGGACCTTGGCGGACACCACTCCGCCTGTCCATTGGTCCAGGTGACGGGCTATCGCGAAGGGGGAGGTGCGGGACCACGAGCCCTCCGTCCTAGTCACCAGGACGAAGGACTCCCCTTCCGGAGGGTCGCGGGGAGGGGGCAGGCGGGCTCCAGGCCGGGAGCGGCGGCCTCCGTCCTCCGAGGGGGCGGGGTATCCCCAGGCATACCGGGGCAGGGCGGGTGGGCTTACACTAAAGGGGAGTGGGTGAAGTGCACGTGTGGATAAGGGCACCCTGAAGGGGTGCAGGCAAGAAAGGCACCCTAAAGGGGTGCTACAAGGAAATGTGTGAAAAGACCTGTAGTGAAAAGGTGGAGAAAGACACAGTGGTTTGGAGGGAGGGGAGTAGCCGGCAGAGGCGGGGGCAGTCACGGTCTTGTGACCGCTAGCCCGATCCTTTGAACCAGTAAGGTACCTCTGTCGGCTCTAATCTAGTGGGTGGGATGGGCAAAAACAGTCAAAGTTGAACGCCGAAACAAGTCGGTTTCCCGACGGCACTTCGAGAGCGCCGCAGGGCCGAAGGGAAGTGGAAGGGGAGCTCGTCGGCTAATCCGACGAGCAACCAACTAGTGGAGTCGGCCGGCTAATCCGGCTGACAACCAACTAGTGGTCCGGGGGCGGAGCTTCCCGTAGATGCCCTAATAAGGACACCTACGAGAGAGCTGGGATGGGGAAGGCCACGCGGCAATTGAATATTGTGGCAATATTCAATTGCGGCGGGCGGGAAGGGAAATGAAACTGGGGCGGCGGGCAACTTCTGCGCTTGATCACCTTTTGATCGAAATCGCAAGGGTCTTCTCAAGCTCCTTCTTGAAATCGAAAATTTTGCAAAGTCGTGTATCCGGGTCACAGACGCACAGAAACAGATAGCGCATGCGTTCGATGTTCGGACTCGGCTATGTACACGGACACGAGAGTATAAAATTTATTCAAAACAATTTTCCGCAAAAACCGTAAACTGCCAAGATGACTGGACGCGGCAAGGGCGGTAAGGGGCTGGGCAAGGGGGGAGCGAAGCGCCATCGAAAAGTTTTGCGTGACAATATCCAGGGCATCACTAAACCTGCCATCCGTCGCCTGGCTCGGCGCGGCGGAGTGAAGAGAATCAGTGGTTTGATCTACGAGGAGACGCGTGGCGTGCTCAAAGTGTTCCTGGAGAATGTCATCCGTGACGCCGTCACCTACACTGAGCACGCGAAGCGCAAGACTGTCACTGCCATGGACGTTGTGTACGCTCTGAAGCGTCAGGGTCGTACCCTGTACGGTTTCGGCGGTTAGTCTGCCAGCTTTACCGTCTTGCAGCATCTTGTTGCCTGCCGAACAGGCCTTTTTGAAGGCCACAACACCTGTACTGGTAGTTGGATCGCAGTATCGTAATTATCGTAATAATTGACACGCAGTTTCACGTGCATGCGTTGGAGTTTTCGGAAAAAGAAAACTCAACGGAAGACTGTACTGGAAGGTGGGTATTTTTTGTTGTTGGGTGCCCCGTAAATTATTATACGCGACATTGGGTGCATTACATGATTTCCCGAACACTGAATCGACATCCTTTTGAAACAACGTGTCCACTTGTTGGGTTTTTGTGGTGCCTTGACATCAAATTTCTAACGGTATCTCGTTGATAAGTCATTTGATTGTGGAAATACAATTGTCAACCTTCGTTTAACAGAACGAAATTCTGGCGCGCGAGAATAGATACGGCTCCCCAGTTTTAATGCATATACATATGTATGCATTAAGTGCATACAAATATCATACGCAAATGTTCGTCCGAACATCAGTGGTACTGGAAGGCAACAATTCGCGTTGCGAAATGTTTGAAAGCCACCACTTCGACGCCTGAAAGCATAATTTTGTGTTAAATTGAAACGTTGAAAGAAATAAAGAACGAAACGAAAATCTCCGAAATGCCATCTCGCCATGTAGCCGGCAACATGCACAAGCATCTTCACCAATCGAATGGAGATTCACTAACGTGATGGTTCATGAAGAGCTGATTCTACCTTCGTTATTCGACCTATGAGCGAAATTTGCACGTGGCGCACGTGCGACCGACGAGTTCGAGATTTTGCCACCACGTACATGGCCCACAGGCCAATTGTCACTAATGTTTGCACTATTTGCTAATTTGGTTTGCCCGCTACTCGCAAAATCAGACAATTGCTGCCGCTCGAGGCGTCAAATGCCGATGTCAGCGCATTCGAAAGGAGAGTAGGAGAGATATCACATCTTGAGTATGCAAGTGTTGAATTATCGTCGAAAACAACACACACGCGCCTGATGACAATTCGGGGAACAACTGCTGTGTGGCCTTTAAAAAGGCCTGTTGCTTGCATCGTGCCAGCTGACTTGGCGCACGGGCCCAACGTTCACTTCTTTTCCGTCTTTTTCGGCAGCAGAACGGCCTGAATGTTGGGCAGAACGCCACCCTGGGCGATAGTCACGCCCGACAGCAGCTTGTTTAGCTCCTCATCGTTGCGAATGGCCAGCTGCAAGTGGCGGGGGATGATCCTCGTCTTCTTGTTGTCGCGAGCGGCGTTGCCGGCCAACTCGAGGACCTCGGCGGCCAAATATTCCATGACGGCGGCAAGATACACCGGCGCGCCGGCACCAACACGCTCAGCGTAGTTTCCTTTACGGAGGAGGCGGTGAATCCGACCGACTGGGAACTGAAGACCGGCGCGCGACGAGCGCGACTTGCTCTTGCCCTTGACCTTTCCGCCTTTGCCGCGTCCAGACATGGTTGCTGTTGCTGTTGCTGTCCAAGAGCTTGATGTCGGAAAAAGAGAGCTGCTCCATATCGCCAGTAGGCATCAAATAATCGCGAACGTGCACGCCCAAAGACTGCGACGCCGATCATGACGCAACACAATGTCCACAACGACTGGCGGAAATAATCCGAATCCCAAAAATTTTTGTTTCGTTGCTACCAGTTGTCAAGCATGCCTCCGAAGACTAGCGGCAAGGCCGCCAAGAAGGCGGGCAAGGCCCAGAAAAACATCTCCAAAGGAGACAAGAAACGCAGGAAGAAGAGGAAGGAGTCCTACGCAATCTACATCTACAAGGTTCTCAAACAAGTCCACCCGGACACTGGCATTTCGTCGAAAGCCATGAGCATCATGAACTCGTTCGTCAACGACATCTTCGAACGCATCGCTGCAGAGGCATCGCGTCTTGCTCACTACAACAAGCGATCCACCATCACGTCGCGGGAGATCCAGACGGCAGTTCGCCTCCTGCTGCCCGGTGAGCTTGCCAAGCACGCTGTGTCCGAGGGCACGAAGGCTGTTACCAAGTACACGAGCAGCAAGTGAGAAGCACCTGACTGTCAAACCCCGGACCGGCCGACTTTGTTGTCATCATCCTCATCTTTCACCGTCAGCAATCCAGTTGGATCGGAGGTTGCCACGATCAATAGGTCTTTTTTAAGACCAACAATTTAATTCAATGGGTTCAGACTGGTGTACCGTGCACAGCTCACAGGCGAAGCCGATATTGTTACAAAAACATGTATATATATGTTATCTCCGAATGTGCTCAAAATGAGTTAAACGAATTGATTAAGTCATAGACTTACCGTAAAGGGACGAAACTATGAGCCCGAAAAAAAAAAGACTTCGACACCACATCCTAAATTTGGATGAGACTATATATCCACGGACACACACCTACCAATCAATATCTAGCCCGATTCGCTCGATCCCGCGTAGCACACGCGCAACATGGATCGAGCGCCCTATCGAAAATTTGCGAATTCCATGCATGCCTGCTTAACATCTTCCACCATTAGTACTACAACGGAAAAACATCTTCCAGAAAAAACAATTGTTCGCCATATTGGAAACTACATTCAATGCATTGTCGTACCCACAGACATCAGCAGGAAGCGTATTCCATTGTTCAACCACCGTTGAGGGAAAATTGTCGAAAAATTGCTTTCGTGGATACCCTAGGCTGCAATAATACTGGCCATGCTACGTTAGGTGTGTTGGAAGAAAAAAAAAGTATCACATTATTTTTCGCCTCGTCCAAAGCATTCTTACTTACATTAGAGTGCAGCTAGCAGTTTTGTGAGATACACCACGTGCACCGTTCGAATTATCCACCACCTAGTCTGGCACAAAAATCTTGAAACGAATGCGAACATGACGCTTTTTATTCGTTGGTTCACGACGTACTTTATGCACAATCACCGCTAATGGGAAATTTCCCGAGTTGTGCGGGGCGTTGAACCCGGTACCTTTATAACGAACACAAAACGGCCGGCACAGCGCCGGCAACGACCATACCATGCTGAAAACACCAGTTCCCGTCTGATCACTGAAGTAAACCAGCATCGGGCCCGATTAGTACTTGGATGGGTGACCGCCTGGGAACACCGGGTGTCGTTGTCACTTTTGCTCTTTTGTTCTTTTTACGAACGTTGGGCACGGTGAACGTTTTGCACGATTTAATATTCTGAACAGTGCGTGCTTTTGGCTTTCCAACAATCACGTTGGCCGATGAGCAATTGGACATGGTGAACGATTCGGGATCATGCACATGTAGGCGGTGTCATTTTTGGACGATTGTAAATTTCCAACCATTCTTGATCGTGTACCTTGACAATTTTGAACTTTTGAACATTGGAGATCAAACCCATTTGAACGATTCGGGACTGTCAACATTGGCGATCTTGGACCTGTCCCAATTCGTAACGAGTAATAATTGAAACTTTGATCAGTGGTGCAACACTTGGGCTGCAATACCGATTCGACATTGTGAACACTTGGGTCTTTTGAGCATGTGGAATTGTGAGCCTCACATGATTCGCGATTATCGGCAATTGGAAATTCTTTAATCGGTTGGCGCCTATCAGCAGCTCAGAAACCACACATCATGCAATAATACTTTTTTGGGAAGCATGGGAACATTCAGGACGGGATCTGATCGAGTTTGGCGAATATGAGCTTGGGCGAATGCGCATTGGATAAAGGAATGGCTTTTGCCGAGGAAAAGGGCATTGAACAAATTAATCATGTATCACGATGTTTTCTAGCCAAACACATGGCACATGTGAATGTTGCGTCCAAGTGCATATAGGTGTTAGGAGGCTAACAGTCTTTGGCGAGGAAATTATCGACAACAACGGAAAGGACAAAGTCCGCTCGACCATGAAGTCAGCGAGCCACATTCATCTCAGTTGTTTCAATTCAAATTACATGGCATTCGTACGGCATTCCCATTCCCATACGGCATTCCCAGTTTGGTTTCGGTTTTATTTTACACAACCCGAGAGAAACCTCAACCACGTCCGTACATGTATGTACACCTCATGCACCCCACACCACGTCGACGGCGGAGACTTCCGTGTATTTCAGGAAATTGACCATCTCTCTGCATATGCTCTGCTTCTTGCATACTTTGTTCATCCTGATACAACATTGCACTAATAATACGATCTAAAGTGATATATTCATTCGTCGATAAAATACAATTGCAATCCACCTTTCACACAAACGGTGAATGCAATGCCACAATGTGTGTTATCAATCAATCCGGGACGGGTTTACGCCAGCGTACGAAAAGCGTCGCCGCCAAACTAGCATCAATTCGTAGGTGGCGCGGTGTTTATTTCCACATAGGTGGCGCTGGCCGCGCTAATTTGCAGTTTGTCCCGGCATAATTAAGTAATAAATATCGTGGGTGACTTTCCGACATTCGGCCTCGCTGAGCAGAGAACACGCCTGACTCACTGCTCGAAACGCTTAAATATTGGGTTCGGCGAAAGCAACACTAATAATTTGCATCACACGAAATGATTGCCAACACCAAGTCTCTCAGCTTCAGCAACAGCAAAAATCTGTCTTTCGCAATTTCCAACACAAATCTGAATACGCCACTCTGCTTATTTCATCAGATAAGCATATTTCATCAGACAGAAATATAAATGACTCGCATACGACGAACATCAATCTGGGACAATTATCTCTCACTGGAGGCCCCAAACAGCACACTCAAAATCGCTCTGGGGACCTCACATAAATCTGGCCGGAACAATGAAAGAAAATCACGCCGCCGGGAATTTCGGAAAAATCAGGTGAATTTTTCCCATCCGGAAAACGGGCACGCCACCCAACGAAACAACAACAATTCCTATTCTATTCTTCGATTGTCAATTTTTGTTCCAGGATCAATTTTGTTCACGAACCACGAACCACGAATCCACCAGCTATAATATTGAAATCGGCGGTGTATTTTTTCCCCGTTACCAGCAACACACCAGGGACGGCGTGAGAAAGTCAACCACGTCAGTACACGAATAAATGGCGACTGAAATGACACCAATACTCACGAATCAAGGCTTTTCAACATCGAGCATGCCAATCACAGCCACGCGACAAATACGAGAAGCTGCAGTGCAATTCCATGTCGAGAAGACGACGGTACTCACCGTTCGTTGTTTGTTCTCACCCATAGTGTCTTGCACACGAATGCTGTCGACAATCGCTCACCACGTTCACGATGCACCTCGAGACGCCGGCGCGCCGCGCCGCACCCTCACACCACCGTGTCTCTGACGCGACTGTCGTCAGCTGGCGGGCTGGCCGGCTCGCCGGACGCGCGGCAGTTGTCAACCCTGGTAGAGGCTACATGTCACAAAGGTTCATTTGCCCATGCCTCAGCATGGAAAACGCAAAAACTATATCCACATCGATTCTGCACGCCATCGATGCGGCACGAGAGACTATATAATCACTGAGACTGAGACGGAGACTGGGACGGAGACTGGGACTGGGACTGGGACTGGGACTGGGACTGGGACTGGGACTGGGACTGGGACTGGGACTGGGACTGGGACAGGGAATGGTACCGGGACTGGGACTGGGACTGGGACTGAGACTGAGACTGAGACTGAGACTGAGACTGAGCATGGCAGTGCTGTGGGGTGGGGCGCCGAATTGTCGTCCCCGGAAGCCGAACAAAAATTGCAATTCGCCGCAACAATCCTTGTCATAAAATGATACCAATGTACTGAATGTACGATCAGGGGCGTACCCATGGCTTGTCATGGGGCGGACGGGCGATCGGGCGGGGGAATTTGCACATTTTCGTGAAGGGGCGGGTTCGGCGTTGGAAGGGCACCCTCCACCCACCACTGACTGGCCACTGTATCCGCTCTTGTGTACGACGCTGAGCCTCAGCCCGGTCGCGGGCCGTCTGTTGCGTCCCCTTCGCGGAGTACCGTCCAAAGTTCAAAGCTGGTATTGTTGCGCCGCGCGACGCGGCCGCATGGCCGGCAGACATCGGGGAACGGGAGACGGGTGCACTCAGCCGTGGTGAATATGTTGGTTATGTCTATGGCATTGCAAGGGACGCAATTCATCTCATACATTATGCACGTGTGCTCACTGCTATGTCATGTCTTAATGAAATCAACAGTGAAATAGTGGCATTGTGGAAACAAGATTCCTCCTGGGACCGAATCACGACTACCGTGCGTGAAGCGCTAAATCGCATGGCGTTTGATAGCACTTCCGGAGGTCTGTCTGGGGAAAATAACCAGTTGCGTGCGCACGACACGAGCATGGCAAGCGGAGCAAGTGAAAATGTTGCACGAACAGTGCAATGCACTATGACTTTCTCACGAGAGCAGCGTGAGACGGCCGCGCCCGCATAATATGCCAACGAATGCTATATATTATATTACGTTTGACTGCATAATACCACGTGATATATAATATGCATATACATATATATGAACCGTCTGTAAGAATAGCAATCAACAATGAGGCGGCCATTATTGTCATCGCCGGCGGGCGCGGCCGTCCCGGCCCGCCGGTCTCACGCTGCTCTCGTGAGAAAGTCAACGCAAGCAGTGGCGGGTCCAGAGTGGTGCTTAATAATATTTGTATCGGACATTTCAGTTGGCTTCAAGCGTAAAGTGCACTACGCTGTTCGTGCAACATTTTCACTTCCCCCATTTGCCATACTCGTGTCCTGTGCACGCCACTGGCTGACTGAAGCAGCTCGGCTGCAGGCGCGCGGGCGCTCTCGTGTCGCCACGACCCGAAAAACGAGAGCGGCTCATTGTTTCCCAACGGCTAACAAGCATCGGGATGCAATGTCGATGTTTCAAACTTTGCTGTGTGTAAAATGTTTGGAAGTTATTGAAAGTCAATTTGAATAGCAATAATATGTAGTTCGGTCATAGTAAATCGGTCGCTTGACGCGCGAGCCCATCCGCCGCCAGCTCATTGGCCAGTGACGCAGAGTAGTGTGAGTTGGAGGTGAGCGTGATGGACGTCGTAGAGCTGAGATATAGCGTGGGGTGTATGGCTGGGAGAGCGTTAATGGATGAGCGTGAGTCAGTGCAGATGATGATGTTGTGTTGGATAACGCGTTGGAGGCATGTTATGATGATATTCCCATGTTATGAGGAAAATTTACAGAAACTCAAAAAAAATGTGAACATGTCTAAGTGATATTTTCTTCCCAGACAGACCTCCGGAAGTGCTATCAAACGGCATGCGATTTAGCGCTTAAAACACGGTCGTCGTCAGCCCAGGTGCATTGTAGGGACGCGTGTTGCAGGCGGCCCAAGCTCTTTTCGTCATGAACTCCATCCCCTCCTGATGAGATGAGTTGCCCTTAGCCCCAGTTATGCCATGCCCAGCGCCCTTGGAAAGCTGCACGTGTGCGAACCCCCTGGACCATGTGCGCCGCGGCCAGTGGCGTATTCAGTTCTGTCTTGCCCTGAATTCACGGGCACCACCGCGTGGCAATGGGAGAGAAGAGGTGCCGCATGACAATGGGAGAGAAGAGGTGATGCACAAGCAGGACACATGTAATACACATTCCAAGGGATTTCATACAGTGACCGCATCAAGCACATGTATTCAAAACCCTGTATCCGCCCTGACTTCACGCCGGAATCTCTAGCGGACAGACACCTGATCCCCTCCACCCCGCCCCGACGCTCGGCTCCTGCGGCCCGACGTCGACGCCGGCGCCGACGGGACGACACTGCACCACACCACCACACAGCGCCACGCCACCCACCGCACCACACCACACCACACCACACCACACCACACCACACCACACCACACCACACCACACCAAATCACACCACACCACACCACTCGAAAAGCATTCACCTGGAGACTACACCATTACGTTGCAACTTTTTCTAACTAGGGGCTCCATGCCTGTACCGAATATTCTATGTGGTTTCGCACATAGGCCAAGTACATCATCGTCATCGCGTCTTAACATGGTTAAGGTTAGCGTCATAATAGCCAGTATTTGTAACCGTAAAACTGCTTGGTCGTCGTGTGATGCAGGCGGACGGCCAAAGTTACCTGTCGTGATGAAGCTACTACCACTTATTATATTCACGAAACCAGACCATCCCCCCACGTGAGTTCCCCCTCATCCTCAGCGATGCCATACCCAGCCGCTTTGGAGAGCCGCACGAACCTGAACCTGAACTCTCCCCTCCCTCCTGGACCCTGTCCGCCACGGCGCCTCCAGTGGCGCCTCCAGTTCTGACTTCACGGGCACCACCGCATAACAGTGGGAGAGAAGAGTACATGTAATGCACATTGGAAAGGATTGGTAACACCGCCGACCGCATCACGAACACCCATTCAAGACCTGCGTCCGCCCTTGCACGCGCCCACAAGAAACTCGAAGCCTCCCCCGCCCCGCCCCGCCCCGACGCTCGCTACCCCGACCGGCGGCGCCGAGGATCGGCGAGCGACGGCGGCCGTCGGCGCGTCTGGACACGAAACATTCTAGCAAATTAACAATACTACGGCTTCACTCTTCCTATTCCTCGTTCGGAGTTCTGAGTTCATCGCCTATACCAAGCCGCAGGCCAAGGCGCGAGGCCTAAACGAATTACTTTCCTATATTGCTGTCCTGGTAAACATATTGAGTTAGGAACTTGGACACATTTACACGCGCCATCAATAAACTAACACGCCTGTCATCTCGGGAGTTCCATTCCACACTGAAGCTAGGAGATCTAAAATGCAGCCAATTTACATGCCACATGTTTCTTATTTACATGACTCGTGTTGCCCTGTGGCCTCTGGATATTCAAGTGCTAAGCTACGGCGAATTAATGTATTCACTTTGGATGCTATGCAACAGCATTCAAACAATATCCTAATTTTCTCTACATAATTATCTACATAATGCTGCAAGTAAAATTAAGCAGGGGAATTTTTCCATTAGTCGGTTAGCTTCATTGACTGATGTAAAACACTTAATAACAGGGGCAGAAGCGTGCTGAGAGAGCACGCGCTTCTCCATGATTGAAATGGTGGCACATGACAACGAAGCTAAACATGATACACGACGTAATGTAGTCTCACATTATGCATGCCCAACGGAAACAATTATTTTCAGATTGAGGCGAAAAGCACACCAGACATTGGGCGTAATTTTCAAGGCGATTTTCCACGTGATTGGTGAAAAAAAATTACAGCAATGCGGCAATGCAGCGTCGGAAGACGTACGCTGCAGTGTTTTGTGAAATGTGGCGGTGTTTGGTGGCTTGGCGAAGTGTGCCGGTGTATGCCCACAATGGGTAAAACTGTTGGAAACTTGAGTATGGTATATTCCGTCGGAACAGTGGAATTATTCATTATCGTTGCTACGATGTTTTACGCAGGTGAGTTTTACGATGTCTTACGCAGGTATCAATAAGGCTTTGTGGGTTCTGTATATTCGGTTTGTTCTGTTCTGAGTTCTGTTTTTTTGTTTTGTTGTTGTTTTGTTTGTTGTGTTCCGAGTTCAACATTTAACAAAAGAATCGTCGATTTTTGTTCATAGTGCAGTTAAGTTAAAAAAAAGTTTTCAAACGACATTTACAAACGGTACGGAAACGATGCACCTCGGCGAGCTTTTTCCGACGGTGTTCTTGGATAATCATTATCTCAATATTTACTATGTGAAAGAGGCGCTTCCGAGCGAAACCACTACGAATCGCCGACATTCATTAACTGCTTTGGCGTTAAAAAGTGCCACGCTCGCACTCAGGATGTCCGAAAACACCGTCAAATGACCCTACTTCACCGACTCCGCAAAAGCACAACTTTTGAAAACTGGAAGAAGAAAAAAATCGAAATTTGCGATAAATTTTGACAATTCCTAAGTGGGTTCCTAAGTCGAGATTCCAATTCCATGTCAAGAAGACGTACACGATGCACCTCGAGACGCCGGCGCGGCGGCCAGCGTGTCCGGACACGACTGGCGGGCTGGCCGGCCGAGCGACTGCTGTCAAGTGGGGCGCCCTGGCAGAGGCTACAAAGGTTGTTGCCAAGGTTCATTTCCCCATACCTCAGCATGCAAAACGCAACCAATATATCAACATCGATTCTGTGCGCCATTCATACGGCACAAAAGGCGCTGGACTCACGGAGACTGAGATTGAAACTGAAACTGAAACTCAGACTGAGACGGAGACTCAGACTGACACTGAGACTGGTAGTGCCGTGGGGTTCGAGAGGTGAATTGTCATCCCCGGAAGCCGAACACGAACGGGCAACACATCAACTTGAGTCAATTTTTGTCTTCATTGATCGCAATTGGACACGACAACGATTGTCATCAAACGAGACCTGAATGTATTGAATGTACGACCAGAGGCGGATCCATGGCTTGTCATGTGGCGGGCGGGCGACTTGGCACACCTACTTGAAGAGGCGGGTTCGTCTTTGCAAGGGCTCATGCCGAGCCTCCTCTACATGCTAACGAGGTGGAATGCGTCCCACCTAGTGCCGTGAAATCCCACCTAGGGGAGTGGAAAAAAATACCACCTATTAAAAAGGAGCTTCGGTGGAGAAAGCAACCAAAACAAATCTTAGCATAGTTCCGGTAGTGCAAGTTATCTTTCCTTGGAACGGTGCATTTTGCTCACAAAGAAAAGTGGTAGCAAGCTGGCAGTGTACTTGTACTGAGGTGAAAACGACGTGTAAGAATAGGAATAGTAATAGGAACGAGGAATATGAATAGGAATAGGAAAGCAAGTTGTTTATCGGTAATAAGCCAATCGGTAGTACCGGTAGTCTCTTCTACCGATGGATGATTTGGTGGGGTCGCCTGGACTGATTTTGCGAGCTTTAAGCAATAGGTGTCAGAAAAGTTACCACATGGGTTAACTGGCTTGTGGCGGCCAAGCGTTCGTAGCGACGTCGCGTTTTGATCCTTCGATGTCGGCTCTTCCTATCATTGCGAAGCAGAATTCGGCAAGTGTCGGATTGTTCTAACAGGGAACGTGAGCTGGGTTTAGACCGTCGTGAGACAGGTTAGTTTTACCCTACTGATGATGGGTCGTGACGATGGTAATCGTGCTCAGTACGAGAGGAACGTTATGGTCGGACATTTGGCGTAACACTTGGCCGAACGGCCAGCGGTGTGACGCCACCATCCGATGGATTATGTCTGAACGCCTCTAAGACAGCATCCGGTCCATTGAATATCACGATATCTTGTGTGCACACGCTGGTGATCCCCACCCATGACAGGTATGCGCACATTTTGTCTCTGTACACGAGTCCGGGCTGATCGGCTGTCGGCAGCGTCAGCGCTCGACGCCGCCCTCGCCGGTTAACATAACTCACGCTGGGCGAGTGCATCAAACGGGGTGTAAAAGACTTTCCTTATGGGTCGGAGTGCTGTACTCCTGCGAGCAGCTAGACACTGCGAGCCGTTGAGACTCTTTTCTTGACCTGAAAGTCTGTTCGCCTCGACAAGCAATATCGTTTATTGATTTTTTTTGCTCAACTCATTTTCAATCAACCAGTCACAATGCCAAAAACGGGCGGTCTTCTTTTTTCGACGATCGTATGGAATATTGTTTCCGGTCTGATTTCGGTCATGTGCACCCATCAGTTATGTATGGAAAAAGATTGTCGCCTCTGGTTGACAATGCACGTCGCAGGTTCGGTAAGGTTAGGTTAGGTTAGGTTAGGTGAGGTTAGGTTTTGTTAGGATTAAGTCTCATTAGGTTAGTGAGGTTAGATTTTCGTTAGGTTAGTGAGGCCAGGTTTGGTTAGGTTAGGTGAGGTTAGGTGAGGTTAGGTCTCGTTAGGTTAGTGAGGTTAGGTTTTCGTCAGGTTAGTGATGTTAGGTTTCGTTAGGTTAGGTGATATCAGGTCTCGTTAGTTTGGGAGAGGTTACGTCTCGTTAGGTTAGTTAGGTTGGGTTTTCGTTAGGTTAGGGGAGGTTAGGTTAGGTGAGGTTAGGTTTCGTTAGATTAGTGAGGTTAGGTTTTCGTTAGGTTAGGTGAGGTGAGGTGAGGTGAGGTTGTTAGGTTAGGCTAGGTTAGGTTAGGTTAGGTTATTTTATATTTTCCATTATTCATCCATTCATATGCAATGTTTGAACTCTTTCGATTTTGAACACCGATTTCAAATCCCCACCAAAAATTAAGTTTTTTCCTTCTCCCCAAAACCCGGAGACGGAAACGCGCAGACAGAGAATATCCCCTAAAAGTAAACGGATCCGTCCGGTTTCTTTTACCCCACCGAACCTAACGAAAACCTAACCTCACTAACCTAACGAGATCTAACTAACCTAACCTAAAGAGACCTAACCTCATCTAACCTAACCTAACCTAACGTAACCTAAGCTAACCTAAGCTAACCTAACCTCACCGAACCTAACATAAACCTAACCTCACTAGCCTAACGGGACCAAACCTCACCTCACCAAACGAGATCTAACGCCACCTAACCTAACCTAACCTAACCTAACCTAACCTAACCTCACCTAACCTAACCTAACCTAAGCTAACCTAACCCTACCGAACCTAACCTAAACCGAACCTCACTAACCTAACGAGACCTAACCTCACCTAACCCAACGATATCTAACCTCAACTAACCTAACCTAACCTAACCTAACCTAACCTAACCTAACCTCACCTAACCTAACCTAACCTAACCTAAGCTAACCTAACCCTACCGAACCTAACCTAAACCGAACCTCACTAACCTAACGAGACCTAACCTCACCTAACCCAACGATATCTAACCTCAACTAACCTAACCTAACCTAACCTAATCGGAAAACCAGAATCCTCCGAAACAAATTTTTCGGCCATGACGTCATCAAATGTAGGTGACATTGCATATATCTCCATAGGCAATTTTGAATAGGAAATAAATGTCGAATTAAGGCCAGAAACATCAGGTTTTCGTTGTCAAAGAGTATATTACATCGAGTGCATAATGTGTTGAATTCCATCTTTCTATGTTCGTTCTATATTTGAAGAGTGCAGATTTCATCGTGTACTTCTTTGCCAGCTGAAAAGTAATCATTTGTGGTGAAAATGAGTGATCACATTGGCTTCATCACGTCAGAAAGCATACTATTACAAGGAAAAATTCCAAAAGTGAAATTGTACCTTGATCTATATATACATAGTTTTTTTTTCTTTTTTTTCTAGGAAAAGGTTGGAAAAGAGAGAGAGAGAAAGAGAGAGAGAAAGAAAAAGAGATATATATATATATATATATATATATATATATATATATATATATATATACACATATATATACATATATGTATGTGTATATATGTATATGTATATCGAGTATATATCGCATATGTACAATAATAATGCGTAATATTGTTTGTTTCTTTTTAGACCTTGTCAGCGAAACCATGCCCACTTTCATTTCCGACATCAAAATGATACAATTTCGGTTGGCTATGGATCACGGGAGGTCACGAGGTCATGATGGCATGAGGTCGAAAGATCAATTGTGGGAAATATTGATATTTTATCAGTCCGGAATGTGTCAGTTTTATATTTTTTCAACTAACCACCATTTCCGCTTCTTATCGATGACAAATCCTACGTCAATATGGTGTGGAAACAATTCTCAAGTGGGTAAAAAGCTGAAAAAATGATGGTTTTATTTTCTTTTTGGTGAAAAGGAATTACCATTTGGTTTGGCTGAGCGCTGAAGCATGGTGTGAATGGGAAAGTATTCCTTAAAATGGTCTTCTGGTTGGACGTGCTACGAGGAGAGGGGACCACGATAAATGGCGATACAAAAGTGCTGCTGGACATCTGGGCGAATTGAACGCAATGATATCGTTTCACCAATGCTGCTGTCGCTAGGGTGTTCCAATTTTGACGTGTTTGTCCATACACATCGGACTGCTGCGTGCAAATTGTTGGCCTGCAGCCGTGCGTCCGTCCAGCTGCGACGCGATGGCTGAACGTCGTGTCGCATTATTGGCTGGTGGTGGGCCTCACGGGTCTGTTTTAGCAACAACACGTTGACGAAATGTACCGCTTACGGCATGCACTGGACACCGCGGCGTGTGTATATATATATATCTGTGTGTGTGTGTGTGCGTGCGTGCAGCGCTTAGATGTATAGTGCGTGCATGCGGTGTGTGCGCTTAGAATGCAGGTGCGCGTGTGTGCTGTGTGGGTATGTGCATGTAGCACATGGATGTGTACGTGTGGATGAGCAGTTGACACAACACCTTGTCGGTATGTGGAGTGCATTATGTGTTATGATACCAATTATCCGTTGCGCATCTGGCTGACGCCAGACTTGTATGTTGAAAATTTCACTTGCCGGCTCTTGGCACATTTTCTGGAAAGTACATTGGTTCAGGAACAATTGTTCTGCGTCTAGGGCGGTGAGGAGGAGGTTGCACACCCGAATGCTTCTATCCTTGCAATCCTCAGCACTCCAAACTATATCCGTCCATCTCGGCTCCACGTCGCCGTTGCCTGGGATGACGGAACACCTGTCATGCTGGAGAGATGGAACATCATACCCAGTGCACGTCGTATGTAGAAACATCAAACCATGCAATGAGATGTCATTGCATGGGAATCCAACAAATCTTGACAGCTGTATTCTCAACAGACCATCAGATAGATAGAATAAGCATTATTACTATAAATAGTGTTTTGCTCATGCTTAAGTTTCAAGAAGATAAAAAATATAGCACATGCCCTATGCATAGTACCTAACCTAATATCTAATATGGCAAACAAATCTCTTAAATATGTATAAATGTAGCCCCCCAAATTTGAAAGTCAAACCCTTGAAGAAAATGAGAATTAGTGAATGCTGATAAATGTGGAATACAACATGTGCTAACCTGGGCGGGTGTAGAGTTGCCAAACATTTGTATAAGTAGAGGTCATATATTATTGCGGTTCTTCAAGTATTCTCTAGTATTGGTGGTGACTGCACTCTTTGATAAATTTAAATAGTAAAAAATCCTATTTGAGGTTTCTCAAATCGATAGTCACACTGGTCATTTAGCCTAAATCACTGGATGTATGGAGTTTGCTATGTGTAGTAGCTTACATGGTGTTTCTTTCATGTTATTCTTTCATGCTATTTTACATGTTCGGGTTCAGGTCATGTTAAGTCTTGCTAGTTAGAGTTAGGTTGGGTTGGGTTAAGCTAGGCTTGGGTCGGGTTAGGCTAGGTTAGGCTAAGCTAGGCTAGGCCAGTCAGGTAGTGCACATTGCCAATTTTGGGGTGAACTCAATTCAAACCGGATAGAGAGCGTAATGGCGGATCGATTGGAACACACCAACATGGCAGTGGGGTTGGTGTGCATCTAGTCAAAATCGATGGTAAGACTTAGAGTGACGTCAGTCACGATAAATCTTTATCGGAGAGATTTATACATGGCGGGTCGTTTTCCAAAGTTGTCGTTGAAATGTTTGTCTGCGTGGTGACGTCTGTCCCTAAATTATGTGCCGCTTCACACGCACGCCGTGCGTAAACGGCCGACCGGATTTCGCTCAGTTCACACGTAGTTCCGTCGTAATTTGGGGAAAGATTATGCCGGTGGTTTTCGGGTTGCGCGAGTCACGTGCGCACGTGCCACGTGTCGGCAACTGGGGCCATGTCGGAAATCAGTTAGCCAGGGCCACAGCAGATATACCACAGGTCGCACGAATGTGAAACTTTTGAAAAAACACGCGCCCACGGGGAGGCAGCGTGCTTTTTGTGGTCGGCGGCTGGCGTGCCCTGGCACGTGCGACCGCCAGGCGCGTGCATCTGTTTTAGTTGGGCACCTACGAGCCGAGAGCGCCGTATCATCCTAGAACTGACAAATTGGTGGACAGTTACCCATCATGGGCTATCCGGCAATGTACAACTTGTAGGGGTGCGCGAAGCGTAGCGTGCTATGCGCTCCGATTCTAGCGACGCTCTCCACTGTTTAATATGGCTGGAGAATTTATCCCGACGAAAACCCTCCGCCTTCATTGCCCAGTTTGGTCATCGCAGAAAGAGGAATGTCACACCACGTGAAAGTTCAGGTGTTGGCTACCCATTGGTCACAATTTGCGGTGCGATCGAGTCTGTGTGCTGCACGAGCGACACCGATGTGATGGGAGAACGGGTTGCGCCGAAGCACTGCGTCGTCACTTGGTTTAGCATGAAACTGATTTTTAAGTCGGAATACGATTTTTCGTGCGCCGAATCGGCTCGGTTTCAACCGGCATAGCTCGCAAACAAATGGGCCGATCGACACCAAACCGGCCACCACGGTGCAGCCGAGACACTTCGCGTGGCAGTGCAAACATATTTGCCGCATTGCGATACGTGCACCCGGAAGAGGGGTGTAAAGAAAGGTGTCCACTTTCATCGTTTTTCACGATTCGGTC